>PYHX02000467.1:91726851-92208485 GCA_004302925.2 Cochliomyia hominivorax | reverse complement strand
ATTTGCTGAAAATCGAAATTTTATAAAAAATTTAGTGATTACAAATTATGCTTGTTTTTGCGATTGGAACGTTATTTTAGAGAACTACAGCCATTTTTAGTTTTCTTGCGAATTTTGCTGAAAAGTCGAAATTTTATAAAAAATTTTAGTGATTACAAATTATGCTTGTTTTTGCGATTGGAGCGTTTTTTAGAAACTACAGCCATTTTTAGTTTTCTTGCGAATTTTGCTGAAAAGTCGAAATTTTATAAAAAATTTAGTGATTACAAATTATGCTTGTTTTTGCGATTGGAGCGTTATTTTGGAAACTACAGCCATTTTTAGTTTTCTTGCGAATTTTGCTGAAAAGTCGAAATTTTATAAAAAATTTTAGTGATTACAAATTATGCTTGTTTTTGCGATTGGAACGTTATTTGAGAAACTACAGCCATTTTTAGTTTTCTTGCGAATTTTGCTGAAAAGTCGAAATTTTATAAAAATTTTAGTGATTACAAATTATGCTTGTTTTCTGCGATTGGAAGGCGTTATTTGAGAAACTGCAGCCATTTTAGTTTTTCTTGACGAATTTTGCTGAAAAGTCGAAATTTTATAAAAATTTAGTGATTACAATTATGCTTGTTTTTGGCGATTGGAACGTTATTTTAGAAACTACAGCCATTTTAGTTTTCTGCGAATTTGCTGAAAAAGTCGAAATTTTATAAAAAATTTTAGTGATTACAAATTATGCTGTTTTTTGCGATTGGAGCGTTTTTTAGAACTAACAGCCACTTTTAGTTTTCTTGCGAATTTGACTAAAAATCGAAATTTATAAAAGAATTTTAGTGATTAAATTATGCTTGTTTTTGCGATTGGAGACGTTATTTTAGAAACCTACAGCCATTTTATAGTTTTCTTGCGAATTTTGATAAAAATCGAAATTTTATAAAAAATTTTAGTGATTACAAATTATGCTTGTTTTTGCGATTGGAGCGTTATTTTGGAAACTACAGCCATTTTTTAGTTTTCTTACGAATTTTGATTAAAAATCGAATTTATAAAAAATTTAGTTGATTACAAATTATGCTTGTTTTGCGATTGGAGCGTTCTTTTTAGAAACTACAGCCATTTTTAGTTTTTCTTACGAATTTGATAAAAATCGAAATTTTATAAAAAATTTAGTTGATTACAAATATGCTTGTTTTTGCGATTGGAGCGTTATTTGGAAACTACAGCCATTTTTAGTTTTCTACGAATTTTGATTAAAAATCGAAATTTTATAAAAAATTTTAGTGATTACAATTATGCTTGTTTTTGCGATTGGAGCGTTATTTTAGAAACTACAGCCATTTTTAGTTTTCTTGCGAATTTGATTAAAAATCGAAATTTTATAAAAAATTTTAGTGATTACAAATTATGCTTGTTTTGCGATTGGAGCGTTATTTGGAAACTACAGCCATTTTTAGTTTTCTTACGAATTTTGATTAAAATCGAAATTTTATAAAAAAATTTTAGTGATTACAAATTATGCTTGTTTTTGCGATTGGAGCGTTATTTTGGAAACTACAGGCCATTTTAGTTTCTTACGAATTTTGATTAAAAATCGAAATTTTATAAAAAAATTTTAGTGATTACAAATTATGCTTGTTTTTGCGATTGGAGCGTTATTTTGGAAAACTACAGCCACTTTTAGTTTTCTTACGAATTTTGATAAAAAATCGAAATTTATAAAAAATTTTAGTGATTACAAATTTGCTTGTTTTTGCGATTGGAGCGTTATTTTAGAAACTACAGCCACTTTTAGTTTTCTTACGAATTTTGATTAAAAATCGAAATTTTATAAAAAATTTTAGTGATTACAAATTTTGGCTTGTTTTTGCGATTGGAGCGTTATTTAGAAACTACAGCCATTTTTTAGTTTTCTTACGAATTTTGATTAAAAATCGAAATTTTATAAAAAATTTTAGTGATTACAAATTATGTTTGTTTTTGCGATTGGAGCGTTTATTTTAGAAACTACAGCCACTTTTAGTTTTCTTGCGAATTTGCTAAAAAGTCGAAATTTTATAAAAAAATTTTAGTGATTACAAATTATGCTTGTTTTTGCGATTGGAGCGTTATTTAGAAACTACAGCCATTTTTAGTTTTCTTGCGAATTTTGATTAAAAATCGAAATTTTATAAAAAATTTTAGTGATTACAAATTATGCTTGTTTTTGCGATTGGAACGTTATTTTAGAAACTACAGCCACTTTTTAGTTTTCTTGCGAATTTTGCTGAAAAGTCGAAATTTTATAAAAAAATTTTAGTGATTACAATTATGCTTGTTTTTGCGATTGGAAGCGTTATTTTAGAAACTACAGCCATTTTAGTTTTCTTGCGAATTTTGATGAAAAAGTCGAAATTTTATAAAAAAATTTAGTGATTACAAATTTTGCTTGTTTTTGCGATTGGGAGCGTTATTTTAGAAACTACAGCCATTTTTAGTTTTCTTGCGAATTTTGCTGAAAAGTCGAAATTTTATAAAAAAATTTAGTGATTACAAATTATGCTTGTTTTTGCGATTGGAGCGTTATTTTAGAAACTACAGCCATTTTTAGTTTTCTTGCGAATTTGCTGAAAAGTCGAAATTTTATAAAAAATTTTAGTGATTACAAATTATGCTTGTTTTTGCGATTGGAACGTTATTTTAGAAACTACAGCCATTTTTAGTTTTCTTGCGAATTTTGCTGAAAAGTCGAAATTTTATAAAAAATTTTAGTGATTACAAATTATGCTTGTTTTTGCGATTGGAAGCGTTATTTTAGAAACTACAGCCATTTTTAGTTTTCTTACGAATTTTGCTTAAAAGTCGAAATTTTATAAAAAATTTAGTGATTACAAATTATGCTTGTTTTTGCGATTGGAGCGTTATTTTGAGAAACTACAGCCATTTTTAGTTTTCTTGCGAATTTTGCTGAAAAGTCGAAATTTTATAAAAAATTTTAGTGATTACAAATTATGCTTGTTTTGCGATTGGAGCGTTATTTTAGAAACTACAGCCATTTTTAGTTTTCTTGCGAATTTGCTGAAAAGTCGAAATTTTATAAAAAATTTAGTGATTACAAATTATGCTTGTTTTTGCGATTGGAACGTTATTTTAGAAACTACAGCCATTTTTAGTTTTCTTGCGAATTTTGCTGAAAAGTCGAAATTTTATAAAAAATTTAGTGATTACAAATTATGCTTGTTTTTGCGATTGGAACGTTATTTTAGAAACTACAGCCACTTTTAGTTTTCTTGCGAATTTTGCTGAAAAGTCGAAATTTTATAAAAAATTTAGTGATTACAAATTATGCTTGTTTTTGCGATTGGAACGTTATTTTAGAAACTACAGCCATTTTTAGTTTTCTTGCGAATTTTGCTGAAAAGTCGAAATTTTATAAAAAAATTTTAGTGTTACAAATTATGCTTGTTTTGCGATTGGAACGTTATTTAGAAACTACAGCCATTTTTAGTTTTCTTGCGAATTTTGCTGAAAAAGTCGAAATTTTATAAAAAATTTTAGTGGTTACAAATTATGCTTGTTTTTGCGATTGGAACGTTATTTTAGAAACTGCAGCCATTTTTAGTTTTCTTGCGAATTTTGCTGAAAAGTCGAAATTTTATAAAAAATTTTAGTGATTACAAATTATGCTTGTTTTTGCGATTGGAACGTTATTTTAGAAAACTACAGCCATTTTTAGTTTTCTTGCGAATTTTGCTGAAAAGTCGAAATTTTATAAAAAATTTTAGTGATTACAAATTATGCTTGTTTTTGCGATTGGAGCGTTATTTTAGAAACTACAGCCACTTTTAGTTTTCTTACGAATTTTGACAAAAAATCGAAATTTCATAAAAAATTTTAGTGGTTACAAATTATGCTTGTTTTTGCGATTGGAACGTTATTTTAGAAACTACAGCCATTTTTAGTTTTCTTGCGAATTTTGATAAAAAATCGAAATTTTATAAAAAATTTTAGTGATTACAAATTATGCTTGTTTTTGCGATTGGAGCGTTATTTTAGAAACTACAGCCATTTTTAGTTTTCTTACGAAATTTTGATAAAAAATCGAAATTTTATAAAAAATTTTAGTGATTACAAATTATGCTTGTTTTTGCGATTGGAGCGTTATTTTGGAAACTACAGCCATTTTTAGTTTCTTACGAATTTTGCTGAAAAGTCGAAATTTATAAAAAATTTAGTGATTACAAATTATGCTTGTTTTTGCGATTGGAGCGTTATTTTGGAAACTACAGCCATTTTTAGTTTTCTTACGAATTTTGATTAAAAATCGAAATTTATAAAAAAATTTTAGTGATTACAAATTATGCTTGTTTTTGCGATTGCAGCGTTATTTAGAAACTACAGCCATTTTTAGTTTTCTTGCGAATTTTGATTAAAAATCGAAATTTTATAAAAAATTTTAGTGATTACAAATTATGCTTGTTTTTGCGATTGGAGCGTTATTTTGGAAACTACAGCCATTTTTAGTTTTCTTACGAATTTTGATTAAAATCGAAATTTTATAAAAAAATTTTAGTGATTACAAATTATGCTTGTTTTTGCGATTGGAGCGTTATTTTGGAAACTACAGCCATTTTAGTTTTCTTACGAATTTTGATTAAAAATCGAAATTTTATAAAAAATTTTAGTGATTACAAATTTTGCTTGTTTTTGCGATTGGAGCGTTATTTTAGAAACTACAGCCATTTTTAGTTTTCTTGCGAATTTTGATTAAAAATCGAAATTTAATAAAAAATTTTAGTGATTACAAATTTTGCTTGTTTTTGCGATTGGAGCGTTATTTTAGAAACTACAGCCACTTTTAGTTTTCTTGCGAATTTTGATAAAATCGAAATTTTATAAAAAAATTTAGTGATTACAAATTATGCTTGTTTTTGCGATTGGAGCGTTATTTTAGAAACTACAGCCATTTTTAGTTTTCTTACGAATTTTGATTAAAAATCGAAATTTTATAAAAAATTTTAGTGATTACAAATTATGCTTGTTTTTGCGATTGGAGCGTTATTTTAGAAACTACAGCCATTTTTAGTTTTCTTACGAATTTTGATTAAAAATCGAAATTTAATAAAAAATTTTAGTGATTACAAATTATGCTTGTTTTTGCGATTGGAGCGTTATTTTAGAAACTACAGCCATTTTTAGTTTTCTTACGAATTTTGATAAAAAGTCGAAATTTTATAAAAAAATTTTAGTGATTACAAATTATGCTTGTTTTTGCGATTGGAGCGTTATTTTAGAAACTACAGCCATTTTTAGTTTTCTTACGAATTTTGATTAAAAATCTAAATTTATAAAAAATTTTAGTGATTACAAATTATGCTTGTTTTTGCGATTGGAGCGTTATTTAGAAACTACAGCCATTTTTAGTTTTCTTGCGAATTTTGATGAAAAGTCGAAATTTTATAAAAAAATTTAGTGATTACAAATTATGCTTGTTTTTGCGATTGGAGCGTTATTTTAGAAACTACAGCCATTTTTAGTTTTCTTGCGAATTTTCTGAAAAGTCGAAATTTTATAAAAAAATTTAGTGATTACAAATTATGCTTGTTTTTGCGATTGGAACGTTATTTTAGAAACTGCAGCCATTTTTAGTTTTCTTACGAATTTTGCTGAAAAGTCGAAATTTTATAAAAAATTTAGTGGTTACAAATTATGCTTGTTTTTGCGATTGGAGCGTTATTTTAGAAACTACAGCCATTTTTAGTTTTCTTGCGAATTTTGCTGAAAAGTCGAAATTTTATAAAAAATTTTAGTGATTACAAATTATGCTTGTTTTTGCGATTGGAACGTTATTTGAGAAACTACAGCCATTTTTAGTTTTCTTGCGAATTTTGCTGAAAAGTCGAAATTTTATAAAAAATTTTAGTGATTACAAATTATGCTTGTTTCTGCGATTGGAACGTTATTTTAGAAACTACAGCCACTTTTAGTTTTCTTGCGAATTTTGCTGAAAAGTCGAAATTTTATAAAAAATTTAGTGATTACAAATTATGCTTGTTTTTGCGATTGGAACGTTATTTTAGAAACTACAGCCACTTTTAGTTTTCTTACGAATTTTGACAAAAAATCGAAATTTCATAAAAGATTTTAGTGATTACAAATTATGCTTGTTTTTGCGATTGGAGCGTTGGTTTAGAAACTACAGTTGTTTTTAGTTTTCTTACGAATTTTGCTGAAAAATCGAAATTTTATAAAAAATTTTAGTGATTACAAATTATGCTTGTTTTTGCGATTGGAGCGTTATTTTGGAAACTACAGCCACTTTTAGTTTTCTTACGAATTTTGACAAAAAATCGAAATTTCATAAAAGATTTTAGTGATTACAAATTATGCTTGTTTTTGCGATTGGAGCGTTAGTTTAGAAACTACAGTTGTTTTTAGTTTTCTTACGAATTTTGAAAAAAAATCGAAATTTTATAAAAAATTTTAGTGGTTACAAATTATGCTTGTTTTGCGATTGCAACGTTATTTTAGAAACTACAGCCATTTTCAGTTTTTCTTGCGAATTTTGCTGAAAAGTCGAAATTTTAATAAAAAATTTTAGTGGTTACAAATTATGCTTGTTTTTGCGATTGCAACGTTATTTTAGAAACTACAGCCATTTTTAGTTTTCTTGCGAATTTTGATAAAAAATCGAAATTTTATAAAAAAATTTTAGTGATTACAAATTATGCTTGTTTTTGCGATTGGAGCGTTATTTTGGAAACTACAGCCATTTTTAGTTTTCTTACGAATTTTGATTAAAAATCGAAATTTTATAAAAAAATTTTAGTGATTACAAATTATGCTTGTTTTTGCGATTGGAGCGTTATTTTGGAAACTACAGCCATTTTTAGTTTTCTTACGAATTTTGCTGAAAAGTCGAAATTTAATAAAAAATTTAATGATTACAAATCATGCTTGTTTTTGCGATTAGAGCGTTATTTTAGAAACTACAGCCATTTTTAGTTTTCTTACGAATTTTGATTAAAAATCGAAATTTTATAAAAAAATTTTAGTGATTACAAATAATGCTTGTTTTTACGATTGGAGCGTTATTTTAGAAACTACAGCCATTTTTAGTTTTCTTACGAATTTTGATTAAAAATCGAAATTTTATAAAAAAATTTTAGTGAATTTGATAAAAATCGAAATTTTATAAAAAATTTTAGTGATTACAAATTATGCTTGTTTTTGCGATTGGAGCGTTATTTTAGAAACTACAGCCATTTTTAGTTTTCTTACGAATTTTGATTAAAAATCGAAATTTTATAAAAAAATTTTAGTGATTACAAATTTTGCTTGTTTTGCGATTGGAGCGTTATTTTGGAAACTACAGCCATTTTTAGTTTTCTTACGAATTTTGATTAAAAATCGAAATTTTATAAAAAAATTTTAGTGATTACAAATAATGCTTGTTTTTGCGATTGGAGCGTTATTTTAGAAACTACAGCCATTTTTAGTTTTCTTACGAATTTTGATTAAAAATCGAAATTTAATAAAAAATTTTAGTGATTACAAATTATGCTTGTTTTTGCGATTGGAGCGTTATTCTAGAAACTACAGCCATTTTTAGTTTTCTTACGAATTTTGATTAAAAATCGAAATTTTATAAAAAAATTTTAGTGATTACAAATAGTGCTTGTTTTTGCGATTGGAGCGTTATTTTAGAAACTACAGCCATTTTTAGTTTTCTTACGAATTTTGATTAAAAATCGAAATTTTATAAAAAAATTTTAGTGATTACAAATAATGCTTGTTTTTGCCATTGGAGCGTTATTTTAGAAACTACAGCCATTTTTAGTTTTCTTAGGAATTTTGATTAAAAACCGAAATTTTATAAAAAAATTTTAGTGATTACAAATTATGCTTGTTTTTGCGATTGGAGCGTTATTTTAGAAACTACAACCATTTTTAGTTTTCTTACGAATTTTGCTGAAAAGTCGAAATTTTATAAAAAATTTTAGTGATTACAAATTATGCTGTTTTTGCGATTGGAGCGTTATTTTGGAAACTACAGCCATTTTTAGTTTTCTTACGAATTTTGATTAAAAATCGAAATTTAATAAAAAATTTTAGTGATTACAAATTATGCTTGTTTTTGCGATTGGAGCGTAATTCTAGAAACTACAGCCACTTTTAGTTTTCTTGCGAATTTTGCTGAAAAGTCGAAATTTTATAAAAAAATTTAGTGGTTACAAATTATGCTTGTTTTTGCGATTGGAACGTTATTTTAGAAACTACAGCCACTTTTAGTTTTCTTGCGAATTTTGCTGAAAAGTCGAAATTTTATAAAAAAATTTTAGTGATTACAAATTATGCTTGTTTTTGCGATTGGAGCGTTATTTTAGAAACTACAGCCACTTTTAGTTTTCTTACGAATTTTGACAAAAAATCGAAATTTCATAAAAGATTTTAGTGATTACAAATTATGCTTGTTTTTGCGATTGGAGCGTTAGTTTAGAAACTACAGTTGTTTTTAGTTTTCTTACGAATTTTTGAAAAAAATCGAAATTTTATAAAAAATTTTAGTGATTACAAATTATGCTTGTTTTTGCGATTGCAACGTTATTTTAGAAACTACAGCCATTTTTAGTTTTCTTGCGAATTTTGATAAAAAATCGAAATTTTATAAAAAAATTTTAGTGATTACAAATTTTGCTGTTTTTGCGATTGCAACGTTATTTTAGAAACTACAGCCATTTTTAGTTTTCTTGCGAATTTTGCTGAAAAGTCGAAATTTTATAAAAAATTTTAGTGGTTACATATTATGCTTGTTTCTGCGATTGGAACGTTATTTGAGAAACTGCAGCCATTTTTAGTTTTCTTGCGAGTTTTGCTGAAAAGTCGAAATTTTATAAAAAATTTTAGTGGTTACAAATTATGCTTGTTTTTGCGATTGGAACGTTATTTTAGAAACTACAGCCACTTTTAGTTTTCTTGCGAATTTTGCTGAAAAGTCGAAATTTTATAAAAAAATTTAGTGATTACAAATTATGCTTGTTTTTGCGATTGGAGCGTTATTTTAGAAACTACAGCCATTTTTAGTTTTCTTACGAATTTTGATTAAAAATCGAAATTTTATAAAAAAATTTTAGTGATTACAAATTTTGCTTGTTTTTGCGATTGGAACGTTATTTTAGAAAACTACAGCCACTTTTAGTTTTCTTGCGAATTTTGCTGAAAAGTCGAAATTTTATAAAAAAATTTAGTGATTACAAATTATGCTTGTTTTTGCGATTGGAGCGTTATTTTAGAAACTACAGCCATTTTTAGTTTTCTTACGAATTTTGATTAAAAATCGAAATTTTATAAAAAAATTTTAGTGATTACAAATTTTGCTTGTTTTTGCGATTGGAGCGTTATTTTGGAAACTACAGCCACTTTTAGTTTTCTTACGAATTTTGATAAAAATCGAAATTTTATAAAAAATTTTAGTGATTACAAATAATGCTTGTTTTTGCGATTGGAGCGTTATTTTGGAAACTACAGCCATTTTTAGTTTTCTTACGAATTTTGATTAAAAATCGAAATTTAATAAAAAATTTTAGTGATTACAAATATGCTTGTTTTTGCGATTGGAGCGTTATTTTAGAAACTACAGCCATTTTAGTTTTCTTACGAATTTTGATTAAAATCGAAATTTAATAAAAAATTTTAGTGATTACAAATTATGCTTGTTTTGCGATTGGAGCGTTATTTTAGAAACTACAGCCATTTTAGTTTTCTTACGAATTTTGATTAAAATCGAAATTTTATAAAAAATTTTAGTGATTACAAATTATGCTTGTTTTTGCGATTGGAGCGTTATTTTAGAAACTACAGCCATTTTTAGTTTTCTTACGAATTTTGCTGAAATTGTCGAAATTTATAAAAAATTTTAGTGATTACAAATTATGCTTGTTTTTGCGATTGGAGCGTTATTTTAGAAACTACAGCCACTTTTAGTTTTCTTACGAATTTGATTAAAAATCGAAATTTATAAAAAAATTTTAGTGATTACAAATTATGCTTGTTTTTGCGATTGGAGCGTTATTTTAGAAACTACAGCCATTTTAGTTTTCTTACGAATTTTGATTAAAAATCGAAATTTTATAAAAAATTTTAGTGATTACAAATTATGCTTGTTTTTGCGATTGGAGCGTTATTTTAGAAACTACAGCCATTTTTAGTTTTCTTACGAATTTTGATTAAAAATCGAAATTTAATAAAAAATTTTAGTGATTACAAATTATGCTTGTTTTTGCGATTGGAGCGTTATTTTGGAAACTACAGCCATTTTAAGTTTTCTTACGAATTTTGATTAAAAATCGAAATTTATAAAAAATTTTAGTGATTACAAATTATGCTTGTTTTTGCGATTGGAGCGTTATTTTAGAAACTACAGCCATTTTTAATTTTCTTACGAATTTTGATAAAAATCGAAATTTTATAAAAAATTTTAGTGATTACAAATTATGCTTGTTTTTGCGATTGGAGCGTTATTTTAGAAACTACAGCCACTTTTAGTTTTCTTGCGAATTTTGATAAAAAATCGAAATTTTATAAAAAAATTTTAGTGATTACAAATTAAGCTTGTTTTTGCGATTGGAGCGTTAGTTTAGAAACCGCAGCCACTTTTAGTTTTCTTGCGAATTTAGCTGAAAAGTCGAAATTTTATAAAAAATTATAGTGATTACAAATTAAGCTTGTTTTTGTAATTGGAGCGTTATTTTAAAAACTACAGCCACTTTAATTTTCTCAAGTTTTTTTATAAAGAATCAAAAATATTTTAAATCCATAAGTTATTACGATTTTAACTCTTTTTGTTATTCTGACTTATCGCTTTCTTGCAACAAACGCTAGCAACTTTTCAAAAACACTTGAACTTCTATTCATATTAATTAGTTCCGTAATATAAATAAATGACAATATTATTAATTGTTATTGATAAACTTATACACAAGTTCTTTATGAAGACATTGAATATGTCACTTTCAAAGAGGATCTATTTATAAACGTATAAATGTTTTAGTTTTTCAGAGAAAGAAATCGTAATGGTTTCATTATTTTATAATTAATATTATTGTTGTTGTTTTTTGTGAAAGGGGTTTTTTTCTATTTTTTCATAATTTATAATCTTGATGAAATGCATTTTTAAACAACGTAATTATTTAAATATGACTTGAAACGTGACATATCAGCATTTTGTCACCTGTCAAAGTTGGTGTTGTAAACAAACAATGAACATAATTTAAAAAAAATTCTATTAAGAATGTATATGTGGAAAGATACATATGTATTATCTGTGAAAGTTTGTTTTTAATTGAGGAAAAATTTACCTTTAAATGAAGTTGGAATTATTTTCTCAATTAGTTATCAATAACGGATTTAGTTAATACTTTGCGAAGCTTTTTAAAAAAATATATATTTTTTTAAAATTTAAATATTTATATATTTTTTAAAAATAAATCTGTTAAATTAAAAATTGATCAATCATATTTAATTTTTCTTCCTAATTGTTGAAGCTTTTCCAATTTTCGCAATTGATTGAGGTCTTATTCAGACTGTCAGTCATATAACTTTCGCATAATGTCTTATGCTGTCAAAGTTATTTGAAATGATTGATTTGGGTATAAAATACTCAAATGTACAGATAACTAAATGTCAACGTGATGGAAAATTAAATAAAATAGCATTAATTAAGGACTCATACACTTATTTTTTTTTAAATTAGAGAATTTTATAATTGTTTCATAGAAAGACATTAAGGGCAAAAATTTTGATTCAATTTTAAATACACTGAAGCATATTCCTATAAACGCATTTAATTGTTTTCTGTATTCTTGAAGAGGTTATATTAACTTTGTCATACCGTACGTAACGCTAAGGAGGAATCATCTCACACACCATTATGTACATATATTCTAACATCAAATCAAAATCTAAACCGATTTAGCTAAGTCCGTCTGTCTATCCGTCTGTCTGTCCATCGGTCTGCCCGTCTTTCTAACTGGCTGTCTGTAATTGGCACGCTCATATCCACAATAAATGGCAGAGCTCAATAAATTTTGGCCTGAGTATTTTCTATAGTGCTGAGAAGTTTCTTGTTTAAAATCAGCAAAATCTATTCTGTATGTTAAAATATAGAGATCGATATCTGGAGCAACCTCTAATTTCAAGCGAAGAACTTTTGTAAAACTGTCAATTATAAGTCGACAATTAAAATGAAATTTTACAATAACATTACGTTATAAATACGTCATTAATATTCAAAACATTATCAAAATCGGTTCAGTAGAAAAAAAGTTATCTTAATAACTTAACTTATTTTATAACTCAGATTTGTTTCCTCGGTTTTTGCTAATAAAAACACTAATAAACATTCTTATCATCAAAATTAGTGAAGAAAGTATAACTTTGTATACAGTTATTAACACCATAAAGCACATATACTTGTGATCTTGTCTGACCGTTATTGTTCTTGTAAGTTTCAACCTCAAATTTTTTTTTTTTTTTTGGAAAATTTTCGTGTGAATGGATATGAGTCAATGGACCTTTTATTTTTTATTTTAGATTTTTTTAATTTTTATAATTTCAGAATATACCTGTTTTATATCACCCATTTCAAATAAACTCACAACAATTCTACATGTTAGAAAGGAAAATGTAATAACTGTCATATTTGTCAAAATGTGCATTTTTTTTGTTCTCACTCCTTTTTGCTTCAATTAACTACTTAAATACATTTTTCCTTTTTATTATAACAATTAAAATGTTTTAACATTTTTTAACTTAATTTTAATTGTCGGATGATAAGAAAACTAATTTTAAATATTTTAAATAAAACAAAAAATATTTGTAAAAAGAACGAATGAATAAAACTAGAAACGAGCAAAAATGAAGGTGTTGTGCAATTTTCACATAAAGATCAAATGCTACAAATTTGTACAATTTATCTTTATGGTTTAAAAATAAAACAAAAAATTTACAATTTAAAGAGTTTTTTTTCTCTAAAGTTTCATTTAGTTATTGTTTTTTTTC
This sequence comes from Cochliomyia hominivorax, assembly GCA_004302925.2. NCBI lineage: Eukaryota > Metazoa > Arthropoda > Insecta > Diptera > Calliphoridae > Cochliomyia > Cochliomyia hominivorax. The sequence goes on along the minus strand of PYHX02000467.1, from coordinate 92,195,462 downwards.
TGGTATAATTCATTAAATCTTGATTAAAACCGGCCACGAAAAAGCCACAAAAATAGTTAATATTTAAAAACCCACTAAACTCACACACACATACACACAGTCGCAGACATACTTACACACACGTATCATAAACATAAGTAAATTTTAAAATATTTTTAGAAAAAAATCGCAAAAAAAAACTCACAAAAAAAGAAGGTGAATAGCAAAACCAACTGCCAAAAAATACTGACCAATATTACTTAAGCGCATGTGCGCTGTGTAAAATTTGTAAAAAAAAAAAAAAAAAAAAAACACCTTCGCGCATGCGCAATAATGTAAAGCAAGTGAACTTATTTGTTGTTACAGTTGTACAGTTTTCTAATCGGTTAGATTAGTATTAATATTTTAAGTACGATTTTTGGTACTAAATAAAGTAAAGTACCAAAAAAAAATCAAACAAGGAGGTTGAATACATGACCAGTATAGTAAAAGATTCTCGGAAATAGTTTTATAAAATTAATTCATGTGTCCTGGGCACTACCATTATTAACTTAAGATCACTGTAACCAAAGTTAATTTAGAAATATATGAAAACTGACTGAATTTGACTAGAGGAAGCCCAGATTAGGTTGGATTTTCGTCTTGATATAAATTTTTAACACAAATATTTGGTACCTTTGAAAACATTTGATCTTGAAGGTGCATCATTTTTAAAGAAAAAGTACATGAAATATAATTTGATGCTAAAAATTTATGAAAATTTCTGCACTTTTTTTAAAAATAAATTAAATATTTAAACGAATAATGATAAAAACATGTTCATAAATCACATAAATAAAAGAATTCCCATATTACCACAATAAATTATCCAAAATCCCAAACCACTTAAAGCATTTTTTAAAATTTTACTTTTTCACTTAAAAAGAAGGCCGATCGGCATAAAGTAATTTTAAAGGTGTTTACCTTTGATGAACAGAAAATTTGCAATTTGAGAACTTAACAAAAACTTTTATTTTTAGATTTTTTTTTAATTTAACCAAATATGAAGAGGGCTTAAGGACAGATCATTGCCCCAAGTCATTCGAATTTATTTTACACACATTTCTGTTAAGATTTTTTATGAAACAATAAAAAAATATAAAGTTCAGAATCAAAAATAATTTTCTCAATGAATAAATGATGCCACCTTTTTGTAAAAATAAAAAATCTTTTTTTTTTTCAAAATTTTAAATTCAGATTTATATAACTTTTTTTAATGGATTCACATATTTCTATATTAAACTCACTGACTTAAAAAGACTAAAAATGACAAAGGAATTAAAAAACCATGAGAGAGAAAATGTGCTCCTTCAATCCAGCTCTTAAATAACTAAACTTGAATCATGTGAAATTTTATATAAATATTTCTAACGGTTTAAAAGTTCCGAAAAATCATTTTGGGCACACTTTTTTAGTGATTTCAAGAAACTAGTATGATTGATCGATACCTTGACAAATCATCTAGTAATATTTCATCCACCTGATGATTTGTGTTATAAACTATTTTGAAACCTTTAATTTTAGTAATCCTTTTAGAACTGTCGCTTGCAGAATTATTCGAAATTTCTTCAGAATTATGCTGAATTAGCTTGAGAGTTAGTTTTCTAGCTCAATTAGCACCTAATCACCTCAGGATTTAAGCGACAGGTTCATTACGGGGACTCTTTCATAATGACCACCTATTTTCCTCTCAGCAACGAATTTAATATTTTTAACCAACTTAAGGCTCTTTTACCCAAAAAATCTCCCCTTCAAGTCCACTCATATCTAAATAATTTTAATTTTTTTTTCTTTGTTTGCAAATGTTTGGCCATAGATAGATATGTGTGTATGTGTGAATGTTCGTTTGTTTGAATGTATTTTATTTTAAGTAGTTTAATTTTTATTACTAGATCAACCGAATACAATAAAGTAAATGTAATTTAAGACTGTAATGGATGAGTGAATTTTTATAACCAACAAAAATTTTATTCGAATGCACAAAAGAATTTTTGTTTGTGGTTAAATTTGTATGGAAGTGGAACTTTGCTTCGATGCTTGAAATTTGAAAATGAAAATTGTCTAAAATTTAAAAATTGCAAATTTATTTATTGCATTTTAATAATTCAAATTAAATTATAGTTTTATTATGTTTTTATTATAGTTATGGTTTAAACCACCCGATAACCTTTAAAATCTCATATTTCTGAGAAACTTTAGAAAGATTAAAGGTTTTGATCAGTAATAAAAGTATTGAAGGTCGTTTTTTTTTCTTGAAAATTATAATGTTTAATAAGAAATTTTGAAAAAAAAAAGTTTGGGAACATTGAAGTGGGAAACTTTTTTTTTATATTTTGAGAAATTGTAGTGGGAAAATTTTTTTATTTCAGTTGAAGTTTTTCTGAAATGCTTTCGAGTTGATTTGAAGAGTATAGTTAATTTTCTCAGTTATCCTTCAAAATTGGGCACCTTAGAAATGGAGATATTTTTAAAATGCCTCAAAAATTAATGTATGAATCGAGATCAAAGAAATTTTGTAAATATCTCTCATTTGCTGCGGTGTTAACTCAACTTCAGTAGTCCAAAGTAAATAATATATTTTATTATCTGCAATTTTTTTGTGGACGAACCATTCATATATCAGACAGGATTTCAACAAAAATATATTATTCTAATTATATAAATTATTAATTAATAAATCGTTATTCTGGTTGCGCATCGGTAGTTGTTAAGTTTACATAACAGATTTCAAGAAATATGTTTCTGTGAAAATATTAATTTTTTGAGTTATGTCTTCTTTGCAGAAAATAAGTAATATGTAGTCATTAAAATTCCCTTAAAAAATACGAGAACATGTGTAGGTTATGCCTTTTAGTTTCAGAGATATTCTAGTCGAAATACTTTATTGGTTAATTTTCCAAAAAGGTGACAACGTTAATTCACGCATAAAAACCATTTTTGTGTTGAACTTTTTATTTTGTTTTATAAAGAAAATTTAAGAGAAATGTGTGTAAAATAATTTCTAATGAACTTGGGACAAAGAACTGCCCACAAGGAAAGTACCCAAAAATATTTTCTGCCGGAAAGTCCTTTCTTATAACGACAAAATGACCAATTCAGTGGAAAACTTAACTTTTTAAACATGATATTTACAGATTAGAATTTTGCTTATTTCTGCATCTACTTAATTTTTCTTTAAAAATTTGTGAATTTTCCAATTCTAAAGTTTTTATGCCTCAAAATCCAAACTAATCACTGCTTCCTCTAGTCAAAAACCGTAAATTATAGAGATTTTCAAGGATTTTTGCCGTTTTTTTTTAATATAAAACTCCAAAAACCCAGTAAATACTAAACTTTTAGGCCAAAATAAACTATATTTGCGGAAACTCTGTAAAAACCACGCTTTTGACCTAAATAAGTTTCAGTTGTGTTAAAGAGTCAAAATGCGTGAAAATATTGTGATTCTGGCAAAATAGTTTTTTGAAATTTGGCTCTCAAGTGGGTTTGGACTGATAAATAATCCATTTGTACAAAATTTGAATGAAATATTTGTATACATATATCTTTTTTTTGGAACCATTCTCGGAGTATATTTGTATGAGAGCTACCTGAAAAATTACACCGAAAATCATAAATTTATAAAGGCTCCGTAGTTGGTCTAAAATAATAATATTTAATGAATTTTATCAAAATATTTGTAAAATTACGATAATTAGATATTTGTAAACAACGACAGACAGACGGACGGACATCGTTTAATCGACACAGAATATTCTGGTATACTTAAGAGGTAGTGTAACGCATAAAAGCCTCACCACCTATGGTGATATACAGTATAATAAAATTTGAAGTTATTAAAGTTTATATTGCATTTTTGGCCAAAATAACCCAAATTGCTGATCTCTTATAAAAAATCAAAAATTTATGTTTCTTAATATATACCGAGTTTTACCCGGTTCGTTTTGCCGCTTATAAAGTGAAACAAAAATTATTTGTTGATATATAGAAAAACTCTTTCTTGGGATGAACTCTTAATACTCTCACCTCAACAGTTGTGTGGGAGTTAATTCTTCCCCTGATATTATCCGTCCTACATTTTGTTCAGTAAAACTGTTCCCCCAATAAAACAGTTCCTTGTTAAAGTGACTGGAACCAAATATTAAAACTCTCGCTTTAATAGTTCTTTCGATATTCAATAATTTAAATTCAATTTTTATGGGAGACTGATCCTATCAGTCCTACATTGTTCCAAGAGAAAGTGATTGGCATTCAATTTTAATAGTTCTATAACAGTTTAAATTATGTTATCTTTGAATCGTTAGTGACATGATTAGAGCTGAGGCGTTTTCGAGTTGATTTGAATTGTTACTTTTTGAAAGCGTAGTCAGTCAAACGCTCAAAATTGGCATCCTCGGGTATGTGGATTAATTTAAAAATTTCTCAAAAATTAATTTTTGAATCTCTATAAAAAACATGTCGTAGAAGTTAATGAAAAATAACTAGATATTCGATGATAAAAATTGACTTTATATAGGGATACCTCTCATCCTGATCCTATCAGCCCAACATTTTGTCCAGTGAAATTGTTGCTTGGAAAAGTAATTGAGGCGATAACTTAATACTCCAACATCTTTAATTAATTTGATTTATATGGGGCTAGGTCTGCCCCAGGTCCTATCCATCCTATTTTGTAGTTGATAAAAATTCAAGGAAAATATATTGTGATAACTGTAGTGAACAAATTGTATACATTGGGATCTCAAAGTAACTTCGTGGCAATTTTTTTCTGTCATCTAAATTATTATTTTAATTTTGATCATTAAAAAAAGTAAAATTTTATGAAATTTAAATATTAAAGTATGACCCTCAAATGGAAATCACCCTACTTACTCTCCTGAAACCGTTACATGTAAGAATTTCAGGTGAAGCCAATCTCTCGATCTAAAGTTTTCCAGAAATACAATCCTCGACCACTGTGCAATATTGAAGATAATATCAATTGAACATCAAGAAATAAAACAAAATTTTTGTCTGTCTAAAAACCAAATTTCCTCTCACTTATTTTCCATAAAAGTCTCCAAATATTTCTTAAATACAAAAATTTCCGAATATGATTGATCTTGTGAATTATTTTTATTTATATTTAAACATTTTTAAAAACTGTTAAAAATTTTGTAAATTCTTGTTTGGATTTTGGATTAAAGTTTTTAAGAGCTCAATTAATTTTGTATTTAAACAAAAATTAATTAAAAACTGCATGCAATTTTAAATAAAAAGAAAAAACTTAAATTAAAATGGAAAAACATATTAATTTTGTTTACAGATATACAAATACAATGTTTGAAAACCATAATCTTTCAAAGTCCATAAAATTCTGAAACAAAAAAAAATTGTAATTTATTTTTGCCTTAAATATTTCTTAAATATCGTTTTTTTCTTTTTCCAATTTAATTGCAAATCATTTGATATGCTTTTCATTTTTTTCGCTATTATTGTCTATTAAATATTTGTTCAAACTAATTATATTTCAAATTTCATTGTTTTGGGCTTTAATAGCATTAAATAGCCCTACACCATAGACGGTGGGGTATTATGCTTTTGTGCAGATGTTTGTAACGGGCAGAAAAAATAGTGCTACACTTTTAAGTATACCATTCGACTTAGAATCACTTTCTGAGTCGATTTATGTCGGTCCAGCTGGCTGCCCATGTAAAGCTTGTTCGCAATATACAGATCTCAGTTTTGAAAATATCTTAAAGCATTTTGGCATGTAGTATTATTTTTAACCAAAGACGATGCCTTGATTTGAAATTGGTTATGATTGGTCCATTATTTTTTATAGGTCCCATACAAATATCTAAAATACCAAAGGACTTTAACAAAATTTTGTAAAAGTAAGTCCAATGATATTCTAAACGATGTGTAAAATTAGGTCCAATTTTTCTCATAGGTCCTATGCAACCACCTTCCAAATATCACATTTAATCAGGTATTATAAAATATTTGATTAAATTAAGATAAATATAAACAAAAACCGGTAAGCGAAATTATACGAGGGTCAGCCCATTACTATTTCTAGTTTCCATATAACCATCCTTAAAGACAACCTTTTAATACGCATAAAACCATGTCCGCCCAACTGGCTGCCGATGTAAAGCTTTTTCGCAATATACGAGGCCGGGTCCATTATTTCTCAAAGCTTCTTTAGAACTCTCTTCACATATAATCGGGTATTGTAACAATATTTAGTCAAATTAAGATAAATATAAACAAAGACCGGTGAGCAAAATTATACAAGAGTCGGTCCATCATTTTTTCTAATTCCTATATTACCCTACAGAAAGACGTCCTTTAAAACCCCTTAAATTTCACATAGATGTTAGAATCACATTAATCTATTGCACACTTAAGCGTAAATAAGATAAGCAAATTATACAAGGCCATTCACAAATTTTTCGTAGCAGTAGTTTACAACCAACAATGTGGTGTAGGGTATTACATAGTCGGGCTTGACCGACTATAACATTTTTTCATGTTTTTTCATTCTTTTGTTATTTTGCCCAAAAAATACCTTCATGCTTAAACATTTGCCATAACTAAATTTCCATGGAAAAAAACTTACCTAAATTACCATTAAAATTTTTATTTAACTTCCAAATTATTTACAAAAATTTACTCCGAGTCTTTTTCATGTTTATTCAACATTCTAAATATTTTTGTTGCCTAAATTAAGCTTTAAACATAATATTGTTGCAAATTTTTTCGTTAAGGTTGTTTTTTCTCAGTTTATTGCAAATTTAGTAATTCTCTTAAAAAAATGCTGGTAATCGTTCATAATTAAATTCTTGTTGGAGGGTTTTTTGAAGTTTTATTTAACAATCAATTATAAAAAAATAAGTTGGAATTTTTGTTTCTTATTATGAATCGCAAAAAATGTGTTTTTTGTGAAATTATGATCATTTTTACAAAATTAAAAAAAAAATAATATTAAGCAAAAAAAACTTATATAACACAGTTAATACTGGAAATTTGTCCTTAATCTGTGATCATTTTCACAATAGCTAACAAGAACTTATAGTCAAAATTGTTAACACTTCAGTACGTTACCACGAAAATTGGATCTCCGTTCCGTATCAACCCGAGTCACACTATGCCGAATATTGTCAACATCTGCTATAACCAGATACATACTAACTGTTAAAACAAAAACAACATCTCAGTAAATAAAATTTTAAGACAAAATCTAAATTTTAACAAAATTAAAAAAATAATAATAAATAAATTTAAGTCAAAAACTTGTATAACTCAGCCAATACTGCCTTTTTGTCCTTAATCTGTGATCACTTTCTCAATATCCAACAAATTTAAATTAAATGTCAAAATCGTAAGTAAATTAAAATTTCAATAAATACTGCATTTTCCGACAAAACGAGTTTAATCCGATATCACTTTTACTTTCGCTAATAAACTAAAATTTAAAGTAAAAACCATTCATAACACAATGAATACTCCCTTTTTCATCAAAAAGAGGTTAATTAATGATCATTTTTATAAAAATTTAAAAAATCTTTATTCAAAGGTAAAATCTTCAAGAACTCAGTAAATGCTTGATTTCTGACTAAAACAAACTTAAACTGTGATCACTTTTTCAAAAAATCAAAAATTTTAATTGAAAAATAAAATCTTCAAAAACTCTGTAAATACCGAATTTTTTTCCAAATAAGCTTAATATGTGATCACTTTTACAAAAAGTCATATAAAAATAAAACTTAAAATTATATTTTTTATGTCTCTGTAAATACTGCTTTTTTTAATAAAACAATTTGAATCACTAATTAATTAATAATAATTCTAAAATTTAAAGTTAACGTTTTCGTCTAAAATAAGCTTAATTCAAGATTGTAAAACTGCGTTTTTTACCCAAAATAGTTTGCAGTGATCACTTTTACAAAAATTTCAAGATAAAATCGTTTATATCTCAGTAAATACTGTGGTTTTTTGAAAACAACTTTAATTTAAATAAAAATTAAATTTCAAATATTCACTTACGGTTTGAAAGATATTCACATCGAGGTGAATTGTTTACCTATTTTTTGTCATAGAAATGTATGGAAAAAGCTAAATTTGACTAGAGAAAGCCCTGATTTGGATGGATTTTCAGCCAAGATATTAATATCTTTCACTAGTATTTATACTTTATGAAAATATTTGAATTTGAAAATTCACATTTTGTAAAAAAAGTGAATCGATATTTGTGGTTTAATATTTATGAAAACCTTAACAAAAAAATGTTTTTTTTTTATTTTTATTGACAACATTTGAATAAGACTTGTGAGCAGATCTTTGACTCAAGTTCATTTGAACTTATTTAAGATTTCTTCAAAAAAACAATACAAAAATATAAAAACTTCAGAATAAAAAAAATTGGTTTATCAGTGAATATACGTTGCCACCATCTTTTTTTCCAAAACTTCAAATTCCGATTGATATAACATTTGAACAGATTCATATATTGTTCTGGTTATTGAACCAAATTCTCTAAGAAATCTGACACATATTTCAAAAAATTAGGATCTATATTAAGTTCTAAGTTAATGGTCTTAATATAGATCCTAATTAAATTAAGATTAAAAAGCAACAGTAATATAAGGTTCTAAATTCAAAAATTTTTTTAAAATCAACATTTAAACTTTAGGAAGTCATTGACAACATCCCTGATCATAAAGACGCTTTAACTTTTTCAAATCAATACGAAAATATCTCAGCACAAACCATTTGAAGTTTCATTAAGAAATCTCTGCAAAAGATATATAATTATTTTAAAAAAATATTTTAGGACCCGCTGTGCTACGGTGTGAAGTCATTTTTAACCTAAAACAATCTGTGATCATTTCTACAAAAACTCAAAGTTTTTTAAATAATTAACAATGTTGGTTATAAATTTTAGTTACAACAACCCTCGTATAAGTTGATTTTCTAATTTATGCTTAAGTATGCAGTATTTAAGTATGACTCTAACTTTTATGTGAACTTTTATGTGTTTTAAAATGAGTTTTTTTTTTTTTTTTTTTGAGGGGGGGGGGTTATGGACCGAATCTCATATAATTTTGTACACCAATTTTTGTTTAATTTGAATTTATTTTACTTAATGTTATTACAATAACATATGTTAGTGATTTTTATAAGATAAGTTGTATGAGACCCATGAAAAAAATTGCAGATCCTCGTATTATTTTAAAATATCATAACACTTATATGTGACAAATTTCGTTATAATCTTTTTATATGTAAGACTTTTAAGACCCCATTACGGGGGAAGCATTTGTATTGGGGTAAGGTGAAATAGTACCCACATCATCACCAATTTCAAAAGACATTATCCTTGGGCCGAATTTCATCAAGACATCTTTAAAATTGCGACCTGCATTTTCTTCACAAGGTTTACATGGACAGTCAATCATTCAGGCGGGCTTCATTTAATCGACTCAGGAAGTATTAACAGATATATAATAATGAAATTTAAACCGTTTATATCTCAGCAGATTCTGCAATTTTAAGCAATTTAAACGAAAAATCCTCGATCAATTAAAAAAAAACAATCAATAATCGATATAAAAGAAAAATTTATTTAAAATACTTAGTATTTCAGTCAATAATGTCTTTTTAAACTATGATCACATTCAGAATAATTCAGTATTTAATTATTATTTATTCTTTTGTTAAATTTAAATTAATTGATCCCTAAACTCAGGACTTGATTAAATCATTTACACTTATGACATGTGAATAATAGTTTCACAATAAATTCACAGCATGATCATTTCTAAAATTCTCAACGTTTTATGTGAGTTTCATTTATCCAGTAAATTGTAATAAATTAAGTGTTTTTTATTTAAGATATCATATTTCCGGACTTTATTATACTCTTTTTTATATGTTTTTTTAATTCAAATTAATTATAAATTAACACTCCGCAAATCATTTAAACATTTGTAATACGTCTTTAATAAAGGTGTGGGGTTACTTGACAAATCAATACGATCATTAGTTAATTGTTGTAATCAAATATTTTATTTATTATAATTTATTAAACCAATAAAATGCTACTTGCATATGAAAACAATAAAAATTTCACATTAAAAAAAAAAATATTCACAGGAATTAGCAGTCAGTCATTAATTATATTTAATCTTTGACAATAATCAAACTGGTAGAATAGTGAGAAATCAATTCTGAATCTAAATTAAATGATTATTTTATACCGTCCACCACCACAAGTTTCACTATTTGGTATTTCAACTTTGCCATTACGAGTGTAACGCTAAAAAGGAATTATCTAGGACCTCATAATGCATCAAATCAAAATCTGAGTCAATCTGTTGATGACACTCTCACATCCACAATATATTGAGCTCCATGAAGTTTGTCCTAAGTATTTCTTATAGTCCTGAGATGTTTTCTAAATCGGTTCAGTATATTAAAGGTTATATGATGATATCTGAGACAACCTCTAAATTCAAATATTAATCGACAAATTAGAATGAAATTTTGCCATAATATTAAGTTGTATGTACTTCATTACTGTTCCAAAAATCGGTTCAGTAGAAAAAAGTCAAAAATAAATCTAATATTATGACTGATTATATGCTTTTGTATTATATTTAAGAAAAATGTATTTATAACGTATTTATTTCACACGCATTTATGGTGGAGGGTATTGTAAATTAGACATGGACGAAAATCACATTCTTACTTGTTCATTTGTTTATTGTTAGATAATAAATTAATTAAGATTAAATTAATTATTTTATGTCTTTTTCTTTTATTTTCAGATCATTAAAGATCAATTAGGCGTAAAAGTGCAGAAATTACCTTAATTCAGGATCAAGTTTAAAGCTATGGGGATTTATAACAAAATATAGAAAAAATTAAATAATTGTTCTAAATATTGTAAAAAAAAACTTAATTATATTTCTAATCTAAAATAAAATATTAAGAAAAAATCAATAAATAAACTTCTCCATAAAATGTGTTTTATTTCAATAATTTCCCTTTTTCCTATTAATTTCCTTTATTTTCCTTTAATTCCCCTTAATTTAGGTATTTTTTTTTAAATGTCAATTAAAAGCTTAAAATTCCTTTAAATCCCCTTTACATGCATTAGAAAATCATGTTCATGCATTCGTCATATCGTCATTTAGTTATCAGTCATCAGTCATATTTTTTTTTTGTTTTGCAATTTTAGCGTTTTTGAGTTTTTTTGTAAAATACCAGGCAAACAGAATGTCAAAAAATGCAGCAAGTAACTTTTTGAAAAAATTTCCAAAGCATACTTTAGGGGTGTAAAAAGTATTTGAGTCAGCCAGTTGTTAAAAAGTACTACAGGGTGTTACAGCAATTAACATTTCTGTTATGCCCCAAAGTATGCTTTGGAAAATTGTAATAAACATAAACAGAGCAAGAGCGTTAACATTTATTCTGTTATGAATATTTATTTGTAGCATAAATAAGAAATAATGTTAGATGATGATTAAATTATATGATTTAAAGTGAAAAATAGTAGTTTTATAAATAAAATCAGACTTAAAGCTAAATACGCGAATTAATTCGATATATGCATCAGTTGTAAGTAATTGCAGATGTAAATGTTGCCACTTGAAGATAAACATCATCTGTTTGGTTGTAACCTAAAAAGAAAAAAATATATTAAAATAATTTATTTATTATTTATTTATTTAATATTGAAATAAACATTTAACATTTTTTAATAACAATTTTTCAATATTTCTATTTATATGTTCTCTTGATTACAATTACTGGTTACGTATATTGACCATTACAACACAAGTTCTTAGATAATTTGAAACATACTTTGTGGGCACATTTTTAATTATTTTCTGTTATTTTCTTAACAATTTTTATTGATTGATATTATAAGGAGTGAGATCGAAAAATTCTTTACAAACGTTTTTTATTGAAAATTTTAACCAATTAAGTATCTTTTTATATTGTTAATCTGATTAAAATAAATGAGCGTAATTAAAATATTAAATATTTTCAACTTAACCCAATTTGGACCTACAAAAAGTTAGCTAAACATTCAAATGATCTCTGTTCAGTAACGACCCCAGTCACACTCGGACAAAGATTGACAACCCAGTGACAGCTGGGCTGTTACAACATATGATCCCAACACATCCGGCAAGAAAGCAGCTCGCGGTTATGAATGATAAGTATGGAAGTATGGAAAGGAAATCTGCTTAAAATTTAGAGACCAAGAAAGCATGGAAATTGAGGTCAAGTAAGTATGTTCTGACAGATTTTTCGCAACTTCCTTGTCAAACATTTTATGTTTCCAATGCTCGATGAAATGTTGAAAAAAGTTTCCCAAAGAGTTTTTGGTATGACAAGCAATATGAAGTAGCGCCAATAGAAGCCAATCATTTGTTACAATGGGCTCTATATTTATATCAAAATTTACATCAATGACTGTTTACAAATCTGGCTGTTTCCATTCATAAGACGTCATAATATGTCCACTTTTTTATCATGACTTGGATTCCTGTCACTCGGAGAACCTATTCAAGCAAAGTGACAGGTGGTACTGTAAAAATGTAAATGAAAGGGCTTCCGAAAAAGGTTCAAAATTACATCACTAGTGATTTAGTGATTTAAACAATAAAAATACTTTTTTTTGTATTTTTTTTTTAATAATTTCAATCAAATAAAGAAAAGAATTTAAACTTTAACTTTAGTGGTTTCGTTTTTATAAACATAAAACAACACATGTATGTAAAAACATTTTAGATCTCACTCCTTAGTTTTTTACTGTGCAATATTTTTAAAATATTTTCCGCAGTTAAATTTAGTTAAAATTCATTGATCGATTACAAATGTGTATGTTGATTTGTTTGTTTGTTTGTTTGTTTACATAAATTTTAAATTTAAAAGTAACGATTGTTATAAATCAATATAAAAGTTTAATTTCTAAATTAATTTTGATTTTTACTTAAATGAATTGAAATTTAAAGGGAACATTGGTAAAGATGTTTGTTTGATGTTATAAAAAAGTAACAAAACACTGGTTCCAAAACCGATTTTTAAGAATAATTTAGAAAGTTTTGAACCGATAGCATTTAACAAAGCTACAGCTGATATGTTTTTGATTTTCAAGTTAATTTAATTAATGCACTTTCAAATTTATACATCTCCAGTTTTATCTAAATAGAAATTTTCTTCTGTCTGATATCATTAAAAAAAATCAATATGCCCTAGATGATCAACTTTAATAGGCCACTCATTAACCTGCAGACCAGCTTGAACACTGAACTCCTTCAGATCATTTCGGAAACATCTCAGCAGTAACTTCATTAATTTGTATTAAAAAAATTCCAACGTCTCGTTCTCTAAAGAGCAGCTTTTAAAGCAAATTTAAGGCGATTTTTCGATGTCACTCAGATGGTTTTTAAAGTAAATTCGGAGTGGCCCTTTAAACCATTTCAAAAGGCCTTTACTTTTGAAACAGTCACATAATTTAAAACTATTAGTATTTTAATTGTAATCGAAATTTAAAATATTTTTAAACATATTCGACTCAAAGATACTCTAATTTAAATCGTGATTTTTCAGAGTTGATTGAAAATCTTAACATACATTCATTCACTATTTGTTATAGTGTAGATTATAAAAGTAAGAGGAAAATAAAATCACTTAAATGAAATAGTAAAGCGATCACTATTCCACCATTAAAAATGTAAGTATCGTTTAACTATATATGTGTGCAAGTATAAAATATTTTACAGTGAATCTCAAACGATGATTTTTAAAATAAATCTGAAACATTTGAAACGTTGAAAATATTTATATAGAATTGAACATGATTACAAATGAGTTGTATTCAAGTTATTTTAGAGGATTATAAACTCCGCAAACTAATCTGAGACATAATGGGTGGCCTTCCAAAATTGGTCATGTAACCGAAAAATACCCTTTTTAATATACTTTTATACGGCCCCTATAACGACAGGGCTCATTTTAATAAAACAAGTATTAAGTTAATACGTTTTATATTATTTGGATTTAAGGAATTTCTATATGGAAAATTGGGAAATTTATTAATTCTCTGATTAAGGGACAAGTTTAACTGAAATTTCAAATAAATAACATGTCAGTTATTATGTTAATACTAAACAAATGAATATATTGTAAATCTGATTAAAATGAGTGATCAGAAAAAATTGCTTACTTAAATTATTAAATATATTAAGCATTAAAAGGTCTGTCGTCAAACTGTTTCCAATGTTATTAAAAAGTCCCGGGGAACATGCCGTTGATCTGAAATGGTCTACATGATGTTTTAAAACCAAAAAATAGAAGTATTTTTAAGAGCTCTCAATACAACTGAAAAGTTGAAAGTAATGCGGGTTTAGAGACCAAAAACAAGTACGAAAATTGAAGTCAGATTTAAAAAGATATTCTTGCTGCAAAATGGATTCCTGGTCAAAAATTGTATGTTGCTGATGTTCACGAGAATGTTGAGCAAATTAAACCAAACAGTTTTAAATTCCCAAAAAGTTCTTGGTATGACAATCAATGTGCATTTGCGGCATAAGAAACAAATCATTTGTTACAGCAGACTTTATTAATATTTGTGTCTACTTTTGGCCTGACTTGACATCCTCCATAATGACTGTGGTAAACAATAATTTGGTATTTGCACTAAGAGAGGCAAATCCTACAAACTGCGCTGAGCTAATTAAAGCCATTGAAGTGACATTGGGCTTTTGTTAAAAGATAATTGAAGAACATAAATAAGATGTTCAAAACTAAATAGAAAAGCGTTAATAGAAGAGTTTCCGAAAAAGTTCAAAATCACACTCCCTAATTTAAATTACTTTCATTTAGATATATAATTAACGGTTCCAAAGTTACACAATTATTTCGAAAATATAAATGTTTTGGAAACACTGTTTATTGTTAATTGAAATTAATTGTGTTAAACAATTTCATTATTATTAATAACAATAATAAATAACTTGATACAACAACTTAATTATAAAATTAAAGTTATTATTTACAATATCTCTTTTTCTCTTTGTTATGTTATTAAAATAATGATTAATATTAAAATAATTTACATATTTATGAATTAAATGATAAATCGTTTTAATAAATCCTCTTAACTAATTGTCAAGAATTCCTGATATTATTTTCAGTATTTAAGAATTATTTCCCCAGTAACAAAGGGAAACCCTTTTAAATGATTTTTGAAATTGTTAATGACATTTTTCAAAAATTATCAAACTTTTTTTCAGTTTTTTTACTTATTGAACATAAATATTTATTAACGGAAGTGATTTCTTTTGAAGCGTGACATCCAATACACGTTCTTTTTTTTCAATTTCCAATAAAAAAAAAATAATTTGTTAACGCAAATTCGAGAACAGAATTTTGGTCAATTGTTTCAAAAGTTTTAAAAACAAATAAAAAATAAGGTAAATATAGAATTTAAAAATAAATAATTAATAAATTAACGAAAAAAAGCATGACCAAAACCAAGTGCAAATTATAAACATTTCCATTGATTTTGTAATAAATAATAATTAAATTGAAGTTGTTGTTTTGGTATGAAGAAAAAAATAACGTATTTTTTCTAAGGAGTGAAATCGAAGAAATCTTTATATACATATCGATATATATATAAAATAGTATGTGTGTATATATGTTTGTATGTATGTATGTATGTATGTATGTATGTATGTATGTATGTATGTATGTATGTATGTAATGTATAGACTCCAAAACGGCTAGACCAATTTTGATAAAATGTTCGCAGAATAATCCCAATATACTCGAAAGTAACATAGGCTAAAAAAAATTCCGATAGGACCGGGGGCAGGAGGTACCCCACACAAAGCAAATGTTGTTTATAGAATATCTTAAGAGCTATAACAGCGACAGTTCTCAAATTTAGTTCCAACTACTTTCACAAGAAACTGTTTTAGTGGAAAAAAAACGTAGGGTGGATAGGACATGAGGGTACCCCCTTTACAAAAGAAATATTGAGTTTCAAATATCTAAAAAAAAACTATAACAGCGAGAGTCTTAAAATTTTGTACAAATTATGCTACTGCGAGGTACCATATAATATATGCCATACTAAGAACTTTTTGGAAATTTTTAATTGCTTTTGTTTCCTAAACTTTTCTTCAGCATTCTCGAGCATCAGCAATGAAAATCTATCACATCTGCCATCCAATACGCAGCAGGAATATTTTTTAGAAAACTTGTCTAATTTCCATGTTGTGTTTATAACCTCTAAGGAACTTTTTGTTACTTTGAACTTTTTAAACTTGCATTAACTTTGACTAAATATTCTAAACACTGAGCTAACCGGTCTGCTTTTGAAAATGCTTTCTATTTAATTGAATTTGGAAACATCAAATGGACCATCCCTTCTACAAATTCTCCTCTAAATGTTTAAAAACATTGAAAATAGTTTGACGTCACAACTTTGTACGCTGGACCAAAATACTAATAACTGATATGTTTAACAAAAGTAATTAAATATTATTTGGATGAAAAGTTTTAGTGTAAAACGTGTGTTAAGAAATTTTCGATCTCACTCCTTATGTAGAATTCAAAAATCGAAATATCATTAGCAGACATTTAAATGATTTTGTTTTAATTTGTTTGTGTGTTGAAATCAACAACAGAACTTAAAACCGCACAAAAGCCGGTAACAGGCAACAACAATAACAATGAAAAGTAGCAGCAGCAGATAAAGCTGCAGCAGCAACTTAACATGAATTTCTTTAGAAAATGTCAATAACATTTAATGGCTGCTGTTGATGTTGACGATTTGTTTTACTTTACCATAATGATGTACAACATCTGCAGTTTAACAATAAAACATCTTCATTATTATTTAATAAATCGTAATTATAATATTAATTATCATTAACAATATGATTATAAGTTAGTTTATTGATTTAAATTTATAATTAACTTTTTTATTTTTATTAATGTTCTAAACAATTTTTCAATTCAGTTATAAATCAAACAAGCATCAGCAAGCTTGATTATTTATTTGTTTAGAAGAAGAAGAAAAGGGATTTTCAAAATACGCACTCCCGGTATAAATTTAAACGCGAAGCGAAAGTAATTATTGCCATTTTTATTAAAACATTTTTTAACAGTATTAAAAATTCAAAAAGTTTTTAAAAATTGTGGAAATATTAAAGGAGTTATTGTGCAAAAGAAAGAGTTTAAAAATTAAAAAAAAAACAGTTTTTAAAGAATATGAAAAATCGTGACCAATTTCGACTATTAATAAAGATAAATCAAATTTGACAAAGGCCTTCAAAAGAGAGTAAAATTAAAAATCTCAAATCCATACAAAACCAATCAAAACCAATATTAGTAGGACTCATAATAAAACCCTTGATACTTTTGCGAAAATTGTGTGAAATTTTTTATATAAACTTTTTTCTACTGACCCAATTTTGATCATATCCGACGGATTGATAAAATATGTACAGTATATATTGATCAAGTTTTGAAAATATTCGTTGACTTTGAATTGAAAAAAGAATTCTAAGTTAGAATTTTGAGATTGTCTTTTATATCGATCTATAATGTGTCGAATATTAATCTCACTTGGATTAAGACAAGAATATAATATCTTCTCCAAATGTGGTGTTTGGGTGTATAAAAATTATTCCAACTTCCTGATTCCATTCAAAGTGTTCGTCCAACATAGAATTTGGAACCCTACACTAACCTTTGTGCTGATATTTGAAGCATGTCCTGCATGTTAGATTCATATGTAACTATAACAATCAGAATTTCTTTTCGAGTTGATAAGCGTTATCCGTGTAATGGTTGTAAATTCACATTTAATTACACCGATAGACTCAAAATTACTTTGTGTTCCATTTTATCGTTGTCCTTCCGTTGTGAACACTCTGCAGTACGCAATTTTAGAGATATCTTGATGAAATTTTATGATTTTGACCCAAAAATAATGGCAATAGAAATTGATGATAATCAGTTAAATATTTAAGGTTGCCCCCAAACTAATATAATCTCGTAATGAATTTGTAGCACATAAACGTTTTATATATGAACATACATACATCGATTAATAAGACACACATCGGAAAAAGTACAATAAAGTACATAAATCGGAATAAACTAGTATCTTTATATTATTCGTTCCACATAATATTTACATAACCAAAAAATTCAAACAAATTATAAGAATCGGTCCATAATTTTAGTAGCTTCATATAATAACATTTTCCGAAAATCACCAAACGACAAAAGTCACATAATTTAAACAATGACATAAGGTATTTTGCTGACATTTTTTATTTTAATTTTAAGAATATCTCAGATATCGGATTAAAACGTTATACAGGATCGATTTCCGTAGATTTAAATAACAAACTACTTAAAACAACAATAATAATCAATGGAGAATATATTTCAAATTCTTGTAATAATTTTAGCGTTACATAGAAAAATTTCTGCAATTTATGAAAATAAATGGAAATGGTTCAAAGAAATTTCACATAAAGATAATAAAGATAGAGAGAAAGGCAAGTTTAAGTTGCGACATAGGACTCTTTAGACATAACAGGGACGGAGCTACAGAATACTTAATTTAGACATCTCATTTATAAAGAATATTTAAAGCGAACCCGATTTCAACACCTAGCGGATTTGAAAATGCTTATAAAATAATTTGGATTCTCGGTAAATCTGTTAAATGATTTTGGAGCAAAAAAATTTTGTAAGTTTAAATTACGTGAGAAATGAGAAATTTTAATTGTTGTTCTTAAATTGATATATTTATCGAAAAGACATATATTTTTGAAGTTAAATTTTTTAATAGAATTTAAATTTTTACAAAATAGTAAGAAAAATAAACAAAAAATAATTTTTATGAAAATTAAGTTTTGAAAGAAAAACAAAATTAAAAATAATAATAAATTAAAAAAAATACATTTTTGAAGAATAATAAACTTTAAAAGAAAAATTCAAATAAAGAATTGATTTTTTGGAAAAGGAAGGAAATCAAAAATAATTATTTTCGAACAGAAACTACAAATTAAAAAAAAATATATTTTTTTATTTAAATATAGAATAAAAATATTTTTTTTGTCATAAATATGCATTCAAAAATCTTATAAAATCATTTTTCAAAGTTTACAAATGTTTCCAATAAATTTATATAAAAAGGTATTAAAAAGTTAACACAAAGAGTTAAAATAAATTTCATAACTGTCATATTAACCTGAATTAAATAAAATTTATTCAGAATATTTGTTATAGTCCTAATTACTGAAAGCTAAAAAACTGCTACACCGATATCAGTGACGACATTAATATTTTGTAAACAATTAAGTATTTTTTTGACAATGACGAACTAATAATATGAATTATATAAATCTTTACTAGAACTTTTGCTATTTTCTTATATAGAACCAACCAACTGCGACAAACAAATAATAAACCGATATCTGAGATAACCTTAAAAAGTAAAAATGGAATTCAAAAAATCATTAAATTTCTAATGTATCTTTTGGAATTTTCTCATTTAAAGAAATTTGTATTTAAAATAAGTTATAAGTTTGGTTTTGAATCCAAATCAAAATTTATAATTATGCATGAGAAATAGTTTATGATAATTAAGGAAAAAATATTCAAACGCAAATTATTCCTAAACTTTGCAATAATTTCATAGAAAATCTGTTTATACCTTAATAAAGTTTCATTTCCAAAAATTTTTTATTTTTCACGTTATAATTTTATATTTTAAAATAATTTAAATTCGTTCAAATCTCCACATTTTAAAAAATAACGAATTTATCAAATTCATCTGTACCCCTATACGTATGAATAATACATAAATAGAATTAAAAAAAATGAAAATTTAATAAAAAAAACAATTTATCAAATGTACGATCACACTTTTGAGCTGAAATTAAAATTTAAACATTTTTTAATTGTTTTTAAAAATGTATAATTATTATTAAAATACAAAATAAACAAAAATCTATTAAAAATCATATTTGAAAACGAAAAACAAGACATTCAGTCAGAATTTTAATTAAGTTATTTAAAAGAGAACAAAATGTAGCGATTTTTTTCTTTGTATTTCCCTAAATAAAATTTTTACTATAAACTACAGTTTTGTTTAATAATAACATTAATGAATTATTCAAACGTTTATGACAAATGAGTAATAACTCAAAAATTTAACTTCAACTCAAAATTTAATTACAAAAGAGATTTATGGCCTAAAATATAATATATTTTCTAAGTACCTTTTTTATTCCCATCTAGAATGACAACATTGTCCATTTTTTTATTTATAAAATTTTGACTTATTACACTTTGTTGCAAATGCAAGTTATGTGTATTTTCATATTTATATTTTGTATAATAAGTTTTTTTTTATCAAACAATTTTCTAAAAATAAAAGAATCAACAAACACAGAAACAAAGTTAAATAAAAAATTCAAATATACAGAGCAAAAGAGACACTCAAAATCAATTTCGGTCATAATTCAATTATGTAAATAGTTTAAGGTTAAAATATTTGCAATTCAAAAATACAAAAATAAATAAATAAATAAATAAATAAATAAATAAATAAATAAATAAAAAGAATATTTATATATAAAAAAACTCACACACATTTATAGTTGAATAAAAGTATTGAAATTGTAAAAATAAATATATAACAAATCACTCATACAAACTCACAAATTTGAAAAAATCTCTACAACGCATAAATTTATTTTTTTTTTAAATTTTGAGTACAAAAGAAAAAAATTTAGAAATTATTTAAATTATTGCGAGTATTGTATATAGACGATGGACGTATGAGAGTATTAGAACCAAGGGCAGGAGTTTAAAGGAAGCAAATGAAATTTTGTCTTCATAAATGTATGGCAACCGAACTTCAGTTGAGTTGTAAGTTGCCAAAATTATATTATAGATGGCAATTTGTAAATATTTTGACAACAGTTTTTTTCTGGTTGCCTAATATATTTTACGAATTTGTTTTCAATTCAAAACGTAGAATTTTTATATACATTTTAGAATTATGCTATATTGAATATATTTGAACAAATGGAGATAAATCTAAATATTGTTCTGGCTTTGGTAATAGATAGAAATTTCGAATATTTTCTAAAGGTGGCATAATGCTTATGTTTGTTTTTCCATAGAAAATAGTTTTCAATTTTAGTTGTTCCTTCCTCGGTCATTTCCATTGAGGATAAATTATTTGTTCTATTACCTGCATTAATACCTTAAGTACCTTAAAAATTCAATAGTTTTCTCTGTAAAAGATAGCGGATTTTAATAAAAAATTGTTTATAACCTCAAACTATAAAAAACTATAAATCTTAACCATTAAACAAAAAAAACATTGGGGAAACCTAATTGAAATTTCACATAGTCAGAGCTGAGGTGTATGGAGGAATATAAGACCCTTTATATAAGAATCCGTTAAAATGTTATTTTATATAAAGTTAGATCTTTAAAAAATATATATTTTTTTCGGGATTTTTTTATAAAAAATCTTAACATGAATGCATGTAAACTTAATCAGGATGAAATTGGAACTGGGACATGTTCACACGCCCTATTCAAACTTGGTAATTAAAAAAAATATTTATTTGTAAACACTGTGTGTTGGAACATCAAAACATTATTTTAAATATCAAATATAATCACATTAATATATCACATATATGATATTATTACAGCAACAACTACAAAAACTATTCTATTTACAAAAGAAAATTCTCATATTCATCATCATAATAATTACATATAGTATGGTGAAGATGATGATTGCCATAATCATCATTATCATTACTATCATATTAAAGGTTCATTGTTATACGAGACACATATCTATCAACAAACTTATAGTATACAAGTATTTAAATGACAAAAATATATTTGTATACAAAGCTAAAATTTATAATAGAATTCATAGAATAATTTATAATTTATCCACGGTAAAATACAACAACAACAACAACAAAAACATACGCGTTCACTTATTCATCCATAAGATTATAAAATAGTAAACAATAACAATCAGGCCGGTCGGTGGTCGGTCACTCAATTTAAATGGCAGTGACACTATAAAAATTACAATATACAAGATTAATTTAAATATCTCCACACATACTACTAAAACACACACACTCACACACATACCCTCGTATATAGCTGCATCATAATAATCTCTAGAGGGCGGTCTTCTCTCTCATTGTGCGAAATAGAAGAAGAAAATGATTTATTTTTGTTTTGTAAACACGTTTATTTACAATTGATTCAAGATTCTGAAATAACTAAATCCAAGATTAAATTTGATATTCTATTATTGTCATTTCAATTCTATTATAAAATTAAATTGATTTGAAATTAGGATAATAATTGTTCAAATAAAATTTATTTGATTTAGTTTGATTTTAATAAATATTTGTATTAAAATAATGAAGAAAAACATTAAAATTTAATTACTTAAAAGCACAATGGGACGAATTTAAAATTTAGAGGGATGGAAGCTTAAGTTCACTAAGGTGAACGCCATAAACTAGGGCCGTTATTAACTTTCGACACGTCCTAGCTAATGTCCAAAATTCAATTTATTAGAATCGAGAATTTTCATCTATAATGGAGCAGAATAAGAGCAGAAAACGATAACAAATAATAATAAATACTCCAAATATTGGGAGGTATAATTTGTTCTAATTATGCACAACCCAATTGGACCAAATTATATGAAAACTTTTAGCGTTCATGTTCAATCTTCAAAATATTAGTTCAATGAACTTTAAAATATTCTTTTAATTTGACTTTCAAGAATGATCTTAAAAAGGTTGAAAAGTTCAAAATTATTTGAAAAATTCTGTCTAACGGACAAACTCACCATCTAAATTATATAAATTTTATAATTTACTCTCTGTATTTTGAAGTTAAAAACCAACTAAACCAATACAAAAACAAACATGTGATGAACCACTATCTCAAAAACCTTAAAACTACAACAAAGATAAAAATAGTACGTTTTCATGGACCAAATAATGTCTCAAATTAATTTAAAATCAATTAATGGGTCGATAACGTATGTCAACCGAACATTGATGTTAACTGGCAAAGCAACTGAAATAAAAAAATGTATTATGTGTGGCAACTAGTGTCAGTTGCCAATTTACAGTTCGGCAACTGAAAAATATGATAAAAAAAGTATTTACATACACATGTATTGTGTGTGTGAATTAAAAATAAAGAAAATGTAGGTTCTGACGAATTATTTATATTTTGAAATAATTATTTTTTGAATAAAAAATATAATTTCAAATATATTTTCATTTTCCGAATGACACAGTGTTGTATTTAATTGATACCTTTTACAAACACGATAAACGATTTTATCCTTCAACAGCAATACCACCGTCGCTAAAAGTATGTGCGAGTTTTCCATTCTTTACTTTTCTTAATGGATTGTTCTCAAAATGACCAAGGAAGGAACAAGTAAAATTGAAAACACAAACATCATGACACCTAAAGAAAATATCCGACATTTGTGTTTGCCAACAAAGCACGAGCAATATTTGGATTTAACTCTATTTGTTCAAAATGTATATCAAATTATTTTCTTGTTGTATTATTTATAATTTTGTACCTTATATTTGGAAAAATATAACTTTATCCAAAAATCTTACGTTTTCAATTAAAAACAAGTTTGTAAAATATACTAAGCAACCTGAAAAATACAGTTGGCAAAATATTTTACTATTTGGCAACTTAAATTGAAAACTTTAGTTGCCATCTATAATATAATTTTGACAACTGATGTTCGATTGTCATAATTAATAAATCTAACTTTTAACCAACAAGTATTAAACAGATATCCTTGATAACCTCTGAACTTTAATAATGTATTTAAAAAATTAATAAATTTTGAATCGAATAAAATTAAATAAAATTTTGAATCGAATAGTGTTTATTAAAAAAAATATTCGGTTAACACACTGATAGATTTTATTCCGTCCTATAGTGCAATATGGCATAAATTAAAATCAAAATAAAAGCAAAAGTATTTATAGTATAATTAACTAACGTAAGTTTTAATGATTAAATGTTAAAACTAAAATAATTAATTAACCCTTTGCAAGCAAATTATAATTGTAATATAAATTTTGATACAGTGAGTTAAATAAGTTTTGTATCAGAAAAATATTTAGAGAAATAGTAATTCTGAATCAGACAATATTTTAATGTGACAAAAATATAACATTATTTAAATGAAATTTCATATAAATAAAACTTTAAAACTTCAAATTCGATTCTGATCTAAAAACTTTTAATTTAAAATAAGTATTTTAAATTAAAATAATACACAATTATTTTATTATCTTAATCATACCGTTTGTAACACCAAATCAAAATCTGAATCGACTTAGTTAAGTTTACCTGACGTCTGTCAGTTCGTCTGATGGAAACATTCTCACTATCAGACTAGTAAGGATTCAATGAAATTAGGACATATTGTTTATTATTGCCCTAAGCAGTTTCCTATTTAATTCTAATAAGAAAAAGTTAAAGACCCACAACTGAGGCAACCACAAAATCAGGAAAACATTTATCAACTTTCAATAAACAAGTATTGTTTTCGTGTTATTGATAAAAAAGTGTTACTGTGTGGACCAAAAGTGGTAAAATATCAAAAAAGTTATAGACCAATATTTGAGATAACCCAAAAATTTTAACAATAATTTTATAAAATCAATAAACAATGGTAGATAAAAACTAGATACCGAACGAAGACTTTTTTGTGGTATCGCGATACTATATATATAACTATTTTATTGATCTGAAGTTCGACTTTCCTCGATGTTGACTTTTCGATTGTGAATTAATATCACGAAAATAAATCTGTAAATTAAAAAATATATTTCTATTAAATTCAGTTGCCAAATTTATATAATAGATGGCAATTGGCAACTAAAGTTGTCAATTTAAGTTGTCAAATAGTTAATATTTTGGCAACTGTGTTTTTCTGGCAACTGTGTTTTTCTGGTTGCCTTGTATATTTTACGCACTTGTTTTCAATTTAAAACGTAGGATTTTTGTTTTATTTAAAGAATTAATTATGCTACATTTTTCTAATTATAAAGTTATGACAAGAAAAAAATTTAAGATACTTTTTGAAAAATTGGTGTTAAATCCAAATATTACTCATGGTGTTTAGGTTTAGTCGATAGGAACAAATGTTAAATATTATCTTTAGATCCCACGATGCGTACGTTCGTTTTTCATAGAAAATAATTTTCAGTTTTAGTTGATTCTTCCTCCATCATTTTGGAAATAATCAATTGAGGATAAATAAAATCAACAAAATCGGTTCAGTAAATTAATAAATATAGACCGATATCTGAGACATCCTCTAAGTTCAAGCAAAATTTGTTCCTAAAATTGTCATTTAAAAATCGACAAATTTGAATACAATTTTGCCATAATATCAAGCTATATGTTTATTATTACCATTCCAAAATCGGTTCAGTAGAAAAAAAGTTATAGCCAAATAACATATTTCTTTATACGCATTGTGGTGGATGTTATTGAAGATTCGGCATAGCCGAATATAGCATTATTACTTGTTTCATTTCAGTTGCGTTGTCAACAGAAATTCAGTTGCCATACGTAATCGACCGTTTAACCAAATTAAAAATTTAGAGTCTTTTTTTCCAAATGATCTTTTTTCGATCATTTTGGTCGACATAAATTATTTTTATCAAAAGTTCTATTTTTTGCAATTAAAAGCGAAATTATTAAATTTCATTAGAAGTTTTTTTAAGCGCAAAATATATTTATTAATTTTAAAATTTTAATAAATTATGTTCACATTTAAGATAAAAACATTAAAAAGAAGTGGGTCGTCTGAAAAACAAATGAAATTTAAATAATTTCAATAACTTTAATGTCATCAACATGTGTCGTTATATTTAAAATAAAATAATAATAACAAAATTCGTTTATTTTTCCAAGTTTCAGTTTTGAGAACTTCTGTTTTTTTCTTATTCAAACATTAATTGCCAAGACAAAGATTTTAGTTATGATAAATATTTTACACTGTATTCGAGCATCTTTTTGAAAAATCTTTTTTAAATAAAAATGTTCATATATAAAAATAAACAAATAAAGAATGAGAACGAAATGATTGTTAGATTGAAATATACAACATGTTGCAGAGAAGTATATATAGCTTTTTTGGTTCTAACCTTAGTTATTAACTGTATGTTGAACTTTCTAGGAAATCTTTCCAATTTTGGAAGTTTGATAATATCTATGATATTTTGATTTACATCATTTGTACTTTTGTGACAAGAGAATTGAAGTAACAAACACCTACATAAATAAGTAAGTTATTATAATCGTTCAAACCTGATAACATAATTCCAATATAGAATGATTATGTGTTATAAATGTTATAACGAACGTTATAACACTTATTTGTACCAAGTCTTTTTAAATTCTTATTATATTTAGGATGAAAATCTTAAAACTTAAAATAATATTTTAAATGGGGGGTCGGTTAAATAATGGACCCATCATCATCAATTTTAATAGACGTCGTCATTGAGCATAAATAATGATAACTGCAGAAAATATCTTTAAAATTGTTACCAGCATTTTCTTAACAAGATTTACATGGACGGCCAGCCAGACGGACATCGTTAAAATGACTCAGAAAGTGATTGAAATAGAATCACTTTAAAGTTGTTCTATATTTATACTTAAAAGTGTTGTTAACAATATTTTCTGCCGGTTATAAACATCAGCATAATTGCATAATACCCCAACCACTTGGTGGTCCAGAGTATAAAAAACTATTGGACAATTTCATCATATTTTTGGTATAACTTCTTGACAGTGGTGCAATAATGGAACCCTTCTATTTACCACTGGAAATTAAAAGGGTTTTGGTTAGCGTTTTGACTTCACCGATTTCACTGATTTCAAGTAACAAACTTTTCAGAACACAATAAGAAACAATGAATCACAATTTTATTTCATTTTTCGATAAGTTCGGAAGTGATCGTGCGAACAACTAATGGTTCACGAAAATATTTACATCAAATTTAATTCATCTTTGAAGATTTGTTTCAGTCACTTCCTTTAAAATCTTCGGTATTTTTTCCGTACTTTTGTGACAAGAGAATAAAATGAAAATTCAATTCATCGAATATATTTTAGAATGATCTCGACATAGAAGTCAAATTTGTCATATTTTTGACTATCGGTTAATAATTTAATATACGCTTAACCGACTTTGATGATTTTAAATAGTAGACTTCTTAGGGCAATAACAAAAAAACTTGGTATGAGACTATTAGTCTGAAAGTGATGAGGCCAACAATCGAATCATACTATTGAATTCATGTAACTTTGTGTTAAACTATCGATTGGAGAATTTTTAATTACTTTTTGGGAATAAACTCCAAATCTAATTTTAAAATCTTTGATATTTTGAGATACTTTTTTATGATTTCGTGACATGAGAATTACAAAAACTTGCATCTACATAAACAAATTAAGAAAGATAGTTTGGGCGATTTCGATGCAGAAAGACCAAATTTTTAATATATTTGTCTTTCGATAATTATTCTTCCGATTTTAATTTTTTGGTGTGATAATGGAGTACTTTACATTTTATTTTAATACGTTACCTTTTCACTTAACTAATACAAAAGTTCTTTTATTTTATTTCGAAGTTACTTAAGATATCGGTCTGTAACTGTTTTCTTACTGAACCGATTTTGCTGGTTTCAAAATATTAAACTTCTCAGAATAACAAGAAATATAAAACGCTAAATTTTATTCGTGTCAGACAATTAGTTCGGAAGTGAGCGTGTTAACTACAGGACAGAAGAATGTAAAAAATCGATATATACTTTGTGGGGCCTTCTTTTGGAGCATTACATACCGAATAACAAAGTTTATATATCTATATTCACAACTTTTGCTAGAGAAGAGTTAAACAACTAACTTTATGTTAACATTTTTCTGATCTCTCTCCTTAGAGTGAAAAAAATGAGAGAAAACATATGTATATAAATGAGAATATTGTCATTAATAACAATCACAGATTTTTTTTTCATTTTTTAATTTCAATTAAAGATGAGTTTTGTATACTCAAGCCTTCAAAAACTAAATATGAATTTGTCATAGTCAGTTCTAAAACGGAGGTTCACATTAATGGTCCGCTTTTGAGTTCTGCTCAGACCAAAAATAAAAATAAGTGAACTGTTTTTTGTCTTCTTCTCTTATAATTTTCGTGCAAAAAAAAATCTATAAAATTTTTATTAATTTGTTTTTGTTGGGCTTTAAACATACATACATAGATAAAGAAAGATAATCACACAATAACAAAAAAGTATATCAAAGTCATATTCGGTACTAAATTGCCCTCAATTAAAAACGTAATATTCAATTTAATTTGAATAAATGAAATAGTTAATAATAAAAAAAATTAATTTCATTAACAGAAATAAAAATTAAAGAAATAAAAAAGAACTTATTTAGAGTATGACAAATCATGATAATCTAATGATGTACAATGATGATAATGAAAATAATAAAAATCGAAATGTTGAAATCATAAAATGTGCAAATGTTCAGAAAGTGAAAAATATGTTAGATAAACGTGATTTACCACAAGTGCACAATAGCTCTTTTAATTATGCTCCTCAACGAAATTCTACATCAACAACAACAACAACGAAATTTTCCCACCAATTTTCCAATTTAAGTTGTAAATCGAGAATGGGTTCAAAACTTAAATTGGGTTTGGGGGTCAATGCTCAAACGGGACGTTTGCAGTGGTGTCCAGGTTTTACTTGTTGTAAACTTTTTATCATTATTCCAGTTATTATGCTGCCAATAACGTTGGTATTGATATTACTTATGCGCATGGATGGCATGCTAATGGCTTTGCAAATGCATCAAAACTATAGATCACAATCCAGATATGAACCAGAACCCATATATCTAGAGGATTATGATGGTTCTTTGGATAATGATCCATTTCAAGATATGATCAATGAACAGCTGCTAGTGCCCTTGGATAAAAAGAAAGTACGCAGTGAGGCAGAGAAGATAAAACGTTGTATCTCCTTCAAATTTGGTTTAAGTGAAAATATGGATATGGAAGATCGTGATATAATGAAGGATGCCCGAACCTCCTTTTTACCCAAAGATACCACCGCCATACCGAGAGAATGTTTAGAGAATGTTAATTATAATACTCACATGAGTTATAAAGATTTTGAGCTAGAAGCTTTAATGGAATCTTATGGTAGACGAAGATTACGAAGAGATAAAGCAGATGAAGAAATTGGAAATACGGCAGAGCAACTGGAGACTGTGAAGCAAGAAAACTCAAATGAAGACACCTCCAAGTCGGAAGATGAAGAAGACGATAGTTCTGCTGCTTATATAGAAACCACCTCAAGTTTGCAAACCTTTTGGAATGCCCAAGGAAATAAAGAAACTATCCGTGAAGCCCAAGCTCGCACCATGAAAAAATATATGGATGAATCTGTAGAACCTTGTGAAGATTTCTATAAATATGTTTGTGGTAATTGGGAAAAACATCATCCTATACCCAAAGACAAAGCAGGTTTTGATACGTTTGAAATGTTGCGGGAAAATTTGGATGTAGTGCTTAAAGAACTCTTGGAAAGAAAAACCTATGAAACCTCACAAACAACCACTAAAAAGGTACAACATATAGAATCGAATACATATGAGCAATTACCCAATACCCAGGCTGATATTGTAAAGAGTCTGCAGGAGGAAAATACAAAAGAACTACAAAAGGAAAAAATCCGCGAGCATATAATACAAAAGCGTGATGTTTTGGGAAAAATATTAACACGGTATCGCCGTGACAGATTATTCACAAATACCAAAAGAAAGCGTTTTACTGGAAATCTAACGGCAGGAATACAACATTCCTTAATACATGCAAAACATCAAGAGAGAGTATTACAAAGTTCTCAGGAGTATTTACCAGCTGGTAGAGAAGAACAAGATCCATCACAAATAGATGCACAAACTAAAGCTCGTCACTTGTATCAATCCTGTACAAATAGTAAATTGCTGGAAAAGAGAGGCATAGAACCGTTATTGAAGTTGGTACAAGATTTGGGTGGGTGGCCAGTTTTGGATCCTAAATGGAATTCTCAAAATTTTGATTGGCTTAATCTCACAGCTCACCTGAGGCGTTACAACAATGATATACTCATCGTGCAATGGGTGGGTCCCGATATCAAAAACTCTGATGAAAATGTTATACAATTTGATCAAACAAATCTGGGTTTACCTACTAGGGAATATTACTTGCAAGATGTAAATGCAAAATATTTACATGCCTATCAAAGGTTTATGTCCGAGGTAATGTATAAATTGGGAGCTTCAAAAGTTACAGCCATGAAAACTGCTGCTGATCTTATCAATTTCGAAACTCAATTGGCTTCTATTACCGCCCCAGCAGAGAAACGGCTTAATGTTACTAAACTTTATCGCAGAATGACTATAAATGAGTTGCACACTAGAATTCCAGAAATAAATTGGAGTCGTTATTTAAATATTTTACAACAAAGACCTATAGATCCCAATGAAGAAGTGGTCATATTTGCTTTAGATTATATGGAAGAATTGGTAAATCTTTTATCCGATAATGATCCCAAAACTATAGCTAATTACTTACTATGGCGTTTTGTAAGACATCGTATTAATAACGTGGATGATCGTTTCGATGATATTAAACAAACTTTCTATCATGCTCTATTTGGAAGAGAAGAAAGTCCTTCACGCTGGAAAGTATGTATTTCACAAGTTAACACCAATATGGGTATGGCTTTGGGTTCTATGTTTGTACGTAAATATTTCGATGAAAATAGTAAAAAGGATACTTTGAAAATGACTCATGATCTACAACAAGCGTTTCGTGATATTTTACATACCACCGATTGGCTGGATCCTCAAACAAAACATTTAGCCGAATTAAAAGTGAATGCCATGTCTTTAAAAATTGGTTATCCCGATTTTATTCTAGATACAGAAGAACTTAATGAACAATATGCTGGCATTGTTATAGATCCTGATAAATATTTTGAAAATACTCTTAACGTTTTGCTGCATACCACCAAAACGGAACAGAATAAATTACATGAACCAGTTAATAAGACAACTTGGCAAACAGCTCCAGCAATTGTTAATGCTTATTATAGTCGTAATAAAAATCAAATAATGTTTCCGGCTGGTATTTTACAGCCACCTTTCTATCATCGACATTTTCCGAAATCTTTGAATTTTGGTGGTATTGGTGTGGTTATTGGTCATGAGTTGACACATGGTTTCGATGATAAAGGACGTTTGTTTGATCGTAATGGTAGCATACATAAATGGTGGTCA
This sequence comes from Cochliomyia hominivorax, assembly GCA_004302925.2. NCBI lineage: Eukaryota > Metazoa > Arthropoda > Insecta > Diptera > Calliphoridae > Cochliomyia > Cochliomyia hominivorax. The sequence continues at coordinate 92,163,947 of PYHX02000467.1, read as the reverse complement.
GATACTTCGATTAAGGGTTTTGATGAGAGGGCTCGATGTATTATATCACAATATGGAAATTATACTGTGGGAGAGGTCGGCATTGCATTGAATGGTGAAAGTACACAAGGTGAGTTTTTTCAATTTCATTTCTTTCAATTGGAATTTTATATAACATGATCAGAACTGAGTCAATAAGAAAAATTACAGATCACTAGTGATTCAGCAGAAGATCTTCAAGGTTGGGCATCTTTTTTTAATTTCCTTTAATACTCTTACATTTGAACTATTGGATATATTCCAACAAAATTTTTTGCGATCAGATCTGAGGTGTTTTTGAATTGATTCGAAATATTGTAAATTTCTATAGTGTCAAGAAATAGCGAATGATCCTCCATAGTTTAAGATGTTTTTAGAAAATTCGCAAAAAAATTAACATTTGTGATGGAATAGTTACTTAAGATAATTTTGTAATTTTGTGCGTTTACATGAAATATTTTTTTGTATTTTCTGTAAAAAAACGGAGGAAATCTTTCAAGATATCACTCCAGTTATCATAAAACTAGACCACTATATCCGAACGCACCGTGTTTGCGAACCAAATACCAACCATAATTAACTATTACTCTTTGTTAAGGTAATTAATCCCTTATGAAATTTAACGATCTTTGGGTTGTGAAAGCTGGGTTCCACCTACATTCATTCATTTACTTTTAACAGAAACTTGGACTCCAATCCACAAATTTAACTATTTTTCAAAAATGTATTTCTTGAAACTAACTCGAAACCTTAGCTCTTACCATTTTTTTTAAATATCTGCATTGGTCTAAATGTAATATAATTATTTCCAAATCGATTTCTTACTAAAATCTACGTATGATCAATATTATATGAATAAAAATTAAGTATACGCCATTTTTTCTAGAAATTATAAGTAATTTTTAATTAAAATAAACAATAGATAAATTAAATTCACCTTAACAAAACGTGACAAAAAAAAATAAAAAATATATAACTTTAGAAAGTTTTTATCTTAAGAAAATTTTTAAAAATTTAAGAAATCCAAATCAGGATTTTTTCAATTTCCTCAAATAGCAAAATTATTAAAATCCAGATAAATTAAAAATAATTTTACCAAAAAATTTTTTTAAATCATTTTTTTAATCACAATCGCTTCTTTAGGAAAATTCTCCTAAAAATATATTTTTCTACGTATGATTAAAACGACTCATTTCCCTTGAAATTAATATAAATCACAGGTGCTCAAAAAACAGATTTCCGGACTCGAGAAGTTAGTGTACAAATTCACCTTACTTCACACTATAAACGAATGCTGATCACTCATGAACTTGAGAAGAACTAGAATCCATTTATTGTAATTTTTTGCTAATTAACTCATGAAAGGACACCCCTTTTTAACGAAGTATATAATATCTATTAGAACAATAAAAATTACAAAAGATTATAAAATATCACAAAGGTTCAAAACACGGGATTATTTCCCAATAATCGTTTTGTTTAAAGAAATATTATTGTCACGCGAAATAAAAATCGTTTAAAATTCCAAATTTAAAAAAAAAATCCAATAAAAGTTTCCTCCCAAAAAATCTATTTTACTAATATTTTAAAACAAACAAAATGTTCTTTCTTCTCCCCTTCTCTTTTTCAGGTGAAAATATAGCCGACAATGGTGGTATACGACAAGCATTTCATGCTTATAAAAAATGGCTGAAAGAAAATCCGGAAGCAGCATTAGATGAACGTTTGCCTGGCATTAATATGACAGGGGAACAATTATTTTTCCTTAACTTTGGACAAGTATGGTGTGGTGCTATGCGACCAGAAGCTGTACGCAATAAACTAAATACAGCTATACATAGTCCAGGCAGATTTCGTGTTATAGGCACATTATCCAATTCTATAGATTTTGCTAAACAATTTAATTGTCCATTGGGCTCACCCATGAATCCAACACACAAATGTAGTGTCTGGTAATAAAGGACAATGTGAAAATTATTAAAACAAAAAACAGTATCAAAAACAAAGAAACATGAAACGAAACTTCAAAAAACAAACGTTGAGAGAGTCTTTAATTTTAAAGACCTCAATTAAACAAGAATTACAAATTTATTCAGTATTTTTTTCTTCCTTTTTTTGCATTCATTGTCATCATCATCACCATCATCAAGATTTTTATCAATAACACAACATTCTCCAGAGTTTTTTATTAAAAAAAGCACCAAAAACAAATTGTCGAATTTAATGTTTCTTTACACAAGAACAATCGCAGACACATTTATGGACTACAACAAACCAATAATAACAACAATAAAATAAATAACAGAATTTCTTCAAACTTGAATGAATGAACAATTGAATTGAATGGTGTTTATACGTTTTCTTCTTCTTCATCATTATTTATTCTTAAACTACAGTTCATCTGCGTTACGTTTTTATTAGTTTACTTTCATCTAAATTGTCATCAATTTATATTGTTCCCAGTAAACTTGCTGTCAGTCAGTCAGTTACTTCATAATGTCTATTTGCAAGCACACACACATACACAAATTTCCAGCAATAAAGGTGACTACAGCCGATTGAGTTTTCGTCTTTATAACGGAACAATAGCACTTTCAAAATGTAAGTATTTTTATAATTAATTATATTTATAGAAAGTTATATTAAAAAAAATCTACAACAAAAACGATATATCAGGAAATTGTAGGAGTCTTCACAGAAAAAACTGCATAAACGGTTTTTTCAGATTTCATTTTTAAATCGATTTGAAAGCCTCAAAGGTTATACAATTTTTATTTTGTATATTTGAAAAATATATGACCATCATATGGGTATTAAAGAAAAGCTAAGTGTCTAATTAAAAATATCATGAATCGCCCTTGAGTTATTTTGACTTCTTTACTTTCTTAAATGATTATACATTCTTATAATGAACAAATTTAATATATCTGAATCATTTAGGTTTATATATATAAGATACTGAATGATTATATATCATATGGGATATAATCCAAATTCTTCACTATGGTGTAGTAATTAAAAAGCGTGATATTTTTACCAAAACTCTTTAAGAGAATGGAGTAGTTAAAGACTATAGCATATCAGGCACAGGAAAAACTTTACATATATCAAATTATAATATAATTATTTATTCCTAAACAATTATGGTCCTAAAAATTAATATGATGAATATTATTAAAAGAAAGTTTTTAGACTTGGAACTTTCAAACACTGTATAAAATTTTTGTTTACTGCAGTCTGAAACAAGTAAAAACCTGAGCCTGAATATGTTATACCCTAAACCACAATGTATGTTCTAAAAGGTAGCTTCGAAAAAGTACTTAGAGACCCTCGAATAATTTGATTTTTTGTCTTAAGTTCAAGTGCAGTACATTATCGTTCACATTTTGGACTTTTATGAGCTTAAAAATCCATTGCGAGTAAAACTTTTGAAGGGCACTAGATGGCATAAAAGACCGATCATCGCCAACCTCGTCTTATTGATTTTATATGGGAGATATCGATTATTATGACATACAAATTTGTGCTGATTTAAAAATATATTTAATTATTTATAATCAAATTCAATACGATTCGACTTTGTATCACAAACCAATTTTCATTAAAATTTCTTTTTAAATTGCAACCTGCAATTTCAATAGACATCTGCAAAAACAACAAGCCAGAAAAAAATTGGAGGGCAAAAACAAGTAATTACACTCTTTTTAAGTTATAAAATTTTTTCAAAACTTAATCTCGTCTACTCCTCTTCTATAACTTAGTGAAATTTTATTGAAGCCGGAAGTCATTCGGAAGCTGCAAATTTCCATTTCATTTTTTAAATGAAACACAGTGCGACACTAAATTTTATAAAACTTCTGAAATACTTCCCTTTGAAACAGTTATGCTGATAGGTCTAGAACCTCTAATTACTAACTTCATATAGAACACAGTTAACAGTCACAGTTCTTTTATTTATTTATATAACTTTTCTCTAACACTTTGCATCCCTGAATTGGAGTATATAATTTAATCTTTGTTGTTATTTTTGTTGGAGATTCAATTGAATTTTTTTGTTGTTTTTATTTTTTTATTATAACTTGTTTTATTAGTTCTTTCCATTCAATTGCGTTAGTTTTTGTCATTTATCCATGAATTTCTTCTTTCAGTGAGTTTCAATTAATGTGTCGAGTGGTGCGTGCTGTCACTTGTTATTGTTTTTATGAATTTTTTGTTTTTATTTAAATATTGTGTAAAAATATATGTGTATATAGTACAAAATAAAATATTAGTGATACTCACCATTTGATCAGCACATAAAAACATTTTTTTTTTAAATTTTTTTAGTAGATTGGAAGTTTGCTGTTTCAAAATTCGAATCAGTGGGAGATCTGAAAAATATAAAAATGATGTTTTTATTAGATTTTAATAAATTCATTTTGATACCCTTCACCTCCACAAGTTGTGAAAACGCTATATTAACTTTGTAATTTCGTGTGTAACGCTAAGTAAGAATCACCTAAGACCCCATAATCTACATATATTTTTTCATCAAATCAAAATCTTAGTCGATTTAGCTATGTCCGTCTGTCTCTCCGTCTGTCTGTCTGCTGTTGGCACGCTCTCATCCACAATAATTTACAGAGCTCAATGAAATTTCCTATTTAAAACCAGCTAAACCGGTTAAGTATATTAAAAGAAAGAGACTGATAAATGAAGCTACCTTTAAGTTCAAGCGAAGAATATTCGTAAAATTGTCAACTAAAATCGACAAATTAGAATAAAATTTGTCATAACATTAAGTTATATATGCTTCATTACCATTCCAAAAATAATCAAAATCGCTTCAGTTGCAAAAAAGTAACGGCCAAAAATATAAATAACTAGCTTTCACACTATGCGCTTTGCTGCTCAAAAATTCTCTCCAAACCTAGATCTTGAAATAAATTAAGATCAAATTCTTGCTGAAGAAGATCTTTAAAAAATCAATAATAAGTATTTTCTTTGAATTGGGGCTACCTCTACTCCTGATTCTATCCGCCCTTCATTCTGTCCAGTAAAACAGTTCATTGAAGAAGTAATTGAAACCAAATTAGAAAATTCTCGCTGTTATCCTTCTTTAGGTACCCGATAATCAATATATACTTTTTATGGGGAGTACCTCTCCCCCTGGTCCTATGTTATAGCCTATGTTACTTTCACATATATGGGTATCATATGTTAGCAAAATCGGTCCCAAACTAACAAATAAACAAACAAACAAACAGACAAACACAGATTCACTTTTATATATATGTAGATTTTATGATTCATTAAGTGCTCCGATTGTATATTAACGAAAAACTTAAATATAGTGTATATAGGTTGTAAGTGTATGTGTGAGTTTGTATGTACGAAGCATACTGAAAATTCAACTTAACCGAATGTAGCATTCTCACTTGTTTTATTTTATATAATATTTTTGATCCTCCCTAATATTATTTATTATTGGAGTTACATATAGTGCAATTCTTGTACATTTATGTTTGTTATGTAATATGTAAATATGTATGTATGTATGTATGTATGTATGTATGTATGTATGTATGTATGTATGTATGTATGTATGTAACCTATTATTATTATTCTTTATTTAGTTTTGCTGTTTTATATAATAAATAAAGTGTTATGTTTATGATGTAAATTTAAATTTATTTGTTTTTGTATAAACATGTCATCTGTAGGGGCAATTTGTCCATTAACATAACTTTTATCTCGCAGACAAATTAAAATTGATAAAATTAATTACATATATTTTGTTCTACATTTCCTGCATAATATTAACATAAGATTTGCAATTACATTATGAGTGTGTAAAAGATGTAAAACTAAATTACGTGTCAAAGTAAATGACAGTTTGATATGGAATCAATTAAAATTCTAAAGTTAATTACAAGAACATTTTTGATTAGCAAAAGGTATAATTCAAATTATTAAATAATAAATTTAAATAAATTAAAAATTTAATTAAACATTTCGTGTTTAAATCAGAGGTGCCCATAATGTAATTTTTTTCAACTCGAAAATTGCGACTACAAAGTTCCAAAATAATTATAAAACATCTCGAAATTGTCCATATGAATTTTGTTTAAAACTATTCAGGTTTTCATTAATTCTTTTGAGGCTTTATAGCGGAATCAAAAAAGCGTTCTCTATTTGAAGAAAACTGAAAATTTAGAATTCCCCAAATGCATACATACCTATGTTTCCATGAGTACTATTAGACCTATTGTAATTAATGTACATGAGTGTTATGGATATATTTCATTAAGTTAAGATTGCTGATTTAGACTCATACACTGAATTAAAAAAGGTAGTAAATATATATATGAATAATACATTATTCAAATTGACAAAAATAAATTCTTTATATTGATGAATATTATTCAATTTAAATGCCATGTTTAAGTTAAATTTACAAACTTTTAGTTGAATTGAGGAAAAAATTACATTAAATTGTTGTAATATATTAATACATAAAATATTAAGGTTCAAGAGATGGAGTATTCCCATACAAAGCAAATATTGATTATAGAATATCTTAAGAACTGTAACAGCGAGAATTTTTGTCTCAATGACTTCCTCAAGAACCAGTTTTACTGGGAAAAATTGAAGACGGACAGAATCAGGGGAGAAGTAGCCCCTATAAAAAGCACCTAATGATTATCTAATGATTATCTAATATCTATAGATCTGCTACAGCGAAAATTTGGTCCCAATTACATACACGTCGATTTGTGAAATTTTTTACGGGACTGAGTATTTTTTGAAGCAAAGCGTGCCGGGTAAAAGCTAGTTTTAGATAATAATTAAATAAGTAACATTTTCTCAGTCATATTTCATTTAATATGAAAATCAAAATATACAAAATTATTTGACGAAAAATAGTCAAATTTTATTCAAATTTACTTCATACTTATAACACATTTTCTATTAATTTTTAACGAAATTTTATTCAATTTAACATCTTTTACAAAAAAAAATTGTTTAGTATATTTAAAGAAAATTTTTCAATTTGAAGAAAAATTATGATAATTAGGATAAATATCTGTTTATTTAACAACTTTTTTCGTTAAAGTTTTACGAAACAATTTTCGTTAATATTACTTACGACATTTGGTTCAGTGTACATGGTTAAAGAAGATGGAGAAAACTGACACAAATCAAACGACTCAGAATTTGTACATATAAATACTAGTTTTTATTTAGAAAATATGTATATCGCTTTAATATAGCGTAATTTAAAAATTTACTAATTTTCAATATTTTCTTAATTTCCTTACAGCAAATTCATCATCAATTTATGTTTAATTTAGCTTAGACAAGAACCCCGAATAACGGTTATAACCACATAATTTTCAATATAATATTTTTGCCAAAACCATAATTAATTTTTAATATTAATAACAAATATTATTTAATTGTATTAAAAATTAGTCAGTTAAAAATTATTTTATATTCTTTTAAAAAATAATTGTTTAAATACTTTTTAAGTTAGTTAATAATTATTGTGATAATTTGAAAATTAAAATTGAAATAAATATTAAGAACGATTCTAACAAATACGAAACAGAAATTTTTTATTTAAAGAGGAAATAAGCGAAAAACATGAAATCCTAAAAGCTACATTTTCATTAAAAAAAACTAAAGTTTTCTTTTCCAAAACTTAAAAGCTTTGGAAAGAATTTTCAGATTTTTTTCAGAAAAACGATCAGTTGATCTCAAACTCTTAAAGAGCACAGTTGTCTGATTTGAAAAACGGAAAATTTATATTTGTTGACGAATAAACGTGAATTGACATGTTTAGAAATTGTTGTTAGTGATTTCTCCATGAAATATATTTAAAAATAGAATCGGAAAAAATGTTTTAAAACGAGAGAGAGAGGAGAGAGAGAAATTGGGAGAAAAACAAAATATCAATAAATATTTTATTAAACAACGAAAATGCATTTAAACACTAAATATATTTTCTTGATAGTTTCATTATTCATAATAAAACCCATAACATCATATGAATCAAGGGATAATTTTGATATACCTTCCTCTCTGGAACCAAATTATAATATACCAATAGGTAAGATCAAATATAATTTAAAATCAACTGTTTTGAGATGTTTTCATATATTTTAGGTTTAATTACCGATTCAAATTCCGAAATTTTAAGACAAACCTTTGATTATGCCATATCGGTTATTAATTCAGACTTAAGTGTTCCTTTAATGGGTTATCATGAGGAAATCGAATATGGTCATACAATGCAGGGTTTTAATCGTTTGTGTAAACTAATGCAGGTTGGTATAAATTGGGCATACAAGTTAATAATATATACATAGGCCGTAACTATCAAATGGATTGTGTCCAATAATAAGCAAAAAAATTTAATTTTTTTTAAGTTTTTCAAGTTAACGGACTTAATATTGGTGTAATTTCTAAAAAAAAAATATTGTCACATAACCATATAAATTATGAATCCGTAAATTAGATTTGAATATTTGGAGTTGAAAAAACTTTACGGTTAAAAAAGTGGCAACATTTATTTTCTAATTAAACGGTTTTTGTTCTTAACTTTATTGTTTAAAGATTCATAAAGAAATCTTAACATTGAAAAACCAAATTTTTTATTATATAGTTATGTCCACATGGCTTATGGGGCGGTATCCATTAGTTAGAAAAAAGTTGACTCTGACAAAAACGATATTATTAACTTAAATACCGAATATTTGCCCATATAGTAAATAAATATAACATCTGTTTTTTAAGACTGGTGTTGGTGCAGTTTTTGGTCCTTCCTCTAAGCATACGGGAGGCCATCTTATGAACGTCTGTGATAGCAAAGATTTACCCTATATTTATTCGCATATGAGCGAAGCTATTGAAGGTTTTAATCTTCATCCACATCCATTGGATATTGCCAAGGCTCTACATGCTGTTATAAGTGAATTTGAATGGACTCGTTTTATATTTCTGTATGAAAATTCCGAATATTTAAGTATCTTAAATGGTTTAATGTCATTTTATGGTACTAAAGGTCCAATAATATCAGTAATGCGTTATGATTTAAATTTAAATGGTAACTTTAAATCGGTATTGAGAAGAGTACGTAAATCTGTAGACAGTAGAATAGTGGTAGTTGGTTCCACTTCCTCGGTGGCAGAGCTATTGAAACAGGTAAATCTAATAATTATATCTCATAAGAATCGTAATAAAGTTTATGTACCTTTAGGCCCAACAAGTTGGTATAATTAATGAAGACTATAAATATATTATTGGCAATTTGGATTTTCATACTTTCGATTTGGAAGAATATAAATATAGCGAAGCTAATATTACCAGTTTTCGTTTATTTTCGGCTGAACAGCCGGAAGTTCAGAATTTAATGTTACAATTGGGTTTTATAGATGAATTTGAACAAAATGAAATGATAACAAATGGTATAACTAAAATCATTAATTCAAAATTTATATTGACTTAAAGCTTATCAAAATTTAAATAGGTTCCTGTCCTATTACCACCGAAATGGCTTTAATTTATGATGCTGTCATAGCCTTTGCTGAGACAACAAAACATATTCATTATATGCCTCAACCTTTAAACTGTTCCAGTTATTCAGATAATGTTCAAGAAGATGGTTCCACATTTAAGAATTATATGAGATCGGTAAGGGGATGAAACAACTTAATAAAACTTAATGGACTAATATTTTATTCTCTTTAATAAGCTGTTAATTGACAAAAACACCTTAACTGGAAATATCTTTTTCGAGGGTCATATACGTAAAGGTTTTACTTTAGAAGTTATAGAACTGCAATCATCGGGACTTATAAAGGTGGGCACTTGGGAGGATAATAAAAATTTCACATTTCAAAGACCCCCTCAAGTTAAGATCATTTTGGATACTGATGATAATTCTATGGTTAATAAAACATTTAGAGTATTGATAGCAGTACCGGTAAGTGGAATGAAATTTTAATACTTAGTCTCCATTCATCCCAAGAGCAATATTTCTTAAGAACAAACCCTATGCCAGTTTGGTAGACAGTCATAAAAAGTTGGATGGTAATGCCCAATATGAAGGTTATGGCATAGATTTGATCAAGGAATTAGCTGATAAACTGGGTTTCAATTTCACTTTTATTAATGGAGGTAACGATTATGGTTCCTTTAATAAGACTACAAATGTAACGACGGGTATGTTAAAGGAAATTGTGGAAGGGGTAAGTTAAATTATACTTAATCGAAATTTTTATTAAAAATTGCATATATCTTCCAGCGAGCTGACTTGGCTATAACGGACTTGACTATAACATCAGAGCGAGAAGAAGTCATCGATTTTTCTATACCATTTATGAACCTGGGTAAGTTTTTCAAACACATAACATAAACCTTTTGAAATAAGGATTTGTAATGGGGCACATAAGTTGTTTCCACAAAATTTACGTCAAAATCGCATGCTTTCAAGATATATTGGTGACACTTAACCTTAGTCTTATGCAGCTTTATGTCGCATAAATAGATGTTAGGCTGAAAGGTGAAAAAGATTTATTGTAATTCCATCGCCAAATATGGTCAAAGAGGTTGTGTAAAACCGGCAAAAAAGATTTAACAAAAAATTTAAAGTATTAAGTATTTAGTTCAGCATCTTTTACAACGCTTTTGGACCCACATACAAGTAATACAATGCCATATTCATTTTAACTAAAAATTTATCTAGAACTTTTTCGGCAAAAACGCGGAAAAATAGCAGATAATGTTTATATGACCAGATATTGTTTAAATTTTAACGCTCTAATTGAATAAAATCCCTCTTACAGGTATTGCCATTTTGTATTTGAAACCTCAAAAGGGAGAACCCACAACTTTCTCCTTCATGGACCCGTTCTCTAAACAAGTATGGAAATATTTGGGTATAGCCTATTTAGGAGTATCGATATGTTTTTTTATATTGGGTAGACTATCACCAACAGAATGGGATAATCCATATCCGTGCATAGAAGAACCAGAAGAATTAGAAAATCAATTTACCATAAATAATTCTTTATGGTTTACCACGGGAGCTTTCCTGCAACAGGGCTCTGAAGTGGCACCAAAGTATATATATCATACGTGAAAATAAGGAATACAATATGTAAATACCATTCTACTTACAGAGCATTATCCACTCGCACTGTAGCAGCTATTTGGTGTTTCTTCACTCTAATTATGGTTTCATCTTATACGGCAAATTTAGCTGCCTTTTTAACCATTGAAAATCCTACAAAAATTCTAGAGAATGTGAAAGATTTAGCGGAAAACAAGGGTGGAGTACAATATGGTGCCAAACGTACAGGATCTACTAGGAATTTCTTTTTGGTAAGACGATATTTAATTGGAATGAAAAGAATATGAATTTAAAAAGTTATCATTAATCTTAGACTTCCGAGGAGGAAATTTATAAAAAAATGAATGAATATATGTTGGAAAATCCTCATTTATTAACCGAAACCAATCAAGAGGGTGTACAGCGTGTTGTAAACAGTGATGTTTCAAGTGGTAAAACTTATGCCTTTCTAATGGAATCAACTTCTATTGAATATAATATTGTGAGAGAATGTTCTTTACAAAAAGTGGGAGAACCATTGGATGAGAAAGGTTATGGTATTGCTATGGTGAAAAGTGAGTTGGGTATAAATGTATGTAAATTGTAGTTATATTAATAATATCGTAAATTATGATTAATTTTTAGATTGGCCTTATCGTGATAAATTTAATAATGCTTTATTGGAACTCCAAGAACAGGGCGTTTTGGCACAATTAAAACAAAAGTGGTGGAATGAAGTGGGTGCAGGAGTTTGTAATGTAAGTATAGATTAAGGGGAGAAACCGAAAAATTCTTAAGAAAAGATTGTCTTTCAAATTTTTTTGGAAAATATATTTATATTTTGTGATTTTTTTTTTAAATTAAGGTCCATAAAAAAGATGGTGAGATTATTAAAAATCAAACAAAAAAGTTTTAGATAAAAATGCATCCAATACTGTTAAGTTTAATCATTGATATGAATTCTATTTCGGAAAGAAAAAAATTTACATGATGTTCCCAAGTCCCATAAACATTTCAGCCTATTAAAATTGTTCCTAAAACCTTTGTTGGAACAACTCCTTAAAACTTAATGTTATGAATGTTTAAAGTGGAGCGGTATAACCCATACAGACAGTAATTTTACAATAATTTAAAGGCCAAAATCGGAAAGGAAAATCTTAATCAATTTTTCAAGCATTTCAGATCAGATAGAGTAAAACTTGGGAACTTTGAAGAAAAACGTTTCATATAAATTAAATAGAGTCATTTAGAAACTGATCTTCTTGAAATTTAGCATGTGAATTTATTTACGCCAAATTTAATTAAAATATATTCATATTTTAAGTTTTATGAGCTTCAAATTCCATTCCGGGAAGACATTTGTATGGGAACTACCTGAAATATTGGATAGAACATGACAATCGTTCTTGGCCAAATATATATTACATGTAAAATGTCATCAAGATATCTTTTAAATTGCAATCATACAGCGTTATTCTAAACCGAAACGTATACTTAAAAATGGGGTGGAACAGTTTCTTCTGTCCATTGCAAACATCTGCACAAACTCGTAAAACCTTAACCACCTATGGTGATGTGGGGTATAATGAAAAGGAAATCGGAAAGATGAGTTTAAAAAGAAAGGTCCAAGTTTTTTTGGACGGAATTATGTTTTAAGGTTTTTCTATATTGAAAAATCAGTTTTCATCTGAAATGTTTACCTCATTTTCCATTGCAGTCAAAATCGGATGGTGGTATGGTAAGTCCATTAGATTTCGCCAATTTGGAAGGTATTTATTATGTTTTAATTGTGGGCTGTGCAATATCCATGTGTTATGGTATTATTTTATGGTGTTTCAATGTCAGCAAAAAGGCTCGTTTCTATGACGTAAGTTTTATTCATTATTCCTCCTCAAAAAAACTTTAATTTAAAAAATATTAAATATTTTTAAGGTACCATTTCGTGATGCTGTATTTGAAGAATTTAAGGTTCTGATTGATTTCACGAACAATGTTAGAATGTTGAAAAGTGCTCAGTCTGTGTATTCTAGAAGTCGAAATCCCTCATTAGACTCATTTGAAGCAGATTCGGGAGAAGAAAGTGAAGATAATAGTATGGAAGAAAGTGAAGGAGATTAATCAATTTTTTAAGGAAATTATAAAATTAAAAAGAAATGAAATTTCATTGAAACCAAAATATCAAGCTTTTTTAAAAATTCTCAAATAAAATGCTTCCAAAACTTTTTTCTTTATGTATATGGAATTTTAGCCAAAAGAAAAAGTTTTTCTTTCAAAATTTTTATGGCTAAAAATACTGGAAAATATTTTTTTAAACTTTAGTAAAACATCTCTTTTCAAAGCGTTCACATAGCGGAAATATACACGTTTTTTTTTAATAAAATATTGAAAATAAAAATATTGAAAAAAAAAACAAAAAAGAAATATGTTTTACTCAAATTTAAAATAAAATTAATTTTTTGCGAACAAAAATGAATTTAAAAAATTTGAATTTATTATTCATAATAATTTTTAAACTTTTATTAACGACATCTGCTCAATATGGTTATTCCCATTACGATGATATACCATCATCATCTTCAGACATTATAACAATTGGTAAGTAAACTACAAATACAACAAAAATAATCATATTAAAATTTATTCTATATTTGTTTATATATATATATAATAAATATAATATATATGTACATAAAATACCCCCTGAGTGTATATGTCTGAGGCTTGTCTGTAGATCTTTGGCATACACTTGAAGATTATTATTATTATTTCGATGTTTCTTTTCTAATAATAAATTTAAAATTTTTTGTTTAATGTCTATGTTTTTGTTTGTGTAAATTTTCATTAAGTATTGAGATACGTTGAATGATGTATTTAGTGGATTTTTTGTTTATAAAAATGTGTTGTTTGATGTTGTTTGTGTTTACAAAATCTTTATGTTTTATCAGATAAACAAATATATATACAAAATTTGATCTTTCATTCATAAAAATATAAACAAACACTAGCAGACCCGGCAAACTTCGTTTTGCCAAAAAAAAATATTGCTTTGTATGGGCGATACCCCTTTCCCTGCTCTTATCCGTCCTACACTTTCTCCAGTAATGGAGTTCTTTAAGAAAGTTGTCGGGAACAAATTTAAAGAACTCTCACTGTAATAGTTCTTTAGATATTCGATAATAAATATTTATTTTGTTTGAAGGATATTTTCCTAACTAATCCACTCGGAATTTTTTAAAGCATGTTACATTCAGATATTTTGGGATCATTCTGAGAACATTTCATCACGTTACATACATACATACATACATACATACATACATACATACATACATACATACATGCATGCATACATTCATACAAACATACATACATACATACATACATACATACATACATACATACATACATACATACATACATACATGCATACATTCATACAAACATACATACATACATACATACATACATACAAACAAACTTAGATATAGATATGTGTGTTTAAATAGTTCATATTTGCGTCAAATGGATTATAAGGCAAAAATGACTATGGCCTGATATATAATCTCAAAGAATTTTGGTATATTTTGGACCGACCCTAAAATACTCTCCACAACTTAGTACTAGTAATTTCAATTTATCAAACGATCTAAAGTTAGTACTTGTGGTTCTAATTTCCTGACAATTTTCATTCATTAAAGACACAAATTGATCTTTGCTCAGTGAAAATAAAAAGTAATAAAATACCGAATTAATATTGAAAATCAAAACGTCCAGAAATTAGAACAACAACAACTGGGCAAAGTGGTTATAATTTCTGACCATCTGCTATAATCGAATCATCAAAATTATGAACGCTGAACATCAAATTCTGGACATTTTAGCATTTAAGCATTCATCTACTCATACTCCACCACCACAAGTGATATATAAACTTTGTCATTCCGTATGTGACCATAAGAAGGAATCATCTTAGAACCCATAAAGTATATATATTTTTACATCAAATCAAAATCTGTGCCGATTTAACATTAGAAGCAAGGTTATAGACCAACATCTGAGATAACCTTAAAATTCCGAAGAAAAACTTTTTAGGTTTTTCAACAACAAGAAGCTAAATTTAAACATAATAAAACCGTAACATAAAGCTATACGTACTTCATAATCGTACAGAAAACCATCAAAAGAAAAAGTTATAGACAATCGCAATTTTGAAATCATTTTCGGAAACTTTCTACTTATATTTTTGTATAATTAACACAACAAATTTAGATTGTGCCTAGATAACATATAAGGACCCTTCCTGTTATTTGGTTTTAAGCTGATAAAACTGTTAAATGAGCATAAATTCTATTGAAATTTGGAACAGTTATTTATCTAACTGTCTTGTTATAAATTTTACCAATATCGTAATAGGTCCTATAGGAGGCTTTGATATTATACACACTCAGAACGAATTTTATTGAAAATCATCGTGATTATTTTTCTAATTATTTTCAAATGTTCTACGTATTTTATCGCGTTATAATATTTTTTAATATATTCTATTTGGAGGTTTGTTAACCGATCAACAACACGAAGAAATGAATATAGTAGTCGATTATGCTATTGAAAATGCAAATTTAGAATTGGAGACCGCTTTAGCTGTCATAAGAGATCAAGTGCCATATGGAAATTCTTATTTAGGCTATGGTAAATTATGTCGCATGATGGAGGTAATTGAAAATTATTTAAAGCTCATTTGAATTTAGAACATAATTCAAATATTTGTTTTAGACTGGTATCGGTACCGTTTTGGGTCCCTCCTCTAAACATACAGCCTTTCATTTAATGTCCATATGTGATGCTAAAGATATACCATATTTCTATTCATTTATGGGAGATGCAGCAGAGGGTTTTAATTTATATCCACATCAAGATGATTTAGCTAAAGCTTTACATTCTCTTTTAACTGCTTTTGAATGGTCACGTTTTATGTTCCTCTATGAATCGGCAGAATATTTGAATATTTTAAATGGTTTAATGGCTCAATATGGTACAAATGGTCCCATAATAACGGTATTACGTTATGATCTTAATTTGAATGGTAATTATAAAACTGTATTGAGAAAAGTACGAAAATCAGCAGATAATCGTATAGTGGTTGTGGGATCAACGGAAACAATGCCGGAATTCTTGAAACAGGTAAATATCAACTCTATAGAAATAATATTTTCAGTAACTTTATCTTCTATTTAATAAAATTTTCAGGCCCAACAGGTTGGCATTATAAATGAGGATTATAAATATATAATAGCAAATTTAGATTTCCACTCTTTCGATTTGGAAGAATATAAATATAGTGAAGCAAATATAACAAGTTTTCGAATGTTTTCACCGGAAAAACCACAAGTCAGAGATCTAATGGAAAAATTGGGTTATACATTTATAAGTGAAGGATTTCAAAATGGTATGTTTGAAAAGATTGAATCTCTAAAAGTAAAAATTAATTGTGGATTTTAGGTTCTTGTCCTATAACCATGGAAATGGCTTTAACATATGATGCTATTCAACTATTTGCCGAAACTACTAAACACATACCTTTGAAACCCACACCTTTAAATTGTACCGATCGCAGTGATAGTGTAAGAGATGATGGTTCAACTTTTAAAAATTATATGAGATCGGTAAGGAAAATTGTTGAATATCTTTCTTTTATAAATTATATGTTTGTAACATTTTTTATTTCCAATTTAGTTGAATATTTATGAAAATACCTTGACTGGTCACATATACTTTGAGGGAAATGTTCGTAAGGGTTTTACTCTGGATGTTATAGAATTGCAGCCTTCTGGCATTGTTCAAGTTGGAACTTGGGATGAAAATAATAATTTTACAAGTCAACGTTTGGCTCCCACAAATGCTGTATTCGAAAATGTCGATAACTCTTTGGCGAATAAAACTTTTATCATATTGCTTTCAGTGCCAGTAAGTGAACATGAATTCCATTTTTAAGATTAAATTTTTATATTCTTATGCCGTCTCTCTATATAGAACAAACCCTATGCAAGTTTGGTTGAAAGTCATAAAAAACTGGATGGCAACAGTCAATATGAAGGTTATAGTGTTGATTTAATTAAGGAATTATCTGGTAAATTGGGTTTTAATTATACGTTTGTTAATGGCGGTAATGATTATGGCACTTTCAATAAAACTTCCAATATGTCTACAGGCATGTTAAAGGAAATTATGGAAGGGGTAAGCTTTTAAATATTATAATGTTTAGTGGTTTAAAAAACGATTTTTTTCGAAATAATTCTTAAACTTTTGAACCGCATATCTTAGTAAAATTTCACATGATAAGTACTGAAGTGACTAAGAGTTCCAAAAGAATATTTTTTTTGGAGATAATTCTGAAACTATTGATAATTAATAACACATAGCATGGTAAGAACTGAGGTGCCTTCGACTTGATTTGGATGATTACAGGTCCCTCTGGTCAATGTATGTAACTATGTATATGTTTATAAATATATCTCTGACAGTTCAAAAGTTACATAACTATCAAAAAATCGTTTTGTAACCACTGTGGAAAGGAAAAATATTAAAGTCAATTTATTTAGCGTGCGGATTTAGCTGTAACCGATTTGACTATAACATCCGAAAGAGAAGAAGCTATTGATTTTACTATACCATTTATGAATTTGGGTAGGTATTACTAAAAAATATATAGGAATACTAATTTAACATGTTCCCTTACCTTTTGAAAGGTATTGCGATTTTGTTTTTAAAACCTCAGAAGGCAGCACCAGATACATTTTCCTTTATGGATCCTTTCAATAAAGATGTTTGGGAATATCTAGGCTTAGCATTTATAGGTGTGTCATTATCATTTTTCATATTGGGGCGACTTTCGCCCACAGAATGGGATAACCCCTGTCCTTGCATAGAAGAACCTACAGAATTGGAAAATCAATTTACTTTAAGTAATTCCTTATGGTTTACTACAGGTGCTCTGCTGCAACAGGGTTCTGAAATTGCGCCTAAGTAAGAAAAATAATTAATTAAATATTAAAAATTATATAATAAAAAATATAAATCTTACATTTTAGAGCTTTATCTGTTAGAACTATGGCTTCCATTTGGTGGTTTTTCACTTTGATTATGGTCTCATCTTATACAGCCAATTTAGCTGCCTTTTTAACCATTGAAACACCTAAAATTTTAATTGAAAATGTTGATGATTTAGCGGAAAATAAAGAGGGTGTTGTGTATGGGGCTAAACGTACTGGTTCAACAAGAAATTTCTTTATGGTAATTATTTAATAACTTTTTAATATATAAAATAAACAATTTTTTTATTAATTATTTCATAACATTTTAGACCTCTGAAGATCCACGTTATAAGAAAATGAATGATTTTATGAATAAACACCCTGAACTATTAACTGAAAATAATCAGGAGGGTGTAAATCGTGTTAAAGACGCTAAAGATACTGAGCCTAAATATGCTTTTCTAATGGAATCTACATCTATTGAATATAATACTGTGAGAGAGTGTGCTTTAAAGAAAATTGGTGATGCATTGGATGAAAAAGGTTATGGTATTGCTATGAGAAAAAGTAAGTTATAATATGCTTGGGAATATTTTTAAGAAATTTTCGAATACAGAAATTTTTAGTTTAAATTTAATACCAAAAAAATATATTCTTATTAATTTATTATTATTTCAGATTGGGCTTATAGAGATAAATTTAATAATGCTTTATTAGAATTACAAGAACAGGGTGTTTTAGCCAAAATGAAAAATAAATGGTGGAATGAAGTAGGTGCTGGCATATGTACGGTAAGAATAAAAATGTATTCCTAATCCATTTCGAAATGTTACGGACATTCGAAACCGATTTTGAAAAATGAAAATCACAGTCTTTATCAATATAGTCTTTATTTTAACGTCCTGCCTCTATGGTAAATAAGCTTTTGACTGGTACAAGAACAATAATGAGGTGCATTTTTATAATAGAGCAAAATGAAAATATTAACGTTAATGATTTCCGAAAAAGATTCAAAATTTCATTTCTAGTGATTAAAAATATAATTATTAAATAAAAATTAAAATATAATTCTCTTTTTTCGATTAAAATTTGTATCGTTTTTTACTCTTCTTAATGAGAAGAATAAAAAAAGAGTCTTATTTTTTAGTTAAAAGCAATTTGTATGAGTTATTCAAATAAAATTGTAAATCTACCTTTTCATAAATTAAAATTAAAAAGAGTCCAAATTATCAACTTGATTAAAACTTTTTTGTAAATTCTAATAATATTTTTATTCTTATAATAAAAATTAAAACTAAAAGTTTAATAATATCGATGTCATTAACATATATGTCTGTTATAAGTTTTTCGATCTCACTCGTTTTATGTTTTTAAAAAAAATATTTTAGATGAAAATAACTGAAGACACTTTTTAGCAATTTTTAGAACTTTCAAATTGAAAATTATTTAAAAAATATTTAGTCGAACGTAACCGACTTATTTCTTTTATATTATGTTATTATTATTATTATTTTTCTTTTTATTTCTTATACTTACAGTCAAAAAAAGAGCAAGGTGATGCCAATCCTTTGAATATGAAAAATTTGGAAGGAATCTATTGGGTTTTAGTGTTTGGTAGTGGTATGGCATTGATACATGGCATAATAAGTTGGATATGTTTTGTTCTCCATAAAGCCAGAAGTTACAGGGTAAATAAAAACATTGAAAACAAAGAAGAAAATAAAAATTAGAATAAGAAATAAAAAATAAAAATATATTTTTAGGTACCTTTGAAAGCAGCATTTAAGGAAGAATTTAAATTTGTTTTGGAATTTACCACGTATACCAAAGAATTGAAAAATTCTGCTTCAATTTATTCACGTAGCCGCAATTCTTCAATCAATATCGAATCATTAGATGCAGATATAAATACTACAGATAATTAATACAATTACATTGGTGACAATACTTATGTAAATAAATTATTTAATTATTTTACAAAATAAGCTTTTAAAAAGTTAAAAGTTTTATATTTATTATAAATTTTGTTTTTTAACACATTAATGGAATGTTAACAAATAATTTAAGAATTTAATAAAAGCTAAACTTATAATAATTAAGATTAAGGAGTTAATAAATAATACTGCTAATATATTAATAAAATTATTTTTAAATATATCTAAATGTTGTTAAAGTTAAAATATATATTATAAATCAAGTAATTGAAATAAATAGTTAAATAAAGCGAGAATAAATTCTGAAATGGTTTAAATTAAACTATAAAGCAACACAGTTGTAAACTGTTAATTGTAAATTTTCAAATATTAAAATATTTATGTAAAGGATTTACTTTCATTAAAATTCAAAAGAATTTCTGTTGGTATTCTATAATTTGTGACAAAAAAGTTTAAATTTTAACAAGAATAAATTAAAAAAAAAGGTTAAAAAAATTTGTTCATAAATGAGTATCAAGTTATTCGAGTGGTGCATTTAGTATTGTGAAAAGGTGCATGTGTTTAAAACACTTTATAATATAGGAATTAAAGTCGTTTATGTTTCGAAATGTTGGCTTCATTTTATGTCCAATTTTTGGCCTTCCATAACAAAACGTGTATATGATTATCCACATCTTGTGGTTGATTTTTATATTGATTCTTTAAATGATCAAAGGCATGGGTGGGTGTAGCAACATGTTTTGCAGATGAATCCACATTATCCATATAACGTGAGATTAGTGAACGATAACGTCTACCAATAGTTGCTATAAGAGGTATATTTTGATTTGGTACTGCTATAATAGTTTTGATCTTAGAAAAGAAAAAATAAATTATAAATTAAAATACTTTTATTATAACAAATATTAAACTTACCTCATTTTCATATGGTCGGAAAACGGTAATTGGTCTTAAAGTATTTACTTCGGCTATAATTAAACAACCCCATGTTGTGCCTATGTATAATTCCTTACCATGTATGCATAAAGCGGAAATTTGACATTTTATTAAACTAAGATGTTCATCTATTGCAATACTTTTTAAAGATTCCGAACAGGGCAAAAGTTTAGAGCAATCTAATTTATTTTCTATTTGTTTATTAATGGCATGCCATTGATATACCATAAAGCCCGGATATAGACAAGTGAATACATAAGTATCATTACTGCACATTCTGGCCACTTTTAGATCTTCAATGGCGTTTGGTTCATCATTATGCAATAAAGCCTGATGGCCACATACTCCAGTTTTGCTAAGAGGGAAAACATTAAGTTTACCCGCCATTTCACCACACCATAATTCATATGTTCTATTCATATGAAAAAAGTAATATAAATATTGAATTTATTTATTTATATTTAAAAAAAACTTACCCCTCTATCATTACAGCACATGAGCAATGTAATATTAAGCCCGAACATATTTCTGTTAAAACAAATGATCCTTCGGCAAAAGCACAATTTGAGGGAACTTTTGAAGAATCTACTAAAAATACTCGACCATTATGTAAACCTATAGCTACACGTTGTATATCACGTAAATATACTAGAGTTATTAAAGGAGATTTAATGGCAGGATCCAGTATATAAGAAAATATGTGACTATAATCAGTTAGACTGTAGGAATGTAGAGTACCGGAAGCATCACCAATCCATATACATTGTTCAATAATGCAACAGCAAAGCATATTAATTTTTGGCAAACGTGTAGCAGAAGGAGTACGTGATGAAGAACCTGTACTAGCTTGTAAAGAAGAAGGTGTATTGATGGGTGAGGATGAGGAAGATTTATGATTAACCTCTTCAACGCGTGGAGATTTCTGATCTTGTGATGAGAATTTATTTGTGCATTTAATACTACTACTTTGTAAAAATTGACCTTGTATAGTGGTATCTAAAATATCTATGTGTGAGTTGTAGGCGGGTAACCATAATTCTAAGCCGGACGTATCATCTGTTTTGATAAATATGAATATATATATATATATATATATATATATATATATATATATATATATATATATATATATATATATATATATATATATATATATATATATATATATATATATATATATATATATATATATATATATATATATATATATATATACATTTAATTAATATAAAAATTTATTTAATTACAAACTCACCTTCTGTATTATTTGTACTATTATAACTAAATGCTCCACATACAACTTTATCATTAAATGGTAGAGCTATAACATCCAAAAGATGTATACATTCTGGTGCTGTTAATATGGATACAATTTGACTAGCTGTTGGTCGTTTTTTTGGTAGTTCATCCCAACATAACACCATTAGATCTAAACAATAAGTAGGAAATTGTGTTTCTCTTTGTGTGAGAGCCGGTCTACTACCCTCTAATATACATTCCTTAATGGACTCGTGACCCTCGAACGGCTGTCTTAGACTTATATTCTCATAAATAAACATACCAAATGAAAAACAATCCACCTAAAATAATTCATAAGTTGAATTTAAAATTAAAATATTTTTTCTTTTTATTTGAACCTTTTCTGTGTATTCTTCTTCGCCATTATAGCGTATAATTTCCGGAGCCATGAAACCTTCAGTGCCACCAAATCCCTTAGAACCACTTGGAGCCGTTTGACGGCTAATGCCATAATCTGCAATTTTTATGTGAACACTGTTGCGAGGACTATCTTCGCTAAAATTTGAATATAAAATTTAAAAAATTATCAATAAAAATTTTCGAATAAAATTCAAACTTTAAAAATGTTTAAATAATAGATTACGATAAAATCACAAAAACCTGACCAAAAATTCCCTTAAATTATTTTTTAGAAGTTTTCAAAAGTAATCTTTGGCTACAGTTGATTTGCAATCCCTAAGCCTTAACTACACCTATATTTTCAATCTTCATGGCAGCGTAATGACTAAACCTATTGCCTTATATAATCAAAAATATTTACTTACGCATGTGGTTGTGGAAAATCCCAAACTAAAACATTTTCAGATTTCAAATCTCTATAAATGATGCGTCTACGATGTAGGTATTCAATAGCGCGAGCCGCTTGTAGCACCAATATTTGAAAAGTATGTGGTCCTATATGAGCACCACTACGACGATGTTGTCTTAAAATTGAATCTAAACCACCCATTGGAGCTAATTCCAAAACCAAAGCTAGAGGTTTTATACAAATCCCAACTAATGGCACTATATTGGGATGCTTAAGTGTCAATAACACCGCCAGTTCTTGTCGGGCTGTACAATAGGCTTTACAAGCATGTTGTAAAGGATCGCGATCCCATTTTCCTAGTGCAATTTTATAAGCCATTAAAGCGCTTTCCTTAGCTCTTGGTCCTGGTGGTACAGGTTGTAACATTTTCATGGCAACCGCTCTAAACGAACGTGAATTTTTTATTTTACATGTAGCTTTAAAAACAAAACCAAATGCACCTCTTCCCAGAAGAGAGCCTTTTATAATGCTTTCCGAATTAATGGTATATTTATCGGGTATATCTGCAAACACAACATCTGGCGCTAAATTTATCATTTGCATTTCCAAATGCACAGGACAAGAGATTTTTGTTTGATTGTAAACGGATAGTATGCATTCTTCTATCATCCAGGTATAACAAACATTTGATATATCTGGTATATTATATAAGGGATGACTGTCTACTGAAGTGTTACGAGATGAACCGGCTGAGTCGGGACCTACACCCGAATCGGCATCAGAACAAAGAGAATCCTGAAGAAATAAATTTTATATTAAATAAATCCAATAACATATTTTATTTACAAAATACCTCTGATCTTCTTTCCCTTTTGGCAGTGGCATTTAAATAAGCCGAAAATACATTAAGAGCTCCATCTTCACCATTATCATTTTGCAAATATATAGGTCTTCTAGCTCTATATTTATTTGTGTAACCAACAGCCCCCATTGCTCCAGAATTATCTGACGATTCACCATTCGAATTCGGATCGTTTCCACTATCTGA
Source organism: Cochliomyia hominivorax (assembly GCA_004302925.2). Taxonomy (NCBI): domain Eukaryota; kingdom Metazoa; phylum Arthropoda; class Insecta; order Diptera; family Calliphoridae; genus Cochliomyia; species Cochliomyia hominivorax. The sequence continues at coordinate 92,139,838 of PYHX02000467.1, read as the reverse complement.
TTTTTTGACATTTAAAGATAATTTCTTTAAACATCTTGGACACATTACTAAACGTGTAATTAAAAATCTTCCCTCTGAAGTATGCACAAAACGTGTACCCAATGAGGGATACCAATCTTCTAGCAATAAATCAATATGATCTACGGATAATGCCAATAGTTTTGCAATTACAGGCATATTTGGTTCAATACGTGCCAAATGTTGTACATCACCGTCATCGATTTCTTGTTGTATATCGATGTGTGTGAGTGGGAAATAGATTTCCAATATACTAGAATTGCATAAATTTATATCGCTCCAGACACCATCAAGTTTAAGTTTAAAACGATTATTTGAATTACGAAAAGGTTGTGTGTTGGCAGCACTTTGAAACGGTACCTCCCATATTTTGAAAACCAATGTTGGGCCGTAATACAAGGACACACCAGTTTGCCATAAATTCCATTGAGTATCATGCTCCAGAGATGTACGCAAATCAAAATCAAGTGATTGCTAAATAATATAAAAATTATAATTTGTAACAAACCTAAATATTCAACACTCACAAAACTTACATCATTTGATGGTACATAAGACGACTTTATAGCCTCAGTAAGCTGTTCATCTGCCAAAAGACGTGTAATTAGACGTGACCAAAAGCCAGATGGAAAATAGGTCATTAGTAATATCCGCCTAAGACCCATTTCCAATATATTATAATCGCTACTCGAAAGGTTGCTACTGTTATCCACTGGTTTATAAATTAAACTATTTAAATTAATTTCATTGGAAACAGAGCAACCTAAATTCAGATTACGGCCACGTGTGCGCTGTGAAATCTAAAAGATTCAATTATATTATAAAAGTAAATAAAGATATATTCCAAATAATAACCTTAACCACAGTTCCACTATTGGGATTAACATCTTCATTTTGTGGCAATAGAGAAGGTATCAATAGGGTTCTAGAATCCCATGTTAAAGCCACTTCAAATTTATTTAAAAGACTTACTACATACGAACGATTGGCATTAACACCCTGTTGACTACTTGTATTACGAAACAATAAATTTAAGTCGTCTAATTTCATTATACCGGTTCGGGCAAATGGGTTAATTTCTCTTACAGTCACCACATGAGCCAACATATCACATAACCATTGAGGATCTAAGAAATAGTAGTCTCTTAAAGTGGCATCATCATAATGTAATATTACACCATTGTCATGTAAAAACATGGTGGCCTGATTAAGTTCCGAAGAATCTCGAAAACTTTTATAATTGTGCAGTCGCATTTCTTCGGTTACAAGCTTTTTATAGTTTTCAGCATCCAAAACAGGATCAAGACCCGCTGCTCTTAGATTACAGGAAATTACATTGACAATATCTTCTAGAGCAATATAACTGGCTGGAATTTTTTGTAATAGTAAAGGTTCTTTGGAACCAGGAGATCTTAACATAAAGGCGGTATCGTATATTATATTTGCCAAAAGACGTATATTATGCATAGTTCGACAACTAATTTCTATAGAGTCTATAACACGAGGAAGACCAATTTTCTCGGCATCTGGAATGGCAATAAACTTCTCCCTTATGATTTGTTGCAATTCCTCGGCTTTTTCGGCTGAAAACGTTTCACCAACCGCATCGAAATGTGTGCCCACTATAATAACAGGAGAATTGGGTGCTCTTGCTTGTATATTACCCAACCATTGCAAAATTTCAGCTAAACCCTTATGACCATCAGTGATTTTCCATAAAACTAAATATAGACTACGTTTGGAAAGAAAATATTGATGTGTTGCATAATATCTAAAAGGAAATAGGGACATTTAATAGTTAATATATATTAAGTACAAAAAATCTTACTCTTTTTGTCCTCCAAAATCCCATGTACGAAACATTACTGGTCCAAGAGAGCCAGGAGCTTTTTTCCGTTTCTCACAAATCCATGTACCAATATCAACACCAACTGTGGAAATATTGCCACCTCTTTGAGACTTTGACAAATTCTTAGTGTGACCCATACGTTTAGCCCAATGATTTTCCGAGGCCCTAGATCTTTGAGAACCTACTCCCTGTCGCAAAAGATCCAATAGTGTTGTTTTTCCAATACCTTGTACACCCACCACCATTAATTTCATACGAGCATAGGGTTGGGCATCTTCATATATTGATTTCAAATAACCGATTATGTCCATAGTTTTATATTTTTTGCTTTCTATCATGGATTTTAATGGATCTTGCAAAAGACAACCTCGAGTATTCAAATTCCAAAGACGCGTTAGCAGACCCAAATGAGGGGGTAAATCCATGACATTGACATTCCCACTTATATTTAAGACACTTAAACTAGTTAATTCATGTAGAGAAGTTGGTATCTCCTTAAGACAGTTATTGCTTATATCCAACATGGAGAGATTAGGAAATATTAATTTGGATTTCGTTAAACCCACTACACTCCAATCCGAATCATCAGAATCATTAAACAATGTTGTAACATCATCGGTGGACAATTGAATGCGTGTCAATAGATTGTCGGCCAATATTAAAGTCCGCAATGATTCCAATCTTAAATGTCTTCTATGTCGGCAAACACTTTTCAGTACAGTACTTCTAAACGAAGACGATTTGGGATTGTTAGGATTGTGTTTGGCAAATGAAGGTATTTCGTCATTTTCACCCCCCTGATTTTGAGCAACAAAACTATAGCACAATAAATGAGGATCTGATTCAGTTATTCGAGGTAAACTGGGCCAACAGGATATTTCATTATGACTTAAATCTAATTGTTTGAGAGTAGCTGGATAACTGGTTACATGACCCATCGAACGTAAACTATTATAGGACATATTAAGTCGAGTCAAATTGACTGCCAAACAGGGTAAAGCAGCTGGAATGCTGGTAAATAAATTATTGGCTATATTTAAACTATTGAGCTGAGAAACACCTTCTTCTTTCTTGGATTCATTCCATTTCATATCGTTGTCTGTAATTTCCAGACTAGAAGACCAAATATTACGATGCACCAATGGTTGTAGTGTTAAAATGCGAGTTTTATTTTTATTATCATTTCCATAGGCATCAAAATTCGAAAATGGTTCCAAATCCAGTTTATCCAAACTCAATTGTGAGGATGAGGTTTGCATGGGAGGTACAGGCAAATCTTTTAGCAAATTAAAAGCTATATTTAATTCTCTTAACTTGGGAGCTTTCCACATATCAAAGGGCATTTCTTGTAATTTATTATTGGATATATCTAATATAGCTAAAGCCGGTAAATGAAAAATTTCCGCTGGTATTGTTATTAATTGATTATCTTGTATATAAAATTCTTCTAAAACCGGCAACGAGTACGAAGCCCGTGTTCCTGGTGTACTAGCGGGAGGTGATGGTAGTTGTGTTATTTTATTTTGTGCTACATTTAAATATCTTAAATAAAATAATAAACATTTAGCAGCTATAAAATAAAGAAGATAACGTTACTGTACTCACTTTAAAGAAACTAAACTAAATATTTCAATGGGTAAACTGGTAAGATGATTATGAGAAAAATCAATACGTGTTATGGCTGTTAAAGCTACCTCTGTTATTTTGGGATGACCTTTAAGTTTTGGATTTAATTGTAAGACACCATTAACCATCCAATTAACCCTGGAAGTAGAATATATAATAAAATAGATAAAATGCTTGTAATGATTTTATAGTTAACTTTTTAAGGTTTCTTATAAAGAAATATATTTGCACTATGAACTTAATATTTGACAGAAATCTAATTAATTAAGATTTATAAAAAACAAAAACCACAATTTTCATTCTTAATAAAGTTCTCATTTAACAATTAAGATAAACTAAATATGATATTAAAATATTGGATTTTATGTCTAATTCTACTTATTTCATGATTTAAAACAAGTAAGAAAGTTTAAGCCGGTCAATTCTGATTATGACATACCCTACACCATACTGTTGTTTATAAATAGACCTACGAAAATACATTATAATACATTAGAAGAACAAAAATAAGTGGATCCATTATAAAGTCTAATGAATGGAAACAGTCTTTTTTGTAAACATTGCTTGATGTATGTGATGATGGCAGACCCTTGAATGTTGAAAATATTTAATAATTTCAGTACTCACATTTTTCTTATCTCTCATTTTAATCAGATTAACAACATATTCATTTGCTACGCATTAAACATAATAGCTAGAGATGAGCGATATTTTCTTGACTGTAATTTATTCACTATGATTGGTAAATCATTGGTAACTACAGTGACTGAAAGTATTAAATTAAATTACTAATTATGTCGCTCTTTCTCATTGTTAGAGTCAGCAAAATTACTGAGCATAATTCGTGATTAATCTTAAATGAAAATTATCCGTTTCTTACGGTATACAGTCTGAACTTTATAGAGAGATATTCAATTAAATTATTGAACCCTTTTTGTTTTCCGTGAGTTTTAATTTTTTTAATAAATCACTGTCACTGTTTTATAAATCACTTTCACTGGGAACTACGTTATTCAAAAAATCACGGTATCGCTCATATCTAATAATAACTGAAATGTTTTTCAAATGCAACTTGATCAAAAAAATCTAATAATACTTGGGTTAAAAGTCTTAATGAAGAATGTGTATTAAAAATTTGTCGATCTCGCTCCTTATAAACATTTTTAAAGTCGGAAATTTAAATTTGATATCAAAATAAATTTTCTATTTACCTTACAAACGGTAACTGAACATTGTTATTGTTGTGCCAATCAATAATGACTGGAGTATTGGGAAACATTGTACTATATGAAATGTTTGTAGCAGAGGGCGTAAAAACCTTAACTTCTACGGGTGTGGGCAAGCCTTTTTTATTAATTTTATAATCCGAATCTGGATGTACACGTTTGGCAAGTAAACAATTTAAAATGGCTTCATCCTCTGAAGCCACAGCCACACTTAAAGCTGAACCATTATCATCTCTAGCACCATATCTTTATTATAGAAGAAAAATTAATTTAAGTGATAAATTTATATACAAAATTTTAATTTTTACTTACTTCAATAATAACTCCACCATAGGCAACGATCCTTGTTTACATGCCTCCGCTATAGGAACATTACTCAGACCATAAATTTCTTCACTACATTTTGGATCATTATGATCCTCTACTGGTTTGGCTATTATATTTGGATTTGCTCCATTTTGTAAAAGTACTGTAACAACATCTAAAAAACTACCTCTTACAGCCGCCAATAGAGGTGTTTCTCGTGCTGCACCACAAAGTAGATTTACATTAATCGGACATTTATCACATTCTAAAGATTCTTCTTTAGATATTAGATCGCCATCACCACTTATATTTAATTTAGACATTATGGCTTGTATACCAAAAGATATACGTTTACGCGTAGGAGTTATAGGATTACTTTGGGGACTTTGAGCACAAGTTTTTCGAGCTTTAACTTTCCATTTTACTAAAACATTCACTAAAGCTTTATTACCCAAAATACTGGCTATGTAAAGACTAGTTTGACCAGTTACATCTTGGGCATTAGGATCGAATGGTAACGACCATTCCCACACGCCTTCATCATCACGATATGTTGAGTAGAGGTATTCAGGATACGAGAAATTTATAAGTAATTCAAGCAAATCTATATGACCATTAATGCAAGCAGCATGTATAGGAAGCCATTTCTCTACGGTAGGTTGCTAAATATATTAAATATTAAACATATGTTTTATTTGATAATTGTTTTTATTCAGAAAACCTGTATTAAGTCGGGAAATTTTTCCAGCATAGTTTTCGCTATATTATAATGTCCATGATGCACAGCCGCATAAAGAGGAGAATATTTGGTAACAGTATGAGAACGACCATCCGAACCAGCATCTAATAAACGATTTGTTATATTTTCGTAACCAGACTGAGCGGCTCTACAATTAACAAGCAAAATTAATAAAAATAAAACAAAAAAGTCTAAAGAAATAAAGAAAAAAGGCTTACAAAAATAGTAAAGTATTTGCTCCAGCCGGTGCCATATTAACAATAATTTGTCTCTCACTACCCAAAGCCTCCAATAAAACACGTACAGTACGTTCATCACCCGTAGTTACTGCCTGTCTTAGTTCACGATGTTTAATCAGACGCACTTGTTCACGGGCATCTGAAAATATTTCATAAATTTTTATATTAATTACATTTTCTTTTTAAATTGTCTTTAATTAATGATTCACCTAAACTTTTTGTAACTTCAATGACCTCATCAAGAAAATAATCACATGCATCTAATGCAGTTTCTGTACCCGATTTTGGTTTCTCAACAAAACTCCAATCCATTTTTAATTAATAATAATTTTATTATGTAAATTTTTTATTACCAATACAATTTTAATTAATTTTATTTTACTTAACGCTCCCAAATTAACACCCTAAACCTTGCAGTTATTTCAGCCAACTAAATTTTATGTTCGTTCCTCGTTAAAGAAAATACCATCGTTGGATTTGGTTAAAAATCAATTGTCAACATGTCATATGAAACTCTATATTAGTTTTCATTCATAAAATAACCAGTCGAGCAGCAGTCAAGGGGGTTGTGTTATGTTGTTTATAACAACAAAAATAAAACAACCTACCAACCAACCACCCACTAAATATATATGTATTGGCATCAGAAGAATTTTGTGGTGAGGATTGTAATAAAAACTGCGCAAGACACGCACTATAAACAATCTACCAAGCAACCATCTGTTGCACGTGTATCTTATGATGCACTACAATATTGGGAATCAAGCACAACAAGATTTTCAGGGAAATCTTATAATTAATACTCTCAAAGTCTAGTTTTTTTTTGCGCTTTTCATATTTATGTCATTGGGTGTCATTAGCTTTATAGATTATAATTTAAAAAGAAAAAACGTTCATATATTAAACTGGTGGTAAATTATACTTGATACGTATATGCGATAAATATATTCATCCATATGGAACAAAAATATCAATAAATGAATAAATTTTCTTTTATGTAAATTATTTTTCTATAACATGAATATACAATATCGACAACAATTTATAAAAAAATATGTTAATTTATAAGTTTTCCCTTTTAATTAAGATTATTTTATTGATTTAATAATAGAAATTCTATGCTATATTCCCCAAAAGCAGTAGATATTTGAGACCACTTGGCTTTGGAAGTACTCAATACCACAAGTACTTAGTTAGTCCAGGGGATGGGTGGTGGACCTCCAAATATGGTTATTTTCTTTATTAAAATTTTTTATGATATGATTTTTATGATTTCTTGTTTAAACATTTATATTAAAAGTCTCAATTTATCCTTGTTTTGCCCAATGAATGAACGTGAAGTTGAACGCAAACGTGAAGGATCAGTTCTGGCTCAAGTGAGATTGGAATAGAACAAGAGACTCAATGCCTACTTATTTCGCATTGACTGTACCGTCCCACATGTGGCCAAGGACCACATGATATACCACATTTGTTTTACTGCCAAGCCAAACACACTTCTCTCAGTCTAAAAGATCCATATACCCACCACACAGAGATTGACAAATTTCTTAGCATGGAGACTTCATAAAATAACTTACAAACTTGTTTTTTTTATAATTGTTACAAAAACAAAAACAAAAATGTATCGACAAACGTTCCCACAACTAATCTGATTTTTAATTGATTCCTAGCAAATAACCTTTTATTTAATAGAAGGTATTAAACCTTCGTTGTAGATTACCTCAAAATTATAGTCTGGCATTGATTACATTGTTTGGAGTATTATGCGCTCGTGATGATGTTTGTAAAATACAAAAATAATTACGTTATGTCAACCTTTAAGTATACAGTTCGATACAGAATTGCAATGTCCTTTCGTCCATCTGTTCGTCTTTCTGTCCATCCGGTTGGCTGCCCATGTAAACATTCTGAATACTTTAGAGGTAATTATTACAGTGGGCTCCCAGTCTAGCGAATACTCAATTTAGCGAATTTGCAGTTTAACGACCTGCTCAATTTCCTTTTTTAAATATACATACAAGTTTTTAAATATACATAAAAGTTATAAAGATGAATAAAAATAGGCGAAGTTGGTATGTTTAAGAACTTTCAACTTTCACAAAAATGGAAACATAATTGTTTAAATGATTTCAATTCAAGAGAAAAAACATGCCAATAAGCGGTCCTATATTAGAAACGAAGGCATGGGAAATCCACAAAATGTTTTACAGTGGACAACATTTTATTTTTATAAGAAAAGATTATATGAAATATGTTTAGTTTTTGTTATTTTCTTTTAAATATACAAATAAAATTTAATTTTATTATAAGGTAAAATACACAACATCTTATATATTTTGGCCTAAAGACGAAACCTATTGAAATTGGCCACGTTCGGTCCAATATTTCAGGTACACCTCATACAAATATCCTCCCGGAATGACGTTTTGAGTCTTAAAAGTCCTAAAGATAAAGTGATTTTAATGAAATTTTACAGAAGTCTTTTCATATTCTAAAACGATAAGCCAAATTATGCGAGGATCGGTTTATTCTTTCTCATAGGTCACAAAAAAGCCCTATTTCAAATATAACTAAGGAGGGTATAAATCTGATATATATGTTGTTATTGCAATAATTATTGATAAAAAATCATGTAAAAAAATCGATATACAGAATTATGCGAGTGTTGGTCTATAATTTCCTATGCTATGCTGTGTTCGTAAGCCAAGATTATCTTGTTATGAATCCATACTAACGTTTTTTTTCAGATTTTTGCACTTGTAGATTTTGAAAAATGAATCCCAGAAAGGTATAAAAAAAATATATTTTTTTACAAATTATATCAAACTTTTAAAACTTGGCAACCCTTTGTCAAATGGCTAAAAACCAATAAAAATTAACACTCAATAAAAACAAACTTGTTTTGTTTATATTTGTATTTTTTGGCAACATCTACCCTACATTTTTGGAAAATGTGCACAATATCCTTAATAATGTAACAAAATAAAACTAAAATCAATAAATTTAATTTCATCATACTTATAAAATGCAATTAAATATTAATTACAAAAATAAACTCACCCTCGTCCGAATCACTCATATTTTCTTTTTTTGTTGATCAAAAAACACAATATTTAAATTATTTTATAATAATATTTTATATTTTTATTAACTTATTGATTATTATTAAACATATAACACATATTTTTTAATTAAATTTGGATTTTTATTAGTTATTCTCACTTTTTTTGGAAATCAACAAATTTTTGCATCAAAAACTAAAGAACTGAGCCAACATTTTCTAATACTAACGCCTTTTATTAAAGTTGTTATCTTTGATGGAAATCAGCTGAAAAACGGCGTCAAATTAAATGTCAAAATTATGTTTATTTTTTATCAAGGCAAGTTTGGCTTGTTTTATACCCTCCTCCAACACAAGTGGTGAGGAGAATATATTAAGTCAGACCCCATAATTTATATATTCTTGCATCAAATTAAAATCTGAGTAGATCTGGCTATGTCCGTTTGTGGTACGCTCACAGATAATTGACGGAGCTCATTGAAATTTAACGTAATTACTTCACACTCATTTGTAATGGAGAGTATTGAAGATTCGTCATAACCAAATATAGCATTCTTACTAGTTTATTATGTTATTCTTTGTTTCCGTTAAAAAATTCAAAATATTTAAATTAATTTGTCTCAAAAAAATTTTATTAAAAATAGTTTGTATATAAAAAAATCGCAAAATGCATTTCAAAAAAAAAAAGAAAAATGGCGTCATAACCACCTTTAAGCATACCGTTCGACGCATAATAACTTTCTGAGTAAATTAATCAATGTCCGTCCGGCTGGCTCTCTACATCTCGATAAAATAAAAATAAAAGGACGAAGCTTTTGAAATTGGCCATGTTTGGTTCGATGCAAATGTCCTTCCGGAATAAGGTTTTAAGCTCATAAAAGTGTAAATATAAAGTGATTTAACCCAAATTGGACAGAAATAAAAGTTATGATGTTCTAAACTAATATGGCAAATAATGCGATGGTCGGTCCATTGCTTCTCATAGGTCCCATACAAGACTCCTTCCAATTATCACACTGATGGGAACAAATCTCACGTATACATTGGTGTTGTAATGATAACTGGTCGAAATTAAGATAAATATAAAAACAAAAATCGATGCGAAAAATGGTACGAGGGTCGGTTCATAATTTAATTTAGCTCCCTCTTAACCCCCACAAAAATCCAAATTTAAATGCATAAATTATATTTATTATTTTTATTATTATTATAAATTTTACTTTATTGTTTTCTTATTCCATCCAGATATTTAATGGCAACGGAGATGCTTTTCATACACCGCAGCTTATGTATATAATGTCATGTATGAACAATTCACAATGAACAGAAACGTCATGTGGGATATAGACGACAATAAATCTACGCAAGAAGACAAATAGAAAAATAAAAAATACGTGAAAAGAAGAAAATCCACGAAAAGAGTTTATTATTCTTTTTTCCGCTAGAAAATTTAACAAAAATAGTGAAATTTTAAACAAAATATTAAGGATAAGTCAGTGGAATTCATATTCAATATGTGTTCAAATAATTCACAAAAAATTAAACTACAAATTGCAAAGTGAAAAACAAGTCAGAAAAAATTCTTAGAAATCAGTGAGGTTGCGCTCTACTTGTTCAGTTTCAAGTAAGAAAAAGAAGAAAAAAAGAAAGGAATTTTATTTAATTCTGTTGGACGAGAAATCTTAAAAACAAACTTATACACAAAGGATATTCAGAAAAAAATAAGGTAAATATTAATTGTTAACTAAATAAACAATGAAAATGATGACATTTATCAGTGAGTAAGTTGGAGTACTTGTGTAGCGAGACTCCAAAGAAATGAAGATGAGTGTGTGTTTTTTGTCTTTCGTTAGTTTGGGTGCGACATTAAACTTTCGTCGATAGCGTCAATGTATGCTTCGAAAGGGGGGAGAGGGTAGGGTGAATAATAGTTTTTCGTTTTGTTTTTACTACAAGTCATTACTGAAGAAGTACTATTTTATTTTTATTGTAATTTCTGTTAGCGCACATGCGGTTAAAGGATTTTTCTATTCCTGATTTTTTCACAAATAAGAGTGTGTGTGTGTGTATGTTTATGTTTTTTACACATAAAACCGTAAAAATTACACATAAAACCGTAAAAATAATATCATGTAGCCCTTTTTTTAAATTTGCTTTATTTCATTTCTATAATTTTACCATTATTATGAAAAGATATATTTTTATTCCTTTTTGCCACCCACAAACGATGAACTCTACATCTACCAATAATCCATTACAAGTAGTAAATTGTTATCCAACACCAATAAAAAGTCAATGTAAATCTTTGAAGAATTGACATCGAAAAATTCTTAACTTATAGCTTTATTTTCTTTATTCGATTGTAATTATTATAACAATTTACAAAATATAGTTTAAATCTTAAGTGATGAAATTTTGAACCTTCTTTCGTATACACTTCCATTTAAAATTTTTTAAAGCTTTCTGTCAGTTTTTCGAAGTAGCAGAGCAACTCCGTTAAAAATCTACCACACTATTGGACACCTTATTTGCTATTCAATTGTCTTTTAACAAGAGCTCAGTATCTCTTCACTGGGCTTGTTTACCTCAGTGACAGAATGTTGAGTCAGGCCAAAAATAAGTCGACACATTATGAAGTCTTATGAATAAAAGCAACATTCCTTGATATTAATTTCGGTATTAATTGAGGCAGTTGTAGCAAATCATTGGCTTCTTTGGACGCAACTGTATAATGCTTGCCATAAAAAATTTTGATAACTTTTGGTTCCTAAGCTTTTCTTTTTTATATGGGAATTTGCGAAAAGAGCATTCCAAATGCCACTAAAATATTTATTTTTTTAAACTTGACTTCAATTTCCGTGCTATGTTTTAGGCATCTAAGATTTTAGCAGCGTTCCTTTCCGGAACTTTTTGAGCCTTGTATGTTTTTAAACTTGTATTAGCTTTAACTCTTCGTAATAAATAGTTCGAGCAATGAGCTAACCGGGCTGCATTCTGGCATTGATTCTTTTATTTTTTTTAATAGATCGGAACCAATTTCTTCTTTGTTAAAGTTATTATGCATTCGTTTTGGGTATTATTAGAACAAACTTTAAGGGCTATTTATACCCACAATTTCTCTATTAGGTTTAAGCCCAGACAGCAAGCAGGCCAGTCTCAGAAACAATTCTTTATAGTTTGTGCTTTACATTTTTGTTGGAACAAAGCAGAAGATTATGTCCAAATCATAACATGAGTATAATTCAGTACCGTCTCTGCCCATTTCATGTATTTTCGTATGAATTTGAGACGATCGTTTTTCAAGCATTGGCTTCTTCTATTTATTTGAGCGACGCGTATTAAAGTCGCAGGAAGATTTTGTTTGTTCTTTATTTGTGTAGAATTAAATTTGTTGTAGATTTTATAAGGTTAAACAAACTGTTTGTTAATTATGTATATCCTTTAGCACATTTCCAAGCACAATAATTCCGTCATTTATAATAAGGCAAACACAACAAAACTTTTAAAAAATCTTGTTTATTGAAAAAATTTAAGTTGCCTTTTGTTAAAAACAAAAAAGAAAAAAATTATACAGTCTCTCTTTAAAAATGCCAAAGAGGTTCTCTATTGTCTGTTTTATCCTATCCAGGGCTTAAATCCCATCAGTTTTAATCAACTTTGATTATTGCTTAGGAAGAAATAAATTTAAATTTGTTTCCTGGACAAAGAAAAACGTAATCTTAATCAGATGAACTTAAACCAAAAAGATCTTGTAAATGGCATTTTTATTAGAAATAAATAACCGTCGTCGTTTTTAACTGCTCGTAAGTTGAGGCTTTTAACGGCGAAGTCGATATCATTACTTCACTAACATGATTAAGGCGAAAAATACAAGTTTAGGTATTGTAGTTAAATGAGTCTAAATTTCAACAGTTAACTATACGATGATCTTGGCTGTTACTGTAATCACTCATCAAAATTGATTAAATGCAGCCTTTGAAATCATTACAGTCTGTATGCAGATGTCCTCAATACACCAACTACATGATCGCAATATCTGTATTATAGAGCCTCCTGAAATTCTACGACTTCAATTTACCGCATTAGTGTCGAATTTAGATGCCGCCAATTTGAAGATATTAAGCGGTTTAGTAGAGTATCCCTATAAGAATAGTAGCCCTATAGGAATAGAGCAATATGTTCAATGCATACTGATACCTTTTATATCATTGTGTTTTTCAGTTAAAAGAAACAAATATGAAAGAAATGCATTTTTAAGACTATTTAACAATGTAGAATAAGATTTAGTGTAACTAATTCTTTTATGCTCTTTTTTTAGAAAACGCCAACGTCTTGCCTATTTTATATCAATAAAAAATGGCACCGTTGGCAGGTACTTCATTTTCCATAGACACTTGGAAAAATGATCCACCAGATGTTGAACTTAAATGTTTTCTACCAAATGGTATATTTTTAACTCTACACGTTGCTGCTACTGCCACAATTAGAGATATAAAAACGGTAAATATAAAAAACTATAATAAATATTAAACGCTTATGATTTGTTTTTTGTTTTCTTTTAATAATACAGGAGATGGTTAAACAATCTAAAAATTATCCACTTCACAATCTTATCAAAGATGCTTGTGACTATGAGGTTAGTGGTATATCTGCCATTGCTCTGGTCGAGCCATTCACAGATGAAACAAAACGTTTGTGTGAAGTTCAGCCTTATTTTTGCCTTTTACGCTTAGGCGAACGTAGTGATTCAACAGCAATTTCCAGCGATTATGAGTTATCAAAATTGGTCAGTAATATGATTGGTAAATCATTCGAAGACTATAGTACACAACGCAGTCCCGAAGAGGAGGATTTCCGACGTAAAATGTCAGTACTTTGTGATGAAATAGAGTTGGAACGTTCGAAATATAGTTGGGCTGAAAAACTTCTTTATGAGCATCCATTACGTTTAGCAGTAAATCCTGTTATGCCCGAAATAATACGTACACGTTTTCGTAATTCAAATTTTTTAGTTGTTGTTAAGTTAGAAAATGATGAAACGTCATTCACGATCTCGGTCAGTGATCAACATACACCCCGAACACTGGTCGATTTGGCACTGTCAAAAGTTCGTAAATCTCAAATAAAAGTTAGTGATCGTGCATCCGATTACATACTCAAAGTGCGCGGTCGTGATGAGTATTTATTTGGTGAATATCCCCTAATACAGTTCATTTATATACAGGTAAATTTAAGAAAAAATATTTACACTTAATAATATAATTAAATTAAACTCCTATTTGGGGGATTTTCAATTTTAGGAAAGTCTTTCTGGTTCGGATGTTCCCAATGTAGTACTCAAACCTATACATACCCTACCTTCATACATTAGCTATAAACAGGAATTAAATGCTGCCCCTAAAAGACCGCCAAAACCCGAAAGTCTGCGACATCAATCGAATGAAATGGTTAAACGAAAAATAAAAAGTTCTTGGGAAATTGAAGAACACTTTCGTTTGCGTTTACATCGTATTGATAATGTTAACTGTGATTTAACCAGAGGCATTAAAGTGGGCGTTCACATAGGTCTCTATCATGGTGAACATAAGTTGTGCGCTCAACATTCAGTCGATATACCCAGTAGTAATAATCGATCATTCACCTTTGACAAGGACATAGTCTTAGATATTCCCATACAAAACTTGCCACGCATGACTAGACTCTGTATGGTCATCTATGAAGTGACAAAGACATCACGCTCGAAAAAATCATCGAACACCAGTAAAGAGAATACAATTCTAAAAGATGGCAATGTAAATACTAATTCATTGGCTTGGGTTAATACCACAATATTCGATTATAAACATCAATTGAAAACTGGCTGCTTAACGCTACACACTTGGACATATGCCGATGATATACAATCAGATGAGATATTTCATCCGCTGGGCACAATAGAACCAAATCCTCGTAAAGATGAGTGTGCTGTGGTACAACTCACATTCCATAATTACGGTTACGAAAATATACAGTATCCCTCGGAAGAGACTGTCTTACAATATGCCTCCAAATTAGCCGTTTGCAAAGAGCCCCTAAGACGCGGTTCATCTCAAGATACTGCGGCAACCGTTAGCAAAGTTCTATCTCAGTATTCACGTACTATTAATAAACTATATGAAATGCATGATCAAGATCGTAATGATATATGGGAGAAAAGGTAATAAAGAAATTATTTTACAACAAAAAATCAATTCATATAACTGCCCATTTATGTTTTATTAGATATGCAATTATGCAAAATGAACCAGAAGAGCTTTCGATACTATTACATTGTGTTAATTGGAATGAACGCGATGAGGTAGCCGAAATGTGGCATTTGCTTAAGGAATGGCCTACAATAGCAGTAGAACGTTCATTAGAATTATTAGATTACGCCTATCCAGATCCTGCAGTACGAAATTTTGCTATTCGTTGTCTAAAAAAATTAAGGTAAAAGAAAGCTTTGTTACTACTTTGTTGATAAGAAATTTTGAATAAACTATTATTATTATTATTTCCTTTTTTATTAACAGAGACGAAGATCTTTTGTTGTATCTACTACAGTTGGTACAAGCTATGAAACATGAATCTTATTTAGATTGTGCACTCACGACATTTATACTCGAGCGTGCTTTGCGCAATCAACGCATTGGTCACTATTTCTTTTGGCATTTACGTTCCGAAATGCAAACACCCTCAATGCAAACACGTTTCGGACTATTGCTTGAAGCCTATCTCAAAGGTTGTAAACCTCATGTACCACTGTTGCGCAAACAACTAGATGTTTTGGATAGACTTAAACATGGTTCACAGCTGGCGAAAAAGGGGAGCAAAGAAAAAGTGAGAAGTGTCTTACAAGACTTTTTACACAATGAACGAAATAGTGGTGTCTTCCAAAGCATACAGAACCCTTTGAATCCTAGTTTTCGATGCAAAGGTGTTAAGCCAGAAAAATGTAAAGTAATGGACTCTAAAATGCGTCCTTTATGGATAGTCTTCGAAAATGCAGATCAAAATTGTAATGATATTTATATAATTTTTAAAAATGGTGATGATTTACGACAAGATATGTTAACCCTACAAATGCTAAGAGTTATGGATCAATTATGGAAAAATGAAGGGTAAATTTGATGAAATTTCTCTAATAGAATATATAATAATCTTGAATATATTATTTTTGTTTAGTATGGACTTCCGTATGAATATTTACAATTGCATTAGCATGGAACGTCGCTTGGGTATGATTGAAGTTGTACTCAATGCCGAAACTATAGCCAACATACAAAAAGAAAAGGGTATGTTTTCGGCAACATCACCCTTCAAAAAGGGCTCCTTATATAGTTGGCTTAAGGAGTACAACAAAACCGAAGAAGAAATGAATAAAGCCGTTAAAGAATTTACATTAAGTTGTGCCGGTTATTGTGTAGCCACTTATGTTTTGGGTGTAGCTGATCGACATTCAGACAACATTATGGTTAAACGTAATGGTCAAGTAAGTTTTTGTTTTCTTTTTCATTCTTTTATTATTTAACTTTTAAATAATGCTTTTTTATATATTTAAGCTTTTCCACATTGATTTTGGTCATATATTGGGTCACTTTAAAGAGAAATTTGGTGTACGACGAGAACGTGTACCTTTTGTTTTGACTCATGATTTTGTTTATGTCATTAATAAGGGTAGAGGTGATCGCATGGCTGAAGAATTTCGTTTATTCCAAGATATGTGTGAAAAGGTATAATTGTTATATATAAAAATAAGGGAAAATATATATTTATTTTGTTAATATTGTAGGCATTTTTGGTTTTACGCAAACATGGCTGCCTTATACTTTCCTTGTTTAGTATGATGATATCAACGGGATTACCAGAATTATCATCAGAAAAGGATTTAAATTATTTAAAAGAGACTTTGGTAAGTTAATTTTTATTATGGATTAAAATACTAAAAATAGTAAATTATTTTCATATTTGTTTTGAATTTTCAGGTTTTAGAATATAGTCAAGATAAAGCCCTTGAACATTTCCGTTCGAAATTTAGCGAGGCTTTAGCCAATTCGTGGAAAACTTCACTTAACTGGGCTTCTCACAATTTCTCTAAAAATAATAAACAATAAAGTAAAAATCTAGAGAAATCCTTTACAAACAAACACTGCATGATCATCTCGAAACAAAACAAAACAAAAAAAACAGAAATCAACTAACAACACCAATAATTAACATCCTAAATTAAACGACTATATACTATATTTACATACATAATTTGTACATTTAATTGTGCTTATAACTACAAAAACACAACAAACATTTTCGGTTTATGTTCTTTATTATTTTTTAATTATAATTATATATAAATATTTTTTAATTTCATTTTTAATATTCTAATTTTTTGTTGAATATTTTCTTTTTTCGTTTATAAAATTTAATTGTTTTTCATTTGTAAAATTTCCTCATAGAAAAAATTAAAAAAAAAAGAAATAATAAAATAAAATTATGTAATTATTTTGAGAAATAAAACAAATTAAAAACATAAAAAACAACATGCATTAAAAAATACATTAAAAAGTGTTCAACACAAAACTTTAGACTTAAAATAAATCAACTTCATTAAGAATTAAATAAAAAAATCACATTTTAATAATAAAATAAAAATAAATAATTAAAAAAATTACGTAAATTACAATGAACTTATAATAAATTAAAATAATAAAACAAATCTTTAATTATTAAAAATAAAAACGAGAGTTGGTGTTTATTTTTTACAGTTTTTTTAAAAGAAAAACAAATGGGAATTTTTTTTATTAAAAAATATTTGTTCACACTTCAATATTATTGATGTTTGGGAATTATGCGTTATAAAGGACAGAAAAAACTGAGTTACCATAACTTTTAATTATAAGGTTCGACTTAGAATCACATTCCCATGACAACTGAATCTTCACTCCGGAATGACCAGAGTTATAATCGGCCAAAGATTTTCAACACAGCGACAGCTTTATAATTGGAAGTTTCTTTCCCAAGGAAAGAATTACTTGATATAACCGAACTGTTACAACAACAACTTTGAATAACTTTCTATGTCATTTTAACGATGTCTGTCCATCTATTTCCAAGATCTTCGGATGATTAACTTGTATTATAGATTTCACTCATTAAACTATTATGACTTGAATTTCATCGGCCCACTAAACTTACAGTTTTATTTTTTATTTGATTGAAATTATTAGTACGAATTACAAAATAAAAATACTTTTCAAGTTTTAATCACTTGTAATGAAATTTTGAATGGAAGGAAAACCTTCCATTAACGTTTTTATAGTGCTTTCAGTAACTTTGCATGAACATACTTTTGAATTCCTTTATTATGCTCTTCAATTCTCTTTCTTTCCTCCTGGTCACTCATTTTTATCAATATATTCATTTGTTTGATATCGGGGTATATCTTTTAATAAACAGAACTGATTTTGCTGGTTTTATATAAGAAACTCTCCTTTATTGTAGATGCGAGCGTGCCAACAACAAACAGACGGGCATAAATAAAACGACTCACATTTTGATTTGATGCAGGAATATATACATTATAGGACCTGAGATGATTCCTTCTTAGTGTTACACACGAAATGACAAAGTTAATATAAACTCTTCACCACTTGTGGTGATGGAGGGTATAAAAAATAAAATAATACCAAAACGTGTTTTAAAAATGTTTCCTATAGCAACAGTATTCGTAATAATACTTGCTATACAATTGTTGAAATAACAATATTTACAAATGTGATTGTAAAAGACAAATGCCGGTAATAATTTTGTAAGTATTTCTATATAAAAAGTCCCGTTAGTTTTTTATTCCTTTTTTTATTTTTTATTCCTTTTCGTTGTCAAAAACAATACTTTAAGTTGTGGAAATTAAAATATTAAAATATGAAAATGGTTATTAAATTAAATTGTAAAAAATTCATATAAAATAAAATACAAAGTCCGTAAGGAATCAAAAGAAATTTTTAAAAGACCGAAAATAAGTAATTCTAGTGAAATTCCAACCAGCTCCAGCCAGATTAGTTCCAAATTATTATTGATGAAAATTTTTTATTTTTCTGATAAAACTTTTCGGATTCACTTTGTTATTTCTCTCTTATATTCATTTATTTTGTATCCAGAGGTAAACGAACTTAAAATTGTTTCAAAAATCCTAAAAATCGTTAAAAACTACTGGCGGAACTTATTAATGGTTGAGTTAGTTGGTGTTGAAAAGGAACAGAGGATAAAAAGTGTGCGTAGCTTAAGTACATAAAATGCCATAAGAAGTAAACATTACATACAGTATTTATTCTTTTAAAATATATTAACTTTCCAATTTTATAGATGCCATCATTTCTATTGGATTGGGTAAGGATGAATTTATAAAACATACAAAATCATGTTTCCAATTTGTCAAAAAAAAGGGAAACTTTTGAAAAATGACATCGAAATAATTTGCAAAAATTCAAAACAAAAAAAAAATAAAATAAAATAAATAAATAATAATAAATAAAAATAAAAATAAAAAACAAAAAAGTTATTATTTCAATTGAGCTTCTAAGCTTTAAAAATATTACAAAAATAAGCTTACTTCAATCATGTTTCAAAAACAATTATCTACATGATAATTATTTTTATATTTTTATTTTATATTTCTATTCTAAGCTTTTTGTATACGTTAACTAAAAAGGGTTCAATTTCCTTAGTAAACTAATTGTTAACAAGTGTTTCAAAACAACTATGATAAGACTTTTGCAGGCCTAACGCTTATACTAGTAAGTTTGTTACAAACTTATTTTAAAGCCTTTTGTTTTGTTGGGTTCATAAGTTTAAGGAAAACACATTTAAAATTGATTTTATTTTTTTTAATATATTTTTATTTTATATATATATTTAAAATACATAAACATATACGTATATTTCATTTTCTCGACATTTATCAAAATAAGCAAAATATTTATTTTCATTTGTCTTCAGTTTTTATTTGTTACAACTATAAATATATGTATGTATATAAAAAAATTATTTAATTTTTTTGTTTAATTAATTATTTTATTATTACTTTTTTTTAAATTTTAATATAAAATAAAATTAGTTTAAAAACTAGTTGTTGTTTTTGTAATATTATTATTTTGTTTTGCTTTGCCGTTTTAGATAAAATTTTTTCTCTTTTATTAATTTTTATTGATTTAAAAGAAAATTAAAATTAATTATAACATTAGCAATTAATTCATTAATTATGAAACCTAATTAAAATGGAAATGGAAAAAAAATTTGAAAGGAATACAACTACATATTTTTAACTAAAATTTATAAAGAAAAGAAAATATATATTTAGATAATAATTAATAAATATAAACATAAATAATTAGTTTATATTTAGCAAAATATGAATTATAATTAGAAAATAATAATAAAAATAATAATATTATGTTACAAAAATAAAAAATTAAATATAAAGATTTAAATTTAATAATAAAACTTAATTACTTAACATTTACATGTAATTTTTGTTTTTTTTTTTTATTTTTTTTTGTTACTTAACTAGAAAATATAAAATATATTTACGGAATAATTATGCATCATGACAATGATGATGACGATGATGATGATGGTGATTATGAGAAGAGAAGGAATTTTATTATTTTTGATTTTGAAATAAATGTATGCATGACATTGAATTTGAAATTTAATTATTAAATTTAAATAATAAACATAAATTTAAAAAAATATACAAACAAAAAAAAATATTTTTTTATTTATAAAATTATACAGTATTGTTCGAAACATAAGCTACATTTCCTTATTAAGTACTCATAGTCTTACATACTGTCCTTAAATAGAATTTTAATTACGAAAAAGTTATGTTAAGAGAAATATCGAACCTAAAATGTTCAATTTCAATAGGCTTCGTCTATGGCCCAAAATAACTGTTCACAACGTTTACATGTACAGTCATCAGTATAAACGAGCAATACCCCAATCACCTACGGTGGTGTAGGATATAAAGGCTATCAAACGACCAAGTTTGAGCTAACCTTTTAATTAAGTCCAGTTGGTGAAGGGTGTTGCTGTTAACTTGAGTAACACTGAGAACCGCTTTAATACTTTAAAACGCCGAGTTTGAACATGACGCTTCAAAAATAAACAGAAACTGATAAACTGCATAAAATACAGTAAAGTTATGCCAACATCTCATCTAACGAATTTTTTACAATCCATGCGAAACTCCTTGTTCAACTCCAAGAGTTTTAATCTAATGTTCTCGAAACTATACTAACGTCTGACTGCCATACAAATTATTCACGATCTATATCTTTCTGTTGTCGTTAAAATAATGGAAAATCGTTCATAATTTTTCAGTCACAGTCACGGCC
Source organism: Cochliomyia hominivorax (assembly GCA_004302925.2). Classification (NCBI taxonomy): domain Eukaryota; kingdom Metazoa; phylum Arthropoda; class Insecta; order Diptera; family Calliphoridae; genus Cochliomyia; species Cochliomyia hominivorax. The sequence continues at coordinate 92,118,361 of PYHX02000467.1, read as the reverse complement.
ATAAATATAGGCATCAACTGAAAACTGACCAAGTATTTTTTTCAGTCACAGTCACTGCCATAAATATAAGCATCAATTGAAAACTGACCAAGTATTTTTTTCGAACTATTCTTGAATTGTAACCAGCAATCTCTGAACAGGTTTAGCGTGCAAATTTTTCTTTATAGCTGTAGAAAAGTGTATCCAAATGGTGTAGAGTGTTGCTGTTGCCCCTTCATACGAAACATTAAAAATGGCGTAGGTTAATTTATTTTTTTTTTAAATATAAATTCCAAGGAAATGGATGATGATTGCAGTTGTTTTTTGTTACATTATAATATTTTTTTCATTAAACTTTTCAAAGAGAACATTTTGTAAAAATGAGAACTTACTGGGCTAAAGTAGTTTAGATTTCGAACAATGCTGTATACATGTTTTTTTTTTCTTAAAATAAAGTCTTTGAATGTTAAATATGGGGGAGGGGTGATCAAAATTGATATTTTTATAATTTAGCAATAATTTTAGATTTATGATTTTGAAAACAATTACAAAATGTGTTTTTTTAATAAAAAATCTGGGTTTAATTGACAATAAAATATTTTCTCAACACTGAAAGACTTTCTATTATTATTATTATTATTAATTTTGTAAAATAAACAATATGTTTTTTTCTTTTAATATTTGTCTTTTATAAAAATACTGTACATTTTTGTTATTTAATTAAAGAAAATATATCATTGTTAAATATATAGACGTTTTTAACGTTTATTTATTTATTTATTTTTCGTTTTTTGTTTGTTATTTAATTTGGATTTACAATTACAGTTTAATAGTTTGTTTTTTAATATTTTTAGGTATGTGTAGTTTCAATTATTATTATTTATTTTTATTTTTATATATAAATATATATTTTTGTCTTTATAGGAATTAAAGTTTTTATTTTAGTTAGCATTTTTTTTTTAATTTTTATCTAACACTGCATTTTGTTTTTTTGATTTATTTTTTATTTTGGAATTTATTTTGAGGTGCCTGTTCAATTATAAAATATAAAATATATTTTTAAATATATATTTTGTTTTTTGTTTTTCTTTTTTGTACATTTAAAGTCCTTGATTAATTTTTTCTTTAAGAGTTTTATCATAAGATCAATCTTTTCTTTTTAAGTTTATAAAAAATATGAAAATGAAAAAATGTTGAAAATTTACAAAAAAAAAGAAAAAAATAAATATTATTTAAATATAAATAAAAACATTGTCTCAAAAATCATTTATAATAAATGATAATGGAGAGATGTTTTTGAAATTGTATACGAAAAAGAAATTATTTGAATTTATTTATAAAAAATCAAAAATTCTAGCAAGTTTTTTTCTTTCCTAGAAATTTTTATAAATTCAAAAAAATTGTTTTTCATAATTAATTTAAAATTTTATAATTATAAAAAATATTAAAATTATTTTCATTTATTACAACAAAACATTTTCTCAAAAACTTTATTATTAATTTTTTGAGAGAAGATTTTGTTATTTTCATTATGAGTTATTTCAATCCTTTAAAAGTATGAAAGTCACACAAGCAACTTTCAAATTTTCGGATATTAATATTATTTTATTATTCAAAATATATTTATTTACGAACAATAAAATACATTATCTTTAACAGATTTATTATTAGTATTAAAAATATATTTTTCAATTCTTTATAACGCTCATTTGCTGCAAGGTCGTCATAAGTCAATATTAGCAAATTTCCACTTAACATCAATATTGCATAGTATTGAATATTGATTTTCAAAAAGTACTCAATGTTAAGTTTTCAAAAAATTATGTTTTTGTTAAAAATTTTACAAATTGATTTTTGATTTATGATTTCCTTGCAGCAAATGAGCGATACAAAGAACTGAAAAGCATATTTTTTAATTCTGAAAAATCAAACTGTAATAAAAGTTAATTTTCTTTAAACTGTTTAACATAAAACAAAGACAAATTTATTTCTTAACTTTTTTGTAAATAATGGAAAATTTGATAACTTTTAATTTTTCAGTTTTTATTATTTTTTTTAATATTATTTTATAGTGTTTCACAAAACCACCAATAAAATTAAATCAAATTACAAGTTGTAATTCTAATTAAAATACTTAATACTTTGATTCATAATAAAATTTGAAAATATTTCTATTTTTCCAAAAAATAATAATCTGTTTCTTAATACATCTCTTGACTTAAAGAAACAGTCGGGTAATTTTGTAAGACACTATTTGTTATTTTCTTTAATATTTATTTTTATAGCCCCTACCACCACAAGTAACGCTAAGAAGGAATCATCTCAGACTCTATAATGCATATGTAAACACGCTCACATTCACAATAATTGACAGAATTTAATGAAATTTAGTCTTAATATTTGTTATAGTTCTGATAAGTTTCCTATTTTAAACCAGCAGAATCGGTTAAGTATATTAAGAAATATAGACCGATATCTGAGACAACCTCTAAGTTCAAACGAAGAACTTTCGTAAAATTATCTATAATAAATCCGCAAATTAGAATGAAATTCTGTTAATTAAGTTAATTATATGTACATCATTATCATATCAAGAATTATAAAAATCGGTTCAGTAGAAAAACATTAATAGCCAAAAATATAACTAATAGTATGATTCATTAAATGTTCCGTGTTATATTTAAGGAAAACTTTTTTATATTGTATTTGTGAGTGTTTGTGTGAGTATGTATGAACGAAATATAACGTATTTATTTCACAAACATTTGTGGTGAAGGGTATTGAAGATTCGACAGAACCAAGAAATATAGAATTCTTACTTGTTTTTGTATTATTTTCAAGATTTTTTCATTTTGTGGATAAAAAATTTTGTTTTCTTATAAAATTTTGCGCCTGCGCGTTATTCAAATATGTTTTTTTAGTGAAATTAAAATAATTTTATATATAAATTATATAGTTTATTAAAAAATATTTTATTTTTAGTTAAAATGTTTTGCATTTAAGGTTTTGGAAAAAAGTAAATAAATTTTTGTAAATTCTTAGTTTTTGTAAAATGTCAAATAGTTTATTTTTTGTTGTCAAGTATTTTGTTTCGTTTTTTGTGTATTTCTTTCATCTTTACAAAAAAGGCACAATGATTTTCTTGTTGTTGTTTTTTTATTAAAATTATTTGTATAAAAAATGGAAAAAATATTTTGTAAAATGCAGTGATTTTATATTTTTGTGGTTTGTGTAAAAATTCAGTCTATTTATTAAAAAAATATATTTTTTTTAATGAATTTAATGTTTTTATTTATATGTTTTTAATATGAGATTCATTTAAGTCATATAGCAAAAAAAACTAAGGAATATTTTGTGTTCTTTAAACAAAATCCTAAACGCAAAGAAAAATAGAACAACGAAAGTCTATATTTTTTTAATTTATATGTATATAGTTATAAAAAATATTATTATACCATCATTTTTTATTTTATTTTTTATTATTATTTTTTTTTTTTGTAATTGGAATTTATTTAATTACATACATTTTTGTAAAATATTTTGTTTCTCTTCTTGTTATTTTTTTGTTTATTAATTTATTTAATTATTATTTATTTTTTTTAAATTAATATAATACATACATTTCGACCATATACACCTTCAATATTGTTTTTGTTTTTTTTTTTTTGCAATTTGCATTTAAAAATCTCTATCAAATTAAATTTAAAATTATTAAAAAAAACGAATGTCTTAAATGTGTAAACAAAGTTAAATACATATATAGTATATTTTAGCATATTTTGTTTTATATTCAATAAACACTTACTTATAGTTTTTTTATTTCATTTCTTTTCTTTCTTTTTTTGTAAAAAGGGAAAATGGAAACCATATTTCGTTATAAAATTCAATGTTTAGATAAATTTAATGGTAAATCTGTAAAGAAAATAAATAATAAAAAAATTATTAAATAAATTATGTTAACTATAGTCATTAGAATGATACACAGATGGACAAAAATAATCGTCATTTTTTAAGTTTGAAGGTCCTCTGCGATCATAACATAAATGATAAATGAAATAGTTTAATTCTGGACAAAAAAGGGTTTATTTAAAAATGTTTAGAAGTTAAATCAATTTATTTTTCATTAACCTTAAGGTTTGAAATCGAAAAATTCTTAACAGATGTTAAACGTAGGCCTTCCGTCAAACTGATTCCAATGTTTCCAAACGTATATATGCTTCTTATATGCACACTCATGTATACACAAACAAACGTGTACAATATGTTAGTTATACTTTTCAAAAGACCTCACAACGTAACCGGTAGTAAAGCAGCCCCCCGGTTAGCTCATTGTTCGCAATTGTTACAAAAAGTTAAAGCTAATGCAGGTTTAAAAACATATAAGGCTCAAAATGTTCTTGACAGGAATACTGTTAAAAATTTAAAAGCCAAAAACAGAGCATGGAAATTGAATTCAAGTTTTGTAAAAAATAATCTTGCTGCATAATGGATGGTGAAGCATTTGTTCTGGCTAATTTTTCGCAACTTCTTGGAGAAAAAATTTTATATTTCTGATGCTTGAGGGAATGTTGAAGAAAAGTTTCGGACGCAAAATATATTCCAAAGTGCTCTTGGTATGGCAACCAATATGCAATCGCGGCAAAAGAAGCCAATTATTTGTACCAACGGGCTCTTTAAATGCAAAAAAAAAAAATCTTCCATTCATAAGACTTTATATAGGTCCAGTTTATTTTGGCCTGACTTGGCATTCTATCACTATGATAAACAAAGCCTTGAGTGGTACAAGAACATTAATGTGGTACTTATACCAAGTGAGGCAAACACTCAAAATATATAAAATCTAAAATATATATAATGTAGATTTTTAAGCTTAATATAAATGGATAATAAATGCATTATCGCAGATATGGAGGAAGGTTTCCATTAGCTCCCATACAGAGTTCATATTAATATATAATTTCATAATTCTATTCGTATAAATAAAATCGTTCTTTACATTGTTAAAAGCCCAACAATTTCAGCCTGAAAATATTGCAACCTTTAGAAAGTTTACAGACTTGCTAATATATTCTATACATAATATTTTACTAATAAAGACCAGATGAGAATTAACAAATCTTTGCTTGATATATTAATTTTTTTAAACTTTCAATCGTCATGTTGATATTTTCGTGAAAACTTCATAATTGAATTTACGAAATTAACGTGTAAAACTTACCAGAACTTTGTTCTTCCTTATTGCTAATGGTATACATAGAGTTTCCCGAAGACCCCGACGATGTTGTTAATCCGTGTGCTGTTAATCCTACCCCACTAACTCCTCCCGTTGATGAAGATGACGATGTTGATGCAGATGAGGAGTAATGTTGTTTCGACGATTTCGTCAGATCGGTAGTATCAGTCATTGGTGAAGATGCAGATAATGCTGAGACCGCTGTGACGGCGGAGGATGCAGGGACTAAACCTGCTGTTGTTTGCATTGTTGTTGCTGCATGTTGAATTCCATGTAAACTGTTATTTGCCATGGAATTAAACATATTACTAGGATGATTTAATGCATTTGAAGATGGATGATGCGAAGTATTAGCTGTGCTACCGAAACCAGCGGCAGCAGCAGCAGCTAATGCAGCTGCATTGCCGACACCATTGTATTGAAAACTGTGACCATATGGTGGTGATAAACGGGCAGCAGCTCCAGCAGCTGCTGACAACATAGCGGGATGTCGGGCCTGCATTAGAGCTGGATTTGCGGCAGCAGCAGCTGCTGCTGCTGCACTTTGATAATGTTGCATCCACATTTGTGGATGACGCATTGCTGCCAACGTCGAGATATAAGGATGATAATACGGCGATCCTACAACAGCTGGAATGTATGAAGCAGCAGCCGCCGCTGCAGCAGCGGCAGCAGCTGCCGAGGCATTTGCTGAAGAAGGTGACATTGCTGATGAGGGATGATTTGATCCAGCAATATTTGAAGTATGTGGACTGTTACTGTTCGATGGCTGTCCATATAAATAAGAATATGGATGTATTGGAGATCCTGCCAAATTTGGATTACCAGGTGAGCCTCTTTGCATTAAATGCTGTGGCTGTTGTTGCTGGTGCTGATGCGATGTGCTGGTATTTACCGGTGTTCTTCTATCACTCATCATTTGTTCGTCACTACGACTATCTGCTGTTGTTGTTGGTGAAGAACAGTTACTGCTGTTATGATTTTGAGTGGCTGATGTTGGCGAAGCAAATTGTCTTCGTATTGAAGCAGTCTTTTTTGGTACGGTACGAGGTGTAGTTTCACGTGGCGATGCCGTTGTTGAACGTTGTGGCGACAAATCTCCCTTTTGTGAGCTTGGAATGTTATGTGTTGTAGTGGTTGCAGATGTAGATGCTGTTGTCGGCGTAGTTGCTCTAAATGCCGACGGATGGTGACGTGGAGAACGTGAGCTTGTAGTGGATGCATTTGCTGATGATGCATTTGGTGAGAGAGCACTTGGACCCGACAGTGGCGGCACATAATGAGGTGACATCATGTACGGTGAATAGTATGTTTGTGGCTGATGGTGATAATGTTGTTGTTGCTGATGAAGATGATGGGGCGGAGGTTGCGTTTGCTGTTGATGATGTTGCAATTGATGATTAGTGGGTGAAGTTGTAATATCTATACCACTACTACTGGCATATCTCATCTTGTTAAAAGAATTATGAGCAGTATCAGGAGTGGGTCTGGGGGAACGACGACCCTGACTATAGTCTGAGTAGCTTGTATTACCAACACCACTATTAATAGGACTTTTTGAATGAGTCTCACGCATTGGAGAACTATATGGAGGCGATCTTTTCAATTTTGATGCTGAATTTGAGGGAGATTTACCACCGCCCATTACATTGTTGCCTTCTGGAGATTTCGGCGAATTATTTAAATGTGAATTTGAAGCGAATGATCCGGAATGATAAGGAGAATAAGCCAATAAACTGCTAGTAATAGTTGCGGGCAAGTCTGTCGATTTTTTTGTAGTTGAAGGTTGGGTGGCTGATGATGAAGTTGATAAACCACCTCCTAAAAGCGAATGTATACTATATGAGCTATAAAGTTTAGTTGGACCTGTGGATGAAGCTGTGCTTGCTACTGTTTTTGGTGTATTTGAATTCGCATTTAAACTCATGCTAGATTTATTGTTAGAAGATGTTGTTGAGGCCGATGACATTATATTTGAGTTGTTAGGAAGAATCGATGAGTTTGTATTGTTGCCTTTGGCTCGACTTCGTTTACCACCAGCAGCACCTCCTGTACTGCTGTCTTCCAATGATACCTTTTCAAATTCTCTTAATATACGCTTACGTGGCGATACGTGTTGTTGATGATATTCGACTAGACGTGAAGCAGCTGTATTTGAAGGTGGTGAGACTTTGGAATTTTGATTTTTGCTTCCTCCAGATGTAAAACCGCTACTGGACGAAGTAGTAGAAGATGACGTTGACATGGTAGTTGCTACAAACGAGGCAGCTAGTGTTGATGTTTGATTAGATGTTTTAAAAAGATGGGCAGTTGCTGCTACGCGTGATGTCGAAGCATCCATTAATTTTTGTACAATTGTTGAGAGCTTGGCTCGAGTTTTATAATTTTCATGCTTTTTAAGTCTTTTTTCTTCATCTCCTGTATTAATTTCATCCTCCTTCTCCTCTGGTATAGCTGTAAAATTCAAGTGATTTTGCTGTTGAGAGACATCATCATTCAAAACATTGCCATTCAAAGAGGTGGCCGAGTTTTTGATTGAATTGGCGTCCTCTTCGTCGGCGTAGTCACTGGTATTCATTTTCTCAACTTGAACATCATCTTTGGATGTATCTGTCGGAATATCAGAACTTTTTGCGGTTTTTTCATTCTCATCCACTTTTCTCGGTGAATCCAGTTTCGTCATTTCAACATCAACATCAACATCATCTTCATTATTTTTTTCTAAGGTTTCCAGTTCAGTTTTGATAATGGTTTTATTATCGGAACTCTTGTCATACCCTTCCTTGGCGCCATTATTTTTCTGATCGCCGTCGTCATTTTCTGTTTTAACAACATCAATGTCAGCGCCACATGTCTTAATACTTTTAACATATTTCCCCTCATCTTTAAGATCCTTCGCTTCCAAAATTCTCTCGTCAACCTTGTGCTTTTTATCAATATTCTCTTCTTTTGTTTCCACCTCTTTTTTGTTGTTGACAGACGATTTATCTACTTGCTGCTGTTGATCGTTGTTTGTTAATTGTTTTTGAAACTGAATGTGTTTTTTACTCTTTAATACAAAGATTAAACCGTTCTCGAGTGTTTGTATTGTATCATAGGGTTTTCTACGTTTTCTATGCGACAGCAAAATAGCCTGTGTTGTTAGTTTATGATATGCGGGCCTACGATAAAATAGCGTCATTTCTTTTGATACATTTTTTCTTGGCGCCGCCTGTTTCCAACAATGATCTCTTTGCCATGGTGACGATTGTAGCGAGCTATTGTCATCGGAAACTAAGGGAAAATACAAACAAATAATAATTCTAATAATCACAAGAATTTTTAATTGACAACATATCGAATACTTACAACTTAAGGAGTTCGAACATTCGTTCTTTGGATATGATCCACCACCAACTATAGCCGCAGGTGATGCAGTCAAAGATGATGGTATTGTTGCTGCAGACGTAGATGCTGTAGCTGATGGTGTCACTGTTGACGATGTTGCTGCTGAAGGTGTTCGAAAAACTTTGCGAGGCACTGAAACCCATCCACCTTTTTCACCATCTTTGGATCGTGCTAACTCTAATATAAATTTACCATCTTAAATAATTAAAAAGAGAATAATTCCATTAAATATATTTCATTTAACTGATATTCAACTACATCATTTCCAACTTTAATTGAGAAATATTGAAATTGTAAATGTTTTTTTTTTTTTTTTTTTTTTTTTTTTTTTTTAATTAAAATTAAAATTAAGATTGGAAAAATTGGTTACCAATTTCTTTGTATAAATTTTCCAACTTCGATTTGGAAAGATTGTATTTTAAAATGGATATAAAATTATGAAAATTAGAGAAATTCTAAACGACAATTACCTTTAAAAAACTGCAAACGTCCACCAAAACCACCACCAACTCCACCGACTGAAGCAGCATTTTTATGATTACTGACACTTGACGTTTGATTATGATGCTGATGTTGAGATATCGGATGCCTGCCAATATCTGATCGATTAGAATGGAAATGGATGTTGTTATTAAGAAATTTATGTTGTCCGGTGTTGTTGGAGTTGGTTGTGCTGTTGTTGCTATTAACGGAAGCAGACAAATTAATAACGGAGGATGATGATGTCGATAAAGACGCAGCATTATTATTATTACTATTAGAATTTATGGTATAATCAATAATACCCGTGTCCATGGTAGAGGAGGACATTGTGCTTTTACAACTGCTGTTTTTATAGGGTTTGTTAAAATGTGTCGGTGCCGTTGGACCAACAGTCGATGGAGTAGTTGTTGTTGATGATTCACGAAAGTCGCCTGTATTACCCAAAAGTCCATTGTTTATTGTTTGACTTGGAGATTTGCAGGAGGATACGGTGGAAGATGTTGTTGTCGTATTGGATATTGTAGAAGATAATGATAAACGTTTGTGATTAGTGGCATTTACAGCAGCTGCAGCAGCTGCTATAGCCACTAATTGGGCATGTGCAGCAGCAGCGGCCGTTGTCACGTTGGAAGCGGCTAGCGCTGTTGTATCCGAAAAAATAGAATTTGCTGAAGATGTTGTTAAACTATCACGTATAGATGTAGATGAAGTGGAGGAAGATGATGATGATGTTGGTGATATAGTATTACTGACTGGTGGTAAGTTATGAAAATTAGCAGCAGCTGTTAATAAAGTGGCGGTAGCAGTAGCAACTGCAGCGGCTGCAGCAGCATTAGTACCATTTAAACCATTCTTTAAAAGAATTTTAGCTGCTTCAGCAATAATCAAGTCACTGTTATTATTGTTGTTATTATTGCTGGTATTACAAGTAGCCGAAGAATCTTTCAAGGATTCCTTTAATTTTGTTGTTATTGTGGATCCCGATGTATTAGTCGTGGTTGTTTTATGTTCAACAATTGTTTTGCTTGTTTTATTATTATTGCTATTGTTTTTGTTGGATTTTAAACGCTCATCTGTCATTGTTGATGGCGTATTATTGCTAATATTGTTGACAATGACATTTTGCTCATGTTGTTTTTGCTGTAACTGTTGTTGTAAAAGTTCTTCCTGTTGCTGTTGTTGTTTTGCAACATTTTGTAGAATTTTATTTTTTAAAGTTTTCGCTTTACGTTTCTCGGTCAAATGCGATAGAGAAGATGAATGTATTGGATGTTGTTGCTGCTGATGATGATGATGCTGTTGCTTTTCTTTTGAAATTGGCGTTGTCGTTGTGGAAGTCGTCGTAGAGTTGTTGTTGGTGGTTTCGTTTTGCAAAATTTTCATGACATCGTCATTAATAATTTACATGTGATAGCAGAGATTATTTGAAATTTATCAGAATTTCATTATTTTTATTTTTTTAATTGAAAATCCTTTTTTGTTAAATTAAGATAAAAAATAAAAACCACAATCACTACTCTCCTCTTTCTTAACTCATTAAGAATTAACTCAAATCATGTAAGAATAGATTTTTTGTTTTTATTTTTCTCTTTACATTTTTCACTTTATTTCTTAATTTGTTCACTTTTATTGAGAAATCGGCACTTTAATTATTATTGTAAAATGTTTATTTGTATTTCGTTTGTAATTCTTTTATTTCATTTATATGTACTTATGTATATTTTTTAATTAAATATTCTTGTGTTTTTATTTTTTCTTTTGAGCTGTTTGTGTTGCAAATTTTCTTTAATGTTATGTCTCTCTCTCTCTCTCTCTCTGTCGTTTTTTCTTCTTTTACTCTTTGGCAATTTTATTTTCTGCTATTATGCTTTTGGAAATCTTTCGAGGAAAACCACACTTTTTTTTTCTAAATAGACTTTAAACACTTGTTTTGTTTTTTGTAGTTGTATTTTTTACAATAAATTGACTTCTTTGGAATTCAATTTATTTGAAATTATTAAATACTAAAAATAAGAAATTAAATATTTTGTTGTATTTTCTTATTATGATATATTTTACTCGTTACATCTATGTTTTATCGTTTGTTTTCCCCACTTGTGTTCACTATGTGCTAGTTAGTAGTCTATTCAGAAGAATTAACTTATTTAGCAACCGCCTTGAATGTTGCTTTTTTACACTCAATGAGTGTTTTTTCAATAATCTCAAAAAAAATATTGGCAAAAAATCAAATTATCATTTAGAAACTTGGTAACACTTTTTGAATTAAACAGTGTTGACTAGTTTACACTTTGCTCCAAACATGTGTTAAATACATACGCATTCATACACACGTACATTTCATGTGTGTTTTAAGGAAAATCTTGGCTTAACAATGGATTCTCAATATAACGACTGAGAACGAAAAAATCTTTACATTTTATATAAAAAACATAAAATTACTTAAATTGGAGTTTCGAATAGAGATCCATTTTTCTCGTTCGATAGTTAGCATTTGTATGATATATGGGTATTATATAAAAGATCTTGAAGAGAACTTTCCTAACCCATACGGAGACAAAAGGATTTTTTACCATGACTTTTTTCACAGAAGTATCAATATCTTAAAAAGGCACCGATATAACGATATACTCATTCATGTTAAAACTTATAGATAACAATTCTTAAAGAGAACTTTCCTAACCCATACGGAGACAAAAGGATTTTTTACCATGACTTTTTCACAGAAGTATCAATATCTTAAAAAGAACCGATATAACGATATACTCATTCATGTTAAAACTTATAGATAACAATTCAAGCTTTCATTTTGGTAGAAATATCATACTCTTAACCCACTTAGTACCAATAAATAACAATTTTATAATTTAATTATAATCAAACGAGAAAATCTCAAGTTGAAATTTTGAGACCTTACATATCGAATATTATCAGAGAGAAACATTTTACGCTATATATTGTTTATTCCAAATATCGTTGGCGTACGGATCTTAGTTTGTTCTGAACTTTTTGTTTATATTTTAAGTATCTAATAATAGTAGAATTTATATTATTTTTCCCCTGCATAGAAATAGCAAAAATCCAATCCGCATTTTAAAATTTGACTATGTTATTGAAATTACAATTCAGTCGTTATAAATATCAGTGTGCCGAATTCTATAAAATATGAATAAGACGTTTCCCTTTTAGGCGTTACACACGAAATAACAAACTTACTTATATTAACAACAAAATGAGCAAAATCAATTACCTCCTTGAATAATCCTCGAAATCAAATAATTTGCTTCATATATCTACAACGGTTCCAAAAATTAGGATCCAATTTATGTCGCAAATAAACACCCAATTCGAAAATAAATATAATGATCTGATTAAAATATATAATATTCTAGTTAAAATGAGTGATCAGAAAAAGTACGTACTAATGCAAGTTTAAAAACATACAAGACTCAAAAATTTCGTGACAAGAACGCTGCTAATAATTTTGAGTCCAAAAACAGAAGTAGAAAAACTGAAGTCGTGTTTTCTAAAAAATATTCTTGCTGCATAACGGATGACAAAACGTATGTTCTGGCAGAATTTTCGTTACTTCTTGGTTAAAAATTTTGTTGCTGATGATCGATGGTATGCAATTGCAGCAAAAGAAGCCAATCATTTGTTACAACGGGCTCTCAATAATCTCAATTAGCATTAATGAAAGTTTACATAAGACTTCCTCTAAACAGCCCTGAGCTTCGGCCAAGGGAATTGAAGAGTACAAAAAAGTTTTCCAAAAATGTTTAAAAAATCTCACTCCTTAGTTCTATACAAACATCGTTCAAATTTTTTTCTGCTTATGGGATGGTTATTATATAGTCGGTATTTATCCACTATTACACTCTTACTTGCTTCCTAATGTTAACGTGTGATATAGCTTACATTAAAATGAAATTTTTGAATTATTCTATGAAAAATATATTCATAATTAACTCAAATTGAGTTGTTTCAATTATTATAATGGTAAACCATCATGTAGGAAAGATGAATTATTATTATTTTGTTGTATTTTTTTATACTACTGAGAGTTATTTGCTCTTTTTAGTTACCACATCAGTGATACTACTAGTCTTATACATATATGTATGTACAAAATTATATAGATATATAAGAGTTTACATGTAAGTATATATGTATGTATCTGTGTATGTATGTATGAATGTATGTATGTATGTATGTATGTATGTATGTATGTATGTATGTATGTATGTATGTATGTATGTATGTATGTATGTATCCACAAACATAGAAAACCCAAACTTTAATCATACATTCAACTACATATACATCATCATACTTATTTATATGTATGTTTGAATTTACATACACATTGGTTATATTTTGAGGACAGACGTGAACACTGCTGCATTTATTGTAATCGTAAGTATTAAATGAGTAACAATAATAACAATATTAACTGCAACAAACAGCAATAACATTTAAACAGTAGTCAGTACATATTAATGCATACATTCACTACATACATACATTTCTTTTATGTTTTTTATTCTCTTTTTTATTTTCATTGGGTGTGAATGAACTGAAACTGCATTGCACACTGACTGACTGAATTATATTGCATTTAAAGCTTTGCAAGAAAGAAATAAAAAATACAACATCAGCAAAAGATATATGTACGTATGTACATGCATAAATATATATACAGTACTGTTCGAAACACAAGCAACTTTGTCACAGAATACACTCATTGCCATATATAAGATGGACAAAGTCACCATTATTTGCCTTTATGTAAGTTTGGAGGACCTATGCGTCCATAAAATAAATGATATATACAAATCGTTTAATTTTACATAAAATAGGATTTATTAAAAATATTTCTTAGTTAAAATAATATTTCTTTCATTAAACTTACTATATAAAAAAATAATGTGTCACTTATTTTTTGGCCTATCTTGACATACTGTCACTATGTTAAATAAGCCTTCGAGTGATACAAGAATAATAATGTGTATTTGTACCCAGAGAGGGAATTCCTTCAAACTGCCTTTTTTGGCCTATCTTGGCATACTATCACTATATTAAACAAGCCTTCGAGTGGTACAAGAATAATAATGTGTATTTGTACCCAAAGAGGGAATTCCTCCAAACTGCCTGGAACTAATTCCAGTGGGGAGATGTTCGGCTCTTATTAAAAGAGAAATAAAGAGCACAAAAATGGTGTCGAAAAAATTGGTAGTTTTTAAACGGAGATATGCTACTTGATCTATCAAACTGACAGTAAGCACTAATGGAATAGTTTCCAAAAAATTTTTCAATATTTTAAATATAAAAAAAAACACTATATTACTTTAATTTTATTCTTTAATAGCATTTTTAAGCCTAATTTGATCAAAAGGTATTCATATCTGTTCGCCACTGTATAATAATATATGTATAGATGTAGCATCACATAAACGTACTTATGTAGGTTTGTATAAAAACGTATATACAAATACACATGCGATTAAGGTGATAACTTTTATAAAATTATTACTTTCTTCAGTTATAATAAAGTTACTCACTAACTCAAAAACTTTTCAATCACCCCCATGACTCTGGTAGGCTTCGGATGTAGTCAGCAGTGTAGTTGGTCCTTTAATAGAAATTGAAACAAAAATGGACCATTTTATTTCTAGGGACATTTTGGGACCGCATATATTTCTCTATGTTGATTGAGAAATAATACTTCCATTGATGTTTCCGCATGGCAATGGCCCGAGACATTCATCAATTTGGTTAATGATTAGTTGTCAGCTAATCTTATGTTTTCCACAGCAGTTTCCGGATTTGAATCCTATAGAGAACGCTTTTGTCCCTTTAAAAGTGTCTACGACGCTTATAAATTGCCTAAAATCGAAGTATGAAGCGATGTTTATATCTATCCTAACGAATCTTATACAATACATTGCCAAAAAATCGATTTTACGAAATGTTTAAAGTTTTTTAAATTTGAAATTGTACTCAAAATCATTAAAAAATAGATTTGTTAATTTTGATTTTATGCTGGCAATTTTCTTACTTTTTCCCCTTATTGAATTAGAACTTCAAACTACCGAATGAAATTTTGTCCGAGAAGTTTAAACTTTATAATATATATTTTTTATTATTTTTTTAATAAAATCAATTGTTTTCGAAAATTTGAAGTGAGCAGATCTTAACCGATAATAATATTTTAATGAATTTTTTACAGGATAATTATACTAAAATTACAAGATTAAATCAATAAATTCATTCGTATTTGAATGTAAAATTTTTAATTTAACATCCTGTATTCTATACACAAACAGGGATGGTAATTATAACTGGAGCATTTTTAAATATATGTCTATGTATGTATTCAAAAACTATATGAGTTTAGTTAATGCATATGAGAGTAAAAAAAACTTATTTTTGTGATTAAATTGTACCCTTAATTTTCTAAACACAAACTACATGTAAAATAACAATAACAACAAAAACCCACACATCTCTCACAACCAACCAAAAGCACACGTTCAAAAAAACAATAATAATGTGATGTGATGATGAATAAAAAGGTCGATTAGTTGGTCGGTACTACACCAACATACATCTGGTTAGATTTTTTTACGCTTTAATACATGTACATGTTCTCTTAAAATATTGTGATATTGTTATTGTTGTAGAATAAAACTTAAAGGCAGCCTAAACATAACATCTCAACTTAAATTTTAAATTAGAGCTGCCATAGGTCTCAATGAAATTATTGTAAATAGAAAATAGTTAAATGATTTTCTTTAGAGTATAAAATATAACTAAAAAATATTTTTATTATAGGAAATTTTAATTAAATAAAATTTATTTATAAAAATATATAAAATATTTTAAATAAAAATTTGATTTATAGGAAAAATTTAATATTTTACCTAATAACATGTTAATTAATTTCTTGGTAACCCTATACATGATTTTTTCTTTCTTTCGTTAATATTATATGAACGTACACACATACAACAGAATAATGCAGCCGCCGTGTGGCAAAATGAATAAAGAATTTACTTCTGCTGTAGTGAATTAAATGGACAAAAAATACTAAAAACACACACACACACACATAAAATAAAATAACAACATTAAATGAATAACGTTCAATAAGAGAGAAAGAGATGCAATTAAGAGTAAAGTAAATTGAATGTTACCATAAAGTCGTATAGTGTAGAAAGGAAAAATACAATGGGAGCAAATCAGTGTTGCCAAGACAATAAAAAGTTTTCATAATATAACAAAAAACAAGTAAGAATGCTATATTCGATCATGCCAAACCTTCAGTACTCTTCATCACAAATGTGGGTGAAGTAAATATGTTATGTTTTCTACTTTCACACTCACATATATATTCACAGTATACAACATATATTAATTAATATTAAATATAACACAGAAACACATAATAAGTCATAAAGTTGGTTACATTTTTGTTATAACTTTTTTTCTATTAATTGGATTGGTAATAAAGTAAATATAACTTAAATATATGGAAAATTTTATTCTAAATTCGACTTATAGTTGACAAATTTATGAAAATTCTTCGCTTGAGTATGGATTGCCCAATATCGGTCTATATGTTTTAATATATTAAACCCATTTTGCTGGATTTAAATAAGAAATTTTTAATTGATCTCTGTCAACTATTGTGGATATGAGCGTACTAACAATTGGTTCAGTTAGAGTATTTTGGTTCTCAGTTAGAGTACAAACTTTCAGATATTACATACTCTTATTTAATTTTGATAAGAATCATCTACAAGAATCTTGCTATTAAACGCTAACATCTCCCATTTCCATATATCTCAAAAAATATCAAACGGCAACACTACTTACAAATAATAAACGAACGAATGCATAAACACCCCTTCCTTCTTCCTTCCGCCTTTTCAAAAACACACAACCAAAAACAAAATAAACTGAAACTAAACTCAATACAAAAACTACTAAAAGTTGTTGGTGTACAATTTAAGTGTATATTTGCCATTTATGTTGTTGTAATGGATTTCCTGTCTAATTACTTTGAAGGGAAAATTTTTTATTGTATTATTTTTCAGGCTACAAATACTAGACGGAGAAAACTGTGTAACGGTTTTATACGGCATTCAATGAAATGTGAACAAAAAAATTATAAAAAATATTTTTATTTCATTCTTATCTCTTGAATTATCTGTTAAGTTAATGTTTATTATTTTCTTCTTTCCATTTTATTTAACCAAAAAACATGCTTTGTCTTTTTTATAAAGAGTATTTTAGAGTTAATTATTTAAAAGAGTGTTTTGCTAAGAAACTATTTACTCTCTTTTAAGTTTTCTTTAACCAATCAAGCTTATACAGGAAAAGCAAACGTCAACGTTTTTTCTCGTTTTTGTCATTTCTGTGTTTTTCTTATAATTTGTTTTTTTTTTCATATTTTTCTCTTAAAATATATACATCTAACACCTTGCACTTTTTATTTTTTTAATTCATATTCAGATTTATTTTTTATCAAAACCATTCTTTTTTATTTCTTTCTTGATTTTTTTTTTTGTATTTATTTAAACAATATATTTTTCATTATTTCTTCTTTAAATTCATTTACACTCATACACACACACACACTTACAGAAAATATAAACACCAAAAAAAAATATTGTAAAGTCGCGTACGAGTTTAACATAGAAGAGGAAGAAGCAGCAGAGCACAAAATACAATGAAAAAAATTTCTAATCACCAATTATCCCATCATGTTTTTTACTTTTTCTCCCAGTAAATTTCAAATTTTTTAAAAATATTTTTAAATAATTAATAAATACACTAGTTATATTTTATGTTTTTTATAAAATTGTTTTTTAAAAAACGTTTAAATTATAATAAAAACTGAAAAATGCAGAGCGCAGCGTAAAAAGTGCTAGCAGACACGAACACGACAACGTACGAAAAAAAAATCTCACACTAGCGTTGCCGTATCTTGACAATTGGTGACTGCGCTGCATTCGGCGTGCTGCCAAGGGAATTTTCTCACGCGGTTACAACAACAACTCGTGAGAAATTTCCCATGAGCGTGGGAAAATTGGGATTTTTCTTTGTTATTTGTTGTTGGGTTTGGTTTTTGTTTATTCCACAAAACGAACGGCGGCACTATAAATGCGACGGAATGAAACAATTTATTTTTATTTTCTTTCAAATTAATTTAATACCACTCTAGATAGATGTCGCCTTTGTTATTGATTTTGTGAAGATTCACACACACAAACTAATGTACTTTTTCATAAGGATGTTTATCATCAGAATGGTTGATTTTTTAAAGAAAAATGTCTAAAATATTTTGCTTATCGATAATTAAACAGTTTATGATGTACAATAAGATCGTTTCGGCCATTTTTCTTGTATTACTTAAAAATTCCATTATTTGTAAAGCTTTTCGCTTTTTTGTTCAAAACAACAAGTGCAAAAATATCTAACGACTAATTTAAAATAGTGAAGTTTGTCGTTATGTGTGTAACCTTAAATAATAAGCAGAATGACAATAAGTTTACATATCTGAAATCTAGCACATATTTTCCAAATTATCATACCCTATACCTCCATAGATGGTTGGGGTGTTATGCGTTTGTGCAAAAGTTTTAACGGGAAAAGATAAAATTGTGCAACCACCATTTTTAAGTATAGCGTTTGACTATGGATCACTTTCTGAGTCGATTTAACAATATCCGTTCGTCGCTGGAATGTTGGATGTCCATGTAAACTTTTTGAACAAAATGCAAGACGCAGTTTTATAGATGTTGTCCCAAACGCGATGCCTATTGAAATTGGTGATGACGGGTTTATTATTTTACATAGCCCCCATACAAATGTTTCTCTCGGAGTGAGAGTTTAATGCCACTAAAGTCTTTAAATTAAATCACTTTTAATGAAATTTGGCACAAATTATTTTTATTAACATAGATCCTAAACAACTCCCTTCCAAATATAACTTCGAAGGGCTTGAATCCGTCATAAAGTTGGTATTGTAATAAGAATTGGTCAAGTCAAGACAAATATAAGCAAAAATCTATGTGAGAAATTTTACGAGGGTCGATCCATAATTTTTTTAGTTCTTATGTAACGCCCACAAAGAAAATATATTTATATAACGGTGGTTCATTAGTTTTCAGTAGTTAACACTTATAATCAACAAAAAATACGCACATGTAATGGATAATTTTTACAATTTAAGAGATATTTAAACCAAAGTAATATTTTGACCCATTTTTTAATAGGTTTCTTTTTAATGTTTGAATTTGATGAGATCTTTTCGGATTTGAAAAAATTCCAAAATATTGCCTGAATTCTGTACAAAATTATAATAAATTTTTGTGCAAGAACCATATACCTATGTGGATTCAATAAAAAGTCATATTATTTTCGAAATAGAAATGGGACATTTCTGTAATTTTTCAAAGACATTTTTCAAAAATATGGTAACGTTTTTTCACGTTAAAATCAAATATTTCTTTCTGGACTATACAATTTTTTTCCAATTCTGAAAGAATTTCAAAAAGGAATATAAAGGAAGCCCGAGGACATTAGGAGAAAACCTTCCCCGCTAGTCCTATCAGAATTTCTATAATTTCTAAATATTTTTCTTTAGTTTTTTGAGGAGAAAAAAATGTTAAAATCATAGTCGCCAAAAAGAAACTTGATTATATCGCTACATTTATTAGCTACCCACTCAAGAAATCCCAATGAGCAATTTACTGGAAAAAGTAAATTTTTAAAACAAGTTTTCCCCGGATTGGAATTTTGGGTATTTGGTAGTGAAAAAGTGCAAATATTAGGAAACGTTAGGAACAACTTTGTCCATATTATAATCAAATTTCATAATAATGTCTTAATTTTTATGGAATGTATTTAACGTCAAATATTACAATTTTTTTAGAGGAGTAAACGAAAATAAAAATTTTGTAATTTTTGACAAATTTATCAAAAATATTTAGTTAAATAGTTTATTATGTATATATGACTTTTCAAGTAATTACCTTTCCAACGATATTAAAAACACAATCTTTCAAAAAATGGACTGAAACTTGGCCCCCTACCCAGAAATTTGCTCCTATGCGCTGCGGTGTTCTATAAAATAATTGAATAGCAATTTCAAAATTTAAATTTAAATTTTAAAAATTTTTATTTTATTTAAAAATAGATCAACATTTTTGTTTATCAATAACACATAATTTATATTTCGTTTATAATTTTCTTTTTAAGCCACATAGTGGAAAATTGCTTTAATAATAAAATTTACAAATTTACATATAAATTACGTTAGAGATTTATTCATGTTGATATTCGGCGTAAAGACATTGCAGAGCTCCTTTGGGATGTTTCGTTTTATTTACAAATATAATTATGTTTTAATGTTTTTTTTTTTAATTTATAACAAATAAATCAATAAAAATAAAGTATTCGCTGTTTAAAAAAAGTCATATAAAATATTTCCTTATAAAATTATTAACAAAAAGTCGCAGAGGTAAGAAAAATATGGACTTGAGTTAAATAATATTTACAAGGATTATATTTTGTACAAGTTTTTTTAGTTTGTATGTTCTATAGTTTAAAAGCTGAGCTATCAGTTGTACAGATAAATTTAACAAAAAAGACACAATTTATCTTGATATCTATATAAAATAACTTAAAAACTAATTTTAGGAGGTTTTTGTGTAATTTAAAATTAATAGTAATTGATGTTGTTATTAATATACATATTAGACAAATTGTTCTTGACTATTGGCTGATAGTTCCATTAATCTCCAAGCTGCTTTAGGGTTTAATTCATTAGGATCTCGACATAATACCCAAACGTAATTGACACGCATTACTTTTTCGGGATCACCTTCAACAACTTTATTCGATGATCGTTCTCTAACACACATAATCTGTTGAGCTTGGAAGGTTACAATTAGCACAGGTCCTTGTTCCATAACTTTGCCCATGGCAAGGTCAATATTTTCAATGTCTAATATTTTAGAATCTAAATATAAACCAGCCTTTAAAGCATGACTAATGGGGGTGGAGATAATATTGTAGGTGCTTTCGAAACACCAATCTTTAAGAATGTCAAGATCTCCCCTTACCATGGCTTCCAAAATATTTGGTATAATATCAGTTTCACAATCTTTAAGGAATTGCTTTTGATCGAAGTTCGGATCGATTTTACACAATTCTGTTAATGTTTCAGATAATTCCGTTTTTGAAAATAGGCCACCCATAACATCGGATACTTTATCGGTTAGTAGGCGTGAAGCACGTATAACGGGATTTTCAGATTCTTCATATTTCATTTTCCAATCGAGTACTTTATTAACATAGGCATTATTATTTTTGAAATTTTCCCAAGATTGAAAGAATTTTGAATCCTTATGCAACTCTACACCCATTGCCTCCATGTTGGGTTCAACCACTCTTTCATCTGCACTGAATTCAACCTCTTTACGTTTACGCAGACGGGCGGGCGATCTATAAACACGAGAGTTTATGCTTTGAGCATCCATTTCTTGTTTAATCAATTTGGTGGTATCCGAAATAGCTTGGAAAGCAGAAGTTTGTCCAATTTTTTCACTCTTCTCAGAAATAGTTTCTTTGGCTGTTTTAGCTTGTTTCGATAGTTCCTCTGTAAGTTTGGAAGCTTTTTGAGCGATTTCGGTCTTACCTGCCTCCTCCAAAACATCGCTTACTTTTTCCTTAATAGTACCAAGTTGTTCCTTTAAAATTGAGGAGGATTTTTGAGCTTCAGATTCTACGATATTGAATTTTTGACGAGCCGATTGTAAAGCTTCAGATTGTTCAAGTTTTTGGGCCTCTTCACGGAACTTCTTAATACTTTCTTTCATTTCTTTATTTTTGTCCATTTCATTTTTAATGTTGTCTATAAATTGTGAAAAGAAGCCTGGACGTCGACCAGGTTGGGAGTACCAACGCTGAAAATAGGTAATTTATTAATTTTTTTATTGCAGAGATTATAAACATTTGCTTTATAACTTAATTTTAATTGTAAATCGTCTTGATTTTTAGAAAATAACTAACCTGATTCTGTATAACTTGCAGACATTGTTTTCCGACAAACAAGCTCTTATTGCCACGGGTTAAAGTTAAGAATTTATACTGAAAATTTAGAAGAGAATTTTTACTACTTTTAACCCACTGTTCACACATAATTCAAACTTTTAAGATAATACTTATACTCTATATTTTTCACAGAAATTTCATTAGATCTCTTACCATTTTTTTTTAAATGTTTATTGTAAAATTATATTTTATTTATGTTTTCGATGTTTTCGTACATAGAATTCCTGAAGAACTTGTATTTATGTAATTTTTTTGGATTCGTAAGGTAGAAATAAATTTTTCTACTGATTCTTGAATAAACTCATGCCTGTCCAAATGTCATTGTCAATGAGTGATATTATCATTTGACAAGGGGAACAAAAATGACAGTTATAGTGTTTTATAGCTGCGAGTAATTATATATGTGATCCTTAAAGAAAGAAGAGAAACAGAGATGTTTAAAAATTTTGAAAGAATTATTATTTTTTTGTTTTGATTTTGAAAATAAGTTATGTTTAATTCGGTAAATTGTAAATATAAGTAGATTTTTAATTGTTTTTCTATTAGCCGTTTGTTTTTATCTAATAAAAATAAAATATTTATTAAATACTTTTTGGGAGCCTGTTGTCTTACATTACTGCAATTCAATTAAGTTGCTAAAGCGTTATCACATTATAGTAAACTTACTGTAAAACTTTCAAAATTGATTAATTAATTTGTTCTTCAAAATTTTGTTAAATGGGATTACTTTCAGTCTGCCTCTAATGGAGCTTTAATAGATTTTTTCGATAATTTCAAACCATCGATATTTTTTCAAAATATCCCTTTTTAATCGTTTACCAACACTAGAAAATAAATGCAGTTATAAAATCCCATTTCAAAGGAATTTAAAAATTTACGCAATATCAATCGGATTAATTTTAATTTGCAAAAACGACATAGCGCACGGTATAAATTTTATTTCTTAGAAAATAAATAAGGTAATAAAAAAATAATAATAAACTGCGCTAAAATATTAAAAACTAATAAAAAACAGTTCAAAATAACCAAATGTTATTTGAATCTTAAAATTATTAACCATTACAATACAAAAAAGAAATACTTAAACAATTTTCAGTCAAGTGGACTGAAAAAGAGAAGGAGCAAAAAAAAAAAACGAAGAACAAAATAAAATCTAACGGAACTTGTGTTGTTGGAATCGTATTAATTCCAATAAATAGAAATAAATGCAAAGTGACGTCATGTACCGCAGCAGCCCAGAAAGCAAAAAGGTAAGGAACATTGTACAAAGAGAGGAAAAGGGGGATTTCTATAAAAGAAAAAACAGTTATAAATTTAAATTTTTTCTGTTCCCATTTTTCTTTTCGCTCTGAAATATTTAAAAAAAAATTATTTTTCATTCATAGCAAACTGCTGATAGCTTAACAAATTTATTGGGCTTGAATGGTTTAAATATCAAGTGTTTTCAAGAAATGTATTTAGATACTTGTGCTTCATTGGCAGCCAGCTCAACAACGTCACCCAGCATTTCACCAACATCATCAAGTGGTACCTCCGGAATAGGTGAATCATTATTATCACCAGTTTCACTGTCATCTTCATCAATAGCCAGTCATTCATCATCTAATAGCTCAACATCTTCGTCATCATTGGCAGGATGTAGCAGTGTTTTTGGTGGTATGAATTTAGAAAATATGACACTTTTACAGCAACAGCAATTGTTGGCAGCTCATCAACAACATTTAGCCGCCGCAGCATTAGCTCAAAATCAGTTGGCTATGGCTGCTGCTAAAACTTCTGCAGGCAATCAACAACAACAAACTATAAATAATGTGAATATGGCAGGAGAAAGCTCAATGACTAGCCAACAGCAACAAGATGAAATATCAAAATCTTTGAAAATGTTTGCTATGTTAACGGCTTATTCCAATGGTAATGGTAAGTTTTCTTTGTTTTCTTCAATTACAATATGTTTACTATTCCAGGAAATGCTTAAATTCTTAGAATTATCTTTTCTTTATTGTTTTAAGCGCTCTCTAGTGCTAAAAGTTATGTATTTTTGTTTAATTTCCTTTTTCTAAGAATTTGCAGATAACATATTGAGGTTAGGTTGAATGCTTACGATCTACACTAAGTTCGATAATTATAAGTATCAAATTGTTAAAAATTTGTCTCAATATAATGTATAATATTATTAATAACGAATGGCTGATCCTTTGTTGTGGATTATATTAAAAATTTGATCTGGCATTGATTCCATTAATTTTTTAAGAAGATCGGAATCAATTTTCTTCTTAACTTGCTTTATTTTAAGTATGCTGTGTTCGTTGGGTTATGATTTGGACTGCTTTGAAATATGTACTGCAGCATTATCTTGCTAGAAACGTTTTTAAAGTGCTTGTGCCACTTTCGAACAGGTAGTTCACCTCCGCTGTAAATCTACCACACTTTTGAACACCATTTTTTGTGCTCTATAAACAAGAGCCCAATATTTTTCCACTGGACTTATATCCGGGCAGTTTTAAGGATTTGCTTGTCTTGGGACAAATACCGCATTATCATTTATATCATCAAAGGGCTTGTTTACCATAGTAACAGGATGCCAAGTCAGCCCAAAAATTATGAAGTCTTATGAATATATGAAACAAGATTTACGTTTCATCTTCCATAATGTGTTTAATATCAATACTTTGTTCCATGTCGGGGATGTTTTTAAGCCCGCATTAGCTTTAACTTTTCGCACCAAAAGGCCGAGAAGTGTGTTAATCGGACTGTTTTCCTACTAGATATGTTGGGGGCTGTTTGAAAAAGCTTTCTATTTTTTATGGCTTTAGGAACATCATGCGGGCCATTCCTTCTATCTGAACCAGGTTTTCTATCAATGTTTGATAACATTGGAAACAGTTTGACCTTTGAATGCTTGTCCAACTTTTTGTAGGAATAAGTAAGGTTTTGTTGGAAATCTCACTCCTTTTAAAAAAGCCATATCTCTGGAACTATTGTCTATAGTTGATATTAAAATAATATATTTCAACTATTTCTTGTAGAAACTTCCGCTCTTACTCCACAACAACTACTGCAGCAACATCAACATCATCAATTGCCACCACAATCTCCTGTTGATGCTGTAATGCAAGATTTTGCTTGTAATGGTTATATTTGTGATGAATTAAATCGTTATCAATTGGGTATCGGGCATTTATCCAGTAATACAGGTGGGATTAATGGTGTAAATACAGCTAATTTATTAAATTCTACATGTATAAATGGTCAACAACAACAGACTAATAATATTAGCAATGGTATTCCAAATGCAAATTCAGCAGCAGCGGCTGCTGCAACAGCATCATTAAATCCCCAACAATTGCAGCAACAGAATTTGAACATAAATTTTAATAATAATTTCTGGAAAATGTTGCCCAGTCACATGCAACAACACTCAAATGCAGTAACAGCGGCGGCTGCAGCAGCAGCAGCCACAGCTGCTGCAGCTGTTAATATAGATTATAATTGTAATCAAAAGAAGTTAACAAAACGTTATAATGGCACTAAAAATGACAAATATGTAAGTAAAATAAATCAAATAATTGTTTATCTCCTTGAAATACAAAATAAATGGAATGTAATTTTTCAGACCTCAGCCAAACATTGTGTTTTCTGTGAAAACAATAATGAACCTGAAGCAGTTGTTAAATCTCATGCCGTGCGTGATTCTTTAGGCAGAGTACTCTGTCCTAAATTACGAACATATATATGTCCAATTTGCAAAGCATCCGGTGATATGGCCCATACTGTCAAGTATTGTCCACAAAAGCCCATTATAACAATGGAAGATGCCATTAAAGCGGAATCGTTCCGTTTAGCAAAAGGCACCTATTACAAACAACAAATGAAAGTTTAATAGAATCAAATCGTTTTGATTTTTTCTAAAATCGTTTTGTTAAATTTGAAAAAAAATATCAAATTCTTTTGATATAAAAAAGCGAAAATTTCAAATTTATTGAAATAAGTATTAAAAAATAATTAAGTTTGATATTGATATTGATATGAGAATATATTTAAAACGCTAGATGCGTTATCGTTATTAGTTAATAAGTTTTAATATTTCCAAATTAATAATAATTTGTTTAATTTTTAATTTATTTTTCTTTTATAAAGAGAAAATCTAAATTTTTGATTTTATTAAATTTTAGTTTTGAGATTTTTTTATTAACAAGAAAAGAATTATGAATTTAAAATAAAAAAACAAAATTTCTTATTTTATAAAATTAATTAACAAAATTATTGTTTATTTCTCTATTTGTTGATCAAAGGAGAATTCGATTTTAATTTTTCATTTCTTTATTAACTTTAAAATGTTTTAATATTTATAAGAATTTCATGTTCTATTATTTTATTTCATTATGAAAAATTAACTTTTTAAATTAAATTAAAATTTTCATTATTAAATCTTAATGAATGATTTCAATTCAATTTGTTAATTTCAAAAATATGACTTATATATGATACATCTTCTTCTGCATTGAGACAAGTAATTGGAGGAAGATTTCGTTTTATAAAATTTATTCATTAAATTTCATATCATTGTGTTTTATGAAATGTTGTCCAAATGAACAATTCTGTTTTATTCGTTCATTTATTATAATTTGTATTCATCTTGAATAATTCGATTAACAAAATATACTTGATTTTTTAATTTTAATTCAATTCAATTAATTTTTTTTAATTTTTATTTTAGTAAAACTGTAATTACTATTCTTTGTATTAATTATTAATTTATATAAAATTTTTTTCACTCTTATACATAATTTAAAAAATTTATGTAATATTGAAGTGTCGTTATCATAATGAACAATAACAAAAAAATGTATTAGATTTGTAACAATTACATTATGTTTTTTATTAAAATAATAAATTTATTATTTTGTATATATTTTCCTGGATAATTTAAAGTTTGTTTAATTAAATCATTAGCTGTGGGAGAGGAGGGTTTTGTTTAATGGTTGACAATGGTTCGAAAAACGATTTTTTTAAATAATTCTGTAACTTTAAAATCTAAAACTTGACTTCAATTTCCTACTCTGTTTTTGGCTTTTAATTTTTTTCAGTGTTTCTGTCAGAAAGGTTTTGTCAGCAGGTTTTTAAACATGCATTAGCTTTAACTTTTCGACCCAAATAGAAGTAAGCTAACCAGGCTGACTCCTACCAGATGTGTTTAGAGCACTTTTGAAAACGCTTTCTATTTTTTGGCTTTAGGAATTTCCATTGGTTCATTCCATTGGACCATTACTTCTACCTGAATTGGAGTTTCTATCAACGGACAAGTTCTCCTAGTGATGTTTAATTACATGGGAAACAGTTTGACGGCAGACCTTTGAATGTTTGGGCTACTTTTTGAAGGGTCTTGTTGAAAATATTTAATGATTTTAGTGGGTACTTTTTTCTGGTCATATATTTTAAAGAGATAGAGACATTTTAATAAAATTTAACATGCTTTTATGAGATGAAGTGTTTTTTGAGTTTAGACCACATTTCTAATCAAAAGAGTAGTCGGTGATTATCCTAAATTACCATCCTCGGGTAAGAGGATTGATTAAAAATTTATGTTAAATATACTTAAATTTGTTGTTTATCTTTAAGATAGCACAGGTATTCTAGTCTCAATAAACGTTAAACCCATTAAAAGACCACACAAGTGTGGTTGATTTTAAACGGAGATGGATTACCTGTTCGATCAAAGTGACAGAAAGCATTATAAAAATATTTCCAAAAAAGTTTCAAAATTTCATCACTCGTGATTAAAAATATTTTTTGTAAATCTTAATAATATATAAAAAATAGAAAACAGTGACTTTAATAGTTTCGTTGTTATTAACATATTTGGATTTTATTTATAAAATGGTTATACAAAAAATTTAACTCTTAAAAGTAACGAAATTCAAAAATTTATTCATCTCCTGCAGTGCTACATTTCTCAAATATAGCTATGAATATACCATCAGTTAAATCTTCATCAGGTCTTGTATAAATGCAATTTTTACCAATCTTTTTATATTCTGAACTGCCAACACTTTTCCATTTGTTGCGTAAGGCTTTTTTGCCACTTAATAGTTTGAAATTTGGATTCAGTTGTAAACATTTCTGTACAACTTGTTCGTTTTCTTCTTCATACAACGAACAAGTTGAATAGGCAATACGTTTAACATCTGGAAATGTTGACATGGCATAGGAGAGCATTTTGATTTGTAAACCTGCCAACTTCTTAAGACGTTCGGGGCATTTCTCCTCAGGTTCGAGGGATAAACGATTTTGTATTCCTGAACCAGTGCAAGAGGGATCTACTAGAATATATTCAACACCGGGACATTGTT
This sequence comes from Cochliomyia hominivorax, assembly GCA_004302925.2. NCBI lineage: Eukaryota > Metazoa > Arthropoda > Insecta > Diptera > Calliphoridae > Cochliomyia > Cochliomyia hominivorax. The sequence goes on along the minus strand of PYHX02000467.1, from coordinate 92,089,807 downwards.
CTGGTGTTATAGTGAGCGCATCAGCCTTAATGGGTTTAACAATATTACAGCCAGCCGACTCAGTCATTTTGCAAAGAATACGATAACGTTCAGGGTTTTGTTCAATGGAATAGATAGTGCCTTGATTTTTTAAAACATTACAGGTGTGAATGGTTTTCATACCAGGAGCGGCACACATATCCAACACAGTTGAGCCCACCGGGGGACGTAAGAGTTCTGCTACTAAAGAGGTACCCTATAAAAATAATAAAAAAAACTTTTTTATTTAAGATAAATTGAATCTTATTAAATTTTCGCTCACCTTATCTTGTAACATAAACTTTCTTTCGCTGGTAAATTGATGACAAGCCAAATAATGTTTATTTTTTGGATGAAATATCAATAAATTATCGACATGCATATCTAACATATATTCATCTTCTTGCAATTCTTTAATGGCCTTTAAGAAATCTTCATAATTTTCAAAAGGAGGATATTCCTTTTTGCGAAACTCTTCTTTAGCCAACATTGTGTGGGCTTCCTCCAGACTAAGCAAATTTGTATTGATTCGTACATAACGAGGTTTTGGATCTATAAAACAGTAATTTATAATTAAAAAAAGAAACAAAGTTTGTTGAATTATTTTATCATTAATGAATATGAATAGTTTATTTATATAAGGGAATGAATTTATTTAAATATTAAGTAAATTATAAAATATATGCTTAAATATTTAGTTCTCCTTTTTGGTTTCTTCGCCCTCATCGATTGCTGGTGTTTTTGAGGTGGTAGCAACAAAACCACCCTCTCGAAAAGCTTTAAATACGTACAAACAAATTATGAAATTGACTACAATGACGGAGGCCAATACTGAAAAGCAATTTGTTTGGAAAGTGGTAAAATCAAAAGATTCCTCTAACCACGAACGTACACCATAAAAGGTTAAAAACGGAAATGTGAACATTAAAACCGAAAATACTAAAAGCCATAAATAAGCCGAGGTACTAGTATCTTCCTCATCATTACCATACGCCTGATTATCAATTACTTTATCATTTGGTTCAGCTAGTTCTTGTGACTTGTCTTCAACATTGATTGGAACATTAAGTTTATTCTTGCCCATTTTATTTGGTCGAGTTACAATTCAAATTGTATAAATGTAAAGGAAAATCTTGCCTTTTTTCTTTGTCACTATATTTGACGAGTCTCCGTCAACGCCCAATTTCTCTGCCAAGCGATCTCTGTATTCACGTACAGTTTGTACAGGTTTCGATTCTCCGTTTAAGATTTTACGTCCAAATATTAATTCTGTTACTAGAATTTTACACAATGCCGGATTTAGACGGGGATTTTCTTCTAAGATTTTAGTTTTTTCTATTGCAGCATCTATAGCTCCACGATTGTCTATGTACAGTTTTAGGACTGCTTGCATACTACCTATGCGCTATAAGAAAAAATTAATAATAAAAACATAGTAAATTATCTGTCAAGCTTAGCACGTGCTAGAATTTTAATTATATTTACTTACAGCATGTTTTTCTTCATAAATTAAAGTTTTTAAAGATTTTTGACGATTTTCTAATGCTGTTTTTAATATGGCTGCAACCCTCTTGTATTGTGTGGGCACTTTTACCGAATGTTGGAAACCTGACATTGTTTCTTTTATTTTTTCTTGTTAATTATCGTATTTATTCTGTTGCAGCTGTTTTTTAAGAATGCACGTGACAGCAAAATAAACTGTCAAAGAATGCATTTTGTTAACAGCATTGCCATATCAAATTAACTATATGTTTGCATGTTTGCTCATGATGTTGTTTTGTTGAAAGATACCGTTACAGTTAGATATCGAAAAGAAGAATTTTGCATATATATATGTTATTTATGTTGTATCATTACAATAAAATTATCATTTTTGTTTAGAATTTTTAATAACACACCACACAAACAAAAATGTTTGTAGATTATTGAGTTGTTTTGTGAATGACGATTTTAATTCTGTTAGGTATGACCATATTAAAATAATTATTTATGACACTTTAATAGCCAAACTATTTTTCTATTGTTTAGCATCCTACGAAGTGAGATTGAAAAATTCTTAACATGTTAATAAAAACGAAACCTCTTAACATGCACTTTTATTTTTTTAATTGATTTGAAATTATTGTTACAATTATAAAAATATTTTTATATTTTTGTTCACTGGCGATGAAATTGTGAACCTTTTTCGCATTAACGTTTTATAGTGCTTTTTTTCGTTCAAAATCTACTACACTTTTGTGCCATATTTGTAACTAATTATTGGCTTCTGTTGGTGCAACTGCAAATTGCTTGCTACTCTGAAACTCTTCTGCGAAATTTGGCTTTTTTGTCCTACATTTTCTTTAAAATATCCTCGAGCATCAGTAACATTCAATTTTTTACCAGGAAGTTGCGAAAACAAAAATATATGTCATCCATTATGCAAAAGAATATTTTATAGAAAATTTGACTTCAATTTCCATGTTTTTTTGCGTATTTAAATGTTAGCTGCTTTCCTCTCAGGAACTTTTTGGGTTTAATGCGTTTTTGAACCTGCATTAACTTTAACATTTCGTACTAAATAGTTCGAGCACTGAGCTAAACGAACTGCTCCCAATCAAGTGTATTGGGAGCACTTTTGAAAATGCTTTTTATTTTTTGGCTTTAAACGTATCACGTGAATCATTCCATCTACCTGAACTAGGTTATCTACTTACGGACAAGTTCTCCTGGTACTGTTTAATAACATTGAAAATAGTTTGACGGCAGACCTTTGAATGCTTCACCAACTTTTTGAAGGACATATTTGAGTTTTACGGAAAATATTTAAGAACTTTAGTACTCACTTTTTTTCTATCAGATTAGCAATATTATTTTTTGACATAAAACATAATAACTGACATGTTTCATGAAGGTAACTTAATAAAAAAACAAATAATTGTGTTGAAAGTCTTTATGAAAAACATGTGTTTAGAATTTTTCGATTTCAATCCTCAGTTGTATAATACCGTTAGATATTTAAACTCTATTTTGTTTGCCTTGAAACGAAGTGTTGTCAGAATGTAATTTAGTTTTAAAATTAAAGCAAATTCATTTCTGTTATATTTATACCAAAATTGTTGCTGTTAGAAAAATCTCTAGAGGCACAAAGTCTGCAATAAATCTTTTTTATATTTTTTTAGATCAGTTTAATAAAAAAATATAGAATTTTTCATTTACATTAAATCCTCAATTTGGGAACACTGAAATATAAATATTATCTGGCAATACTATAAAAATGTTTTTAGGCGAATTGAATTTGCTTTATGTGTTAGAAACCACAGATAATTTAAAAAGATTGTGTGGAAACGTAATAAATTTTAACGTTAAGTTACATTATTCACTTTATTAATAATTATTGGAAAATATAACAATATATTATGTTTTAATTGTGTTAATATAAAAAGATATAAAGAAAACCATATAAATCATTTATCTTTGCAAAATAGTGGTGTGTTGCTGTATTTGTTGTAAACGTAATAAAATAATGGAAACTATTAAAATTACCTATGAATATAAAACTTTAAAGGGGAACCAAAAAAACAGTTAATTTTTAAAAATGTAATCTTTTGGTAAGTCATCTCTTAAATTTCTATACTTTTTGAGGCTCCCAGAGGCAAGAGCCTTCTTTCATTTTGTGTTGCAAAATTACATACCTATTCATTTTTTTGCCGCCATTTTGAAGTATGCTTGAGACATTTTTATTAAGAATTGAGTTCGAAAAATTATTTTCATTAAATTTTTTACCCCAGTATTATTTGATATTTTTTTTGGATTACCATACCTTTCTTTATAAATGTTACATAAAAAATATTTTTACTGTTTAATGGATGACTAAACTTATGCGCTGGCAGATTTTTTAAAGCAAAGTTTAGGACGCAAAAGCTAATTTATCGTAGTGAAAGGATGCAAAGTCGTCATCCCCTTTTGTAAACATTTTTGGGTGCGAACCTCGGTATTCATAGAGCAAAAATAGAAACAAATGATTAGCTTATTTTACTGCAACTACCTGTTGTTTACCACACTGAGAATTGTTTGGGCAATTTTTACTGCTTAAACTTTTCTTCAACATTCCCTCGTACATTGAGCTGGAAGTTGTGAAAAATCATGCAGCAAAAATATTTTTTTAGAAAACTTGACTTTAATTTTCGTGCTCTGGTTTTGGCCCTAAATATTTTGGGGCAGAGTTCCTGTCATGACCTTTTTGAGCCTTGTATGTTTTTAAACCTGTATTAGGTTTAACTTTTCGTACAAATAGTCATAGTCTGAGCATTTAGCTAACCGGGTTGCTAATCAGATTAACAATATATTGATTTGTTTGACATCAAATATATAAATTGATATGTTTAAAAATGGTAACTTGATCAAAAATTTTAATGAAAAACGTGTATTAGGAATTTTTTCGATCTTACTCCTAACATTAATATAAAGGAATTAAAAAAAAAGTATTTCGGATTTTAGTCTATATAATTCATATGATGAAATTGTATAAATTTTTAAAAATGCATATTTGTTTTTAAAAATATTTTATTTATATTATTAAGTACAATATAATTTCTTATATTTAAATATTAAAATATTTATATATATATATATGATTTAATATAAAATACATATGTATGTTTGCATATTTACATACATACAAATAACTATTTTATATTTAGCACACAATTTTCTACAGTTTGTATAAAAGAACTAACTTTATATCTTACATTACATACATCCACTCAAACATTTACGTAATGTTGAGATATAAATTTTTGTAAAAAAAAAGAAAAAATAGTATGAAAAAAGGGAACCTTAATTTCTATAAATAATTAATAATTTGTTTATGGATTAGTTAATTAGTTACTGTTATTAAGATTGATTAAATTAGAAGACGTCCTTCTCTGTGAAGATGGCAAGTTACTAAGTACATATTTCGTGGATGAGCGTAGAATATAGAAGAGATTTTTGCCTATAAAAACTAAAAAAAAGAAGTAGAAAAAAAAGAGAGCAACAGAAACGCATCAAATGCTTCTAAAATGAATAAGTGAGTGATTGATTAATTGATTGTATTAATTAATTAATTGCTATTATTTCTTATTATTTGTAATTTAGTTGATTGGGATGGTCTTAAAGATGATAATGCTGATGATGACGATGAAGAATATAAATTGTATTTTTTATTAGTTTGTAATGATCGCTGGGTAGTTTCTGGACTTAAGTCATGGGAGAGTGGTGGTATTTCACCACGAAATGGTACAACTTGAGGTGTACTTCTTATTAATTGTTGTAATTTTGAAAGACCTCTACCATTACCATTAAAAAGACGTGGCTGAACGGGATCATCCCTTTCGGAATCTAATTTTGGAGGCAAAACCAAAGAACTATCCATTACTGATTTGCCATCGTAGGTGATAACAGCACCACTGGGTATGTTGGCATGTGGTATTTTACGGTTATCTGGTGGTAAATAATAAGTATCAATACGTTCTGCAGCTTGTGCTTCATGTGGATCAAAATCAAACAAATATTCATCATCATCATTGTCTTCATTTTCACGCCCTTTGTTTAGATTTTCCTCAAAATCGTTGGAATCCTCATCATCAAATTCTATATCATCTAAATCATATTTTTCATTTTTGTCGTTAGTATTCTTTGAATTAATGCTATTTAATTTTAGTATTGTTTCCTTTAACGTCGTTGTTTGTATATTGGATTTTTCATTAGGAAGCTTTACTGTAGTTGTTGCAATAAGTTTAAGTTTTCCTTCAGACTGCAAATCTTCTATTTCTCGATAATCAGAAGAAGTATATAATTCTTCAATTTCTTTAATAATATCTGATTTTTGTTTAAACGTTACATGGCCCTCAGTGGTAGAATCTTCTAAATTATTTTGTATATTAACCGCTTTATAATCATCTTTGTTTTCATTTTCTTCTTGTTCATTAGATTCTTTGAGTATATCATCTAATGAGGCATTTCTTAATTGGGCTGCTTCTGGTAGTTTCATGGACGATTTTAGCATCGAACTAATTGGTTTATTGTAAAGAAAATTTGAAGATTGTGTTAACACATTGGAGGAATGTGGTTTGTTTAGATTTTGTACACCTGAAGTTTTACGAATTATGATTGTGGCATTAGTGCTGTCAGGAGGAGATGGTATAAACATAGGTTCAAAATTTTGTGTTTGCGTCTGTTGTTGGGATGTTAGGAATAGAGTATCTGTTTCCATGGCTTCGTCAATTTCTAAGCCTGGATCTTCTCTACGACTTGCAATTTGTTCTACTACCTCAGGAGGAGGAATTGGACCATCTTGTCTTAAAATAGGCTTAAAACCACTTTCTACTACTACTGTATCAGGTTTGAATCCTTCATTAACAGCTGGTTTCATAGTAGCTAGTTCAGCGGCTGATGGTTCTTCTTTAATTTCTTGTACAACGAATGGATCCTTGAAAACTCCTACAGGATTTAAGCCATTTGTGGATTTTGTGGTTATTGTAGAGGTTTCAAAGGAAATTTTATTATCAGCTATTAAAATAGGTTTATTGTTTTTTAATTTTTCTGGACTATTTTTATTGTACTGCTGTTTGGTGTGACTTCCTTGAGGTATTAGATCAGCATAGGGTACCGGAATTATTGGCTTTTTACCCAAATGTACAAGATTATCTGTTTTACGGGTGTTAGTCAATTCGGTTGGTTGGCCCAATAAGAGAACCGAAGCTGCCAATGGCTGCAAAGGGAACGGTTTATCTTTAATAAAAGGTCTTAATAAAGTTGGTACCGGTTTGCGATAATGATTAACTATGACCGAAGGTTGCGGTAATGGACCTCCAAGAACCGGTGGATGTCTTGGTAATTGTTGTGGTAGTATAGGTATTGAAGCTGGTACCTTTTTAATGGGTCCCGGAAAGGGACGACGGCCTGGCAATTTGACTGGATGGAAAAGAGGCGCATTAAATGGTGGTCTTAAAAATTCAGAAAGTCCTATTGGTTTCTGTGGATTTTGCAAAGGTAAATTATTTGTAATATTATTGGCAGTATGATGATGTGATTGTACCAAATGATAATGATTATTGTTATATGGTGTGTTTAAATGAGTTTGTAAGTGAGTGGCTAACAAAACTGGTGTTTGTCTATTGTTATTATGAGCTAATGAGGGTGATTGAGATGGAGTAGATAATGGAGATTGCAAAGAATTTAAATATTGTTGTAAATTAGTTTCGCCATGTAGAGTTTCTGGTGGGTTGGTAGATATATGCGGTTGTTGTGGCGGCACTAAGGAATGGATTGAACCAGCTGGTAACGTCTTCGAGGCATCAATAGTTGAGGAGGACGTGGAAGAGGAGGAGGCACTGATACCCACTGAAGGACTACCATTAGCACTGTTTACGTTAAGATTATTGGTGTTGCTGTTGACTATGTAGTTGCTGGCCAAACCTTTATTTACTAACCCACTTGCCGGTTGCTGTTGTTTTTGCCTCAATATGCTATCCTCGAGAGCCTCAGCAGCGCGGATCCCATCTGAAATCAATTTAGTAATTTCCGTTGATTTTGTTATTTCAAAAGTTAATTTCGGCGGAGTTCCGTTCATATTGTGATTCTTAATTAAATCTGTTTGGTGCTTTAACAAAAAATTATCGTTGGGGCTGACCTTTGTTTCATGACGAATAGATGCTTCTGCCGCTTGTTCATCAGATTCCTGCACAGCTACAGGTGCTGGCACACGTACAGCATGCTTCTCCGAGGCTGCAAAACGGGCATCATCACAAGTATCATGTACATGAATCTTCCAACCAAGATAACGATGGGTAAAGCAATGATAGTATACAGTATCGGGTGTATGTTGATCTGGTTTCCAGGTTATGACACCAGGCTCACCGGGATCACATTTTAATGTTAAGGTACGTTGATAGGCTCCAAATGATTGGAAATCATCAGCCGGTGGTCCGTCAATATCGGGAGTCCAATTGCACAAACGACCTACACCAGTGGGTGTAACTTGTCCCGAACGTGATCTATGAACACCAGCAAATATGCGAATATTCTAAAGTACAACGTAAAAGTTTTATTAATAAAGCATTTTAATTCTTCACTTCATTTGCATACCTTCTTTTCTTCTTCACGTTTATGTTCATAACCACCGACTGGATCATCCGTTATATAGAAGGGATGGTATTTGGCAGGTATATCAGGATTGTTACCACCTTCCACAACGAAAGTATAAGTCTTGCCACGAACAACATGAATTTCAGGAATCAAGAGACCATTAATAAACCAAGAAATACCCCAACCAACATGACCTGATAATTTAAAATTTAAAAATACATTGATTATCAAAAACGGACGCGCCATTTTAGATATTTACCAGTAATAGCAGAATATCCATGCTTGCCACCAGTAGGACCCATTTGGGCATAGAACACACCATCTTCTGGTTCATAACATTGTATTGCGGGAATGTCCCAAGCGCCGTTATCATTTACAACAGGTTTGGGGGTAGGTACTGGACGTCTTTGGGCTAATCTTGTGTTAGAGTTTTCTTGACGTCTATTTGCACCACCTTGCAAAGCTTGAGCTCTATTGTTATCATAAAATTCTTCTTCAGGAATACCTTCTCCCCTCGTGGGTTTTATGGCTGGTGGATAACCTTTTCTTTGTTCTTGATTTTGATTGACCTCATCATCATCATCGTCATCATCGGTATCATCTTGACCGGGTTTCTGGCCTTCTGGTGTGGGGCAATTCCACGTTGGTTGTCTGCCAAAATCAATATAGTGTGTACGTTTGTTATAATGCGAATGGAATGAGGTTTCTTTACGTTCATTTAATGGACCAATACCCCAGACAATAGCCTCAAAACCATTCCTAGCTATAGGCAAATCTAATCTGTCCGTAGCATTCAAAGATCTCTGATAGGTAACTATAGAATAACCGTTAACCATGGCTGCATTAAGTAAACGTATTGAGTTGGTGTTCTCATCGATATTGACATCTGGACAGCTGCCACGTTTACCAGAACACTGTGATTTATCTTCAAGATAATAATCGACTGCATAACCCTTACCAGTAGCTCTGTCTACCCAACTGACAGCTACATCAGAGCCAATCATAACACTGCGATCCTTATCTGGTGAAATACCAAACGCCATATATTCGTTATCATCTATAAAAAGAGCAAAAGAATTCAAAGTGAAGAAAGAATTTGTAACAAACTTGCAAAATACGATCGATATTTTAATGCGATCAATTGCACAGATATGCAACACACAACAAAGTGTTTCCCAAATAAGTGTAATGTGTATCATTGTTACAAAACATTTCATCTGTTTTATGTTGTTAAATAAAACGGAGATATTTAATTATCATTGTTTAAAAACACATTTAATACACTATTTGTAATATACACTCTAGGTAGCAGCACCTCATTGAAATAAAATACCAAATATGAGAAAATAATTATCATTAAAAACTTCTGGTTTTACGTTGTTTTACATTCAATTAAAATTGTCTTGAAATTTGTTTGAAACTTGTGTGTGATACGTTGTAGTAATTTCAAAATATTCTGTCAGATTTAAAACTGCATGGACTTTATGGGAGTCTGTCTGTCTCACATTGTAGTTTGTTTAAATTACTATGTTACCTACTAACTGCTCTAAATGTCAGTTGCTTATCCAGTTAACCAGGTTTTCAGGCTTCAATAGCATATGCTCCGATTATTTTGACAAGTTACGGTGATTTTTATTTATCTACAAGTTTAATTATACTCTACATAAATATAAATTTTATATCAATATTATAAACGTGGATATATGGATATTTGTAATGAATATGAAGTTCAATAAACGGAGTAAATTGTTTAAATAACACTCTGGAATGTTGTTTTCAAGTTTATATTCATTATGGACAAAACGTTTATCTTTATAGAAGAAAAACAAATGTTAGATTTCTGATTATAATCATACAGAATAAACTATTTTTTATACTTGTTCTTTTTTGCTGGTGTCGTTGTTTAAAGTATTATAAAACTTTCATTAACGTGTTTTTGGCATAATTTTTGTTAAATGGATCCAAAATGATCTAAATTCTTGAACTTTTTTAAAAGAATTTTTTAAATGTTTTTTTGATTGGGTGTCATACTGAATCGTAAAAAATTTGGAGCATAATTTTTATTTTAATTAGTGTAATCACTTATTTTGTTGCTTTAGCGATCTGAACGAAGATCACATGGTATATGCCATTTACTAGTGGCTATACAAGTTATTATAACATGTACTATATGGTAAACATATGTCATAATTATATTTAATGCGATCAATCGCTTATTTTACTGCTTGAGTGATCAGAACGAAGATTATTCGTTCGTAAAATAAGCAGTCGATTTTCAGTAATTTGCAGGAAAATAAAAAATGTTTTTTTTTTTTTGTTTTTGTTTTTTTTTTTATTTTGAATTCACAAAAAATTTTGAAAATGTACTTTGCATGATTCTAAACAAGGTATTTCTACATAAAAAATAAGACGAGATCTCAACAGAAATATATATTAGGCATTGGAAGTAAAAAGTCATTATTCTATATTTAAAACCATTGAGATATATAAACCACAGGAAGCTGTCAAGACATTTGATTTAATTGAAAAGAATAATAGACGAAAAATAACTAGACACGAGCTCAATCAGAGTCAATGTGAAAAACCTTCAGTTCCATGATACAAAATTATGTGAAAAACTGTAGATGAAAATTTTTGTTTCACAAGATCTAAGACGAAAGTCAGCTATATCAAATCATGTGCAACGCCCTCCAAGTAGGTGTTTGTTTTGAAACCAATTCATAAAAGTAAAAAAAAAAGATTCTGCCAAATAGCAGAATAGATTTCGATAAAGTTCAATGTACAGATTTATTATATTCTCAAGTATCTTTGTATAAACAGCGGTGTCGAATTTAGATTATATCAAAGGACATATCGATTCATAAATATTTCAAGAATGGTAATAATAATAAAAACTTACCTAATTTGGCAACCAATTGTACAACGATACTATCACCAGCCATGGCCCAACGTACCTCAAAAGCCTTATCATCATATAAGACTTCACAATTAAGTTTTGACTATAAAAATTAATTAAAATATTAAAAGCAAAAACAAAATTAATTCATATAAAAGAAACTTAAACAAAAAGTTAAAACAAACAAAAATTGTTAGAAAATAACAAACCTGTTTTCAGATGTTAGATTTCGAAAAAAATTAAAAAAAAATGGAAAATTTTCAAAATTACTAAAATAATTAATTTAATTATAAATAAAAAATTGCAAAGCAAGAGCATAAACCCATAAAAAATAGATACAAGGGAAGAGGAGAGAGAGAGAGAGAAAGCGAACAAGATAATAGTATTCATGAGGTTAACCTTGACAATGTATTTAAATTTTTATAAATACAAAAAAATGTTGGAAAAAATATTAAAAAAATTTAAAGCATAAAATTTACCATAAACCTTTCCAATTATTATACCCTCCACTATCACAAGTGGTGAAGAGGAAGAAGTCATTTCAGACCCTATAAGGTATATATATTCTTCCATCATATCAAAATCTGAGTGGATTTAGCTATGTCCTTCTGTCAGTCTGTTGTTAGTACGCTCACATTCTGACATTGTATTTGCTATAGTCCTATATAAAAATATCTGAGGATAACTCTAAGTTCAAGAGAACAACTTTTGTGAAATCTGTCAATTATAAAGCGATAAATTGAATTTTTTGAATGAATATTAAGTTATATGTACTACATTTCCATTTCAAAAAATTATCAAATTCGGTTCAGTAGGGGAAGAGTTATAGCCAAAAATATATCTAATTTAATGACTCAATAAATGTTCCGTGTTTGCGAGTGTATGTGTGAGTGTGTATGTACGAAACATAACGTATTTATATGACAAACATTTATAGTGGAGGTTATTGAAGATTCGGCATAGCCGAATATACCATTTATATTTGTTAGTAGTCCAGTTTAGTGTTTTTTTTGTAATATTTTTTGTATCGATGTTTTTGTTGTGTTTTTGAATAATTTTCTTTATATATAATTTTTTTTGGTTTTAATGAAAATATACATACAAAATGAAAAATGTTTTTTTTTTTTTTTTTTCGTTTTTTAATATAAATTTTGTTTAAAAAATAATTCTTAATTTTTTTAAGGAAAGAAAAATAAAATTTTTGAAGCAGAAAAAGACAGAAAAAAGACAACAAAAATGTTTTATTTTTTAGAAAAAAAAAACGTTAGTAAAAGATTTTAAATATGACTTTAGGTTCAGGATGTTTTGTGGGGGAAATGGTAGAGGAGGGTTTTACGGGACAGTTTAGATTTTACACATACACAGGCATTTAAGCAAATAAACAAAACAAAAAGAAGCATATAAACATAAACCTAATTCCAGTTAAAATTTCTTTTCATTTTTTTCTCATTAATTCCTCGTTTTTTTACAACAACATATTTCACTTTGTATCTATATTTAAAAAACAACAAGCAAAAAAATTTTATATATAAAAAAATTATATTCAAACACATTTTTTTAAATTTTTCTTTAAAATATTGTTTAAGCAAAAACAAATTTTATTTATAAAAAAATAAAAATTATAAACTTAAAAATAAAAAAAACTTATAAAAATATTAATTTAAATGAAATTTCACAGAATTGGCCGATATTTTTTCTTGGTTTTTTCTTTTTAAATGTTTACAATTTTATACAAAAATTTCTCATAAGAAATATTTGAAAAAAAGACTTAAATGAAAGAAAAATTAAGTGGCAGTTTTATATTTCTAATAAAAAAGCTGGGGATTTAACCGGAACTCATAAAAAATGTTTTAAGCAAAAACTTATAATAAGGAGTGAGATCGAAAAAATCTTAACTTTTTTGTTTGGTTCTTAACTGATTTTGGAAATGTTTTTTGTGATCAGTTATTTTTGAATAAAAATATTATGTACTACTGCATAGTATCTACAGGACTAATACATTTTTGTTTTTTAATGGAGAATAAGTAATAATTTGAGTGTTAAATAAAATTGAACACTGTGTACTGCGAACCCAGTTGGGTTCTTGCTTTTAATGATTGAGTTGTCAAGATAGGAAAGATATCGGAGTTGTCGTGATAAGTAAGATGTCGGAATTTTCATAAAGAGAGTGGCACACTTCTTTACTATTTATGTCATTGTCCAGCATTGAGAGAATTAAGGTAAACGTCTTTTACGAGGTGAAAATATTCGCAAAGGAATGGAAAGAGTAAACAACAAGTTCATAAAATATTTTAAATGATACGTTTTCATTTGATGTCTTTAAGACTTAAAGATGAATTATGTCCTTATTTTAATAACGTCTCGTTAAAGCAGCAGTGCTTCCTCTTTCATTCAAAATAAAAGAATGGGGAAATAATGCAGATAAATTTAGGACCCAAAAGCAAATAACATTAACAAATAGTCAAGTATCACTGATTTAATTCTTTGTTCCCTAAGAAATTTTTATATGTCCATATATTATTGATGTTTCAATATATTGAAAACTTTAAAAGAAGAAAAATGTTCGCAAAAGAATGGCTAAAATAAACAACACGTTTGTAAAGGTTTAAGATGAACGTTTTCATTTGATATCTTTAAGACTTAAACCGGTAAATTAATACTCGGTAAAGGTAAAAAACTATCTTTATTTCTATAACGTTTGCTTAAGGCGACAGTGACTTGCAATGAAATTTAATTTACTTAAAAAATTAAAAATTGATGAGTATCCCTAATGCTCCCTTTTAATATGTTGAACATTTAAAAAATGAGAAACACTTTTCCCAAAGAAAATGACTGAAACAAGCAACAAGTTCGTACAAAGTTTTAGATAAAATATTTTCATTAATATTATTTCCGTTCCGTTCTTTTACTTCTCTAATAAGTTAAGATTTTTCGAATTCACTAGTTAATTAAATTTAGTATTTTAAAATCTGGAGCCAATTAAGCCTTTAACTACAATTAATAGGGCTTTAGCAAATGATATGTAAATATATTCGAAGTATGTAGTGAATATAATATTTAGTGGTGGTAATGAGCGCATTAAAAATTTTAATTTTAAAGCTGATATAATAAGTCATTTTTTAATGTTTGGGATTTTTCTAAATGCTAAAAAATTTAATTTTTTAATAAAAAAATTATTCCAAAGTGAAATATCTTACACTGCAACTATAATTTCCCTTCTCACTGTAAGTCTAATTTTGTAAATCCTTTAAATGTATATATAAAAAATTAAATAAATATTTAAATAATATAAAAACAATGAATAATATTTTAATATTTAAGCACTTACAGTTAAAACTAAACGAAAAATGTGAACAAATGAATGTTTAATTTTATTATTTTTTGTTCTAAATTAATTATTGTTTAATTTTTTTGTTTTAAAACTTCTTTTAGCATTTTTAAAAGTCAATTAACTTATGTTTACAAAAAATATTAAAGATTTCTACAAATTATTAAAATTATGTGGTGTTTTACGATATTTTTTTGCATTTCTACACGTCTAAATTATTGAGTATAGAATTTATATGTTTTTTTACCTGAGGACTTATACCCAACATTTTAAGTGATGGTGGAACATTCAGATTTTTCGGTATACGAACATGACCAAAATCAACAGTGAATGCTTCACACCAAACACCAAAATGACCAATATCAAAAATGGTCAAATCATCGGGTAAAGTTAAAACAATAGTTTTACGATCATAACGTCTTAATGGATCTTCTTTACCATTCTCATCGGGTATACGTAAACCATTTGGCGAGGGTCGATCTCCTTGACCTACCCAAAATTTAGCATCTAAGAGAATGTAAATAAAAAATACCTTTGTTAAAGAAACTCCCTTAAAGCGTTTAGTTTTTTTTTGTTAAACTTACCTGGAGCTTCACCATCATAACTAAAATTGGGTACCAATAATGTTTGGGCATCTACTATAACAATATTATCGGATTTAACATCATGTACACCATTTAAGCTTTGAATCTTTTGTGGTCTAGGAAAATCCAAATTACTGGGTATAGTGACATCACCAAAATTGACAGCAAACTCATCACACCATACTGAAAACCATTTGATATCTTTAAGACTTATGCCCTCGGGTAAAGATAATGTAATATCCTTATTTCTATAACGTCTTGTTAAGGCAGCAGTGCCTCCTCTTTCATCACGCAAACGATAAGCTCCTTCATTGCTGGGTTTGGGTGTATTGCCCACATAAAAATAGGCAGCTGTACACAATAAAAATAATTCAATTTATTTAATTTTCATTTCCATGTGAAATAATTGTATTATAAATTATTATAGCAAAAATTATGTATTCATTTATGTAACTTTTACTCACCTGGTGCTTCACCATCATAGTTGAACTTTTTCACAAATATTGTTCTCGAATCAACAGCATAAACATCACCGGAAACACCATGATGTAATCGCTTTAATGAACCAATTTTTGTACCAAAATATGGAAATGAAGCACTGGTAAATGGGATCACTAAAGAGGCCAAAAAAGTGATAAACAAGAAATAAAGAAAAAAAAACGAAAAATCATGATGAGTTTTAACGTAAATTTTTATCGTAAATAAGTTAATAAATTTAAAAAAAAAGTATACCATTAGTTAATATAACTAATTTATCTAATTTATAATCATTAATTATAATCTCTTTTTGTGTTTTTGATTTTTTGTTGTCTGTGTTAATTTTGTTAAACAAATAAAGTAGCAAAAAACAAAAGACTTAGGCCACAAACTTGTTTTATATATATTTTTTTTCGTATCCCAACAATTTTAATGTTGAAATCTTATTTTTTAATGGCTAAGCTTTTGAAAAAAGTAGAGATTTCTGGAAACATCTTAATCTTTTTTTATTTATGTATATTTTTTCTAAAGTTATATAACTGATGTCTATAAATATTAAATTTCTAAAAAGTTTCCTAACATCGTTATGTTAATTAATATTTATCATTCTATTCTGTAACGGTTTTTCAATGGATTTCACAATATTTTTATGTTAATTTTATAATATATTTAAATCATGTTTCAATAATAAATTGTTTTTAAATTTTGTTTATCATTCTTTAGGAAATTCCCAGATTAAAAAAAATAACTCTAATAAATCTTTGTATATAATTCTTTAGGAAATTTCCAAATAAAAAAATAATAACTCTAATAAATCTTAAATCATAAAATTTTGTGAAAGAAATGTTTTGTCTTATTATAATAATATACATAGTTTTCAAGTATATATATTATTGTAAAATAAAAATGTGATTCGATTTTGATATGTTGATATATTCTATTCCCAATTTCAACAAATTTAAATTTCAATTTCCAATGTAAATCCAGCAAAATCAATTGAATAACAATAGAGTTCTAGACCGATAATTAATAATTAAGCTTTGGCGAAAATGAAATTGGTGATGAGAAAATTTAAAATTTATTTTTTTGTAAAAATATTTTTTTTTTCTAAAAATTTAATATTGTGGTCAAAATTGAAAAATTTGAATTAAATTTTTTTTCATTATGAATGTTTTTATTGAATTTTAACTCTCAGTTGAAAACGGATTTTTTCGAAAATAATTTATATTTTCTATAAATTTAAATTTGTTTTTTTATATAATGAAATGATTTTGGACAAATTTAAAGTCTTGAGGAAATTTTAAATTTGTGGTGAAAAATTATGATTTTGCTGAAAACGGATTTTTTTGTTTTAAAAATTTAAATTTGAATTGATTTTTTTTTTTAAATTAATTAATTTATTTATTTTTTTTTTTTTTTTTTGAAAATTGAAACATTTCCTAAAAATTAAAAAAATGTGATAAAAAATAAATTAATAAAGACAATTAAAATTATTTTAAATTTTAATGTTTTTGGTGAAAACTAAAATTTTTCCGAAAATGGAAATACTTTTGAATTTTTTTCTTCTAAATGTTTATTAAAAAATATATTTTTTTGTGCAAAAGTTGTCTAAAGCTATACGCAAAATCGAATCTGATAAACTTTAATTTGACCGTGAGAAGCAAATATTGTGAATTAAAATTTTTATCTGTTTTTGGGTTTCTCTGTTTCATTTAATGCTTTTATTATTTCAATATTTTTACAGACTCTGATATCTCTGATGGAACGTTCAAAAAATCCCATGAGATCATAAAAAATCAAATAATTAACAGTTTACTAATGATTTAAATTTTGAAAAGTTGAAAAATGTTCTTAACGTCTCTTTTTTCATTATTTTTAGCAATAAAATAGTGATCAAACTTCACATTTCATTTAAAATTAATTATGTTACTTTTCAACAACGGCATTCCTTGAGCATATATTTCACATAATATAATTATTGCATGTGCTTCATTTGCTATTATTCACATCTTTATATTTGCTTTTTGAGACAGACTTTTAGAATCTGCTTCTCGGTTAATCCACTGAAAACCAATTTGACACAAGACGAAGTTCGGTTATTAACATAGACTTAACTCTAATGTTAATAAATGAATTCATAATCATTTATTTATCTTTAAACTTTAAATTTGTCTGATTTATAATCAATATGAAATATGATTTATATTTCACAATGTCAATACTTCCAAAATTCCAAATATATAAAAATAATTTATTTCCCAAAACTCAATTTTAAGGGACAATAAATCAATATAAACTCTTCCAAGAAAAAAAATATTTAATGCCATCCACAAGTGGTAATGGTGGTAATATTAACTTTGTTATTCCATTTGTAACGCCAAAAAGGAATCAAAATCTGAGGCGATTTAGCTATATCCTTCTGTCTATTCGCCAGTTATTTGTAGGCACGCTCACATCCACAATTATTGATTGGCCTAAATGTTTGTTATTGTCCTGAAAAGTTTCATATTTAAAATTAACTAAATCGGTTCAGAAAAATAAAAGATATAGGCTGTTATTTGGGACAATTTTTTAACCGGCTGGACAATTTTGAATAACGATTATGGCTAAACGGTTTATTAAAATTTCAAGTAAGCTGATACTGCTTTTCGAATTTTTAGATAGGGCAATGGGGAAGGGTATCTCACATACAAATGAAAAATTCAGTATCGCATATCTATAAACTAATATAGAAAATCTCAAGAAATTAAGAACATGAATACTCTTTTGATAACACATTAATAGAGACTATACAATTTATAGATGGGACACGAGGGATGAGCACGAGCGTATTTGCATATTTTATTTGTATATTACAAGAAAACCTTATAAAATTCGGAACAATGATAAAGCAATAACATTAAAATATTATAGACTACATACTTTACGAATAGGGCACGGAGAAGTGGTATCAAGCGATGGGGGAGAGATATTAAAAATTCATTATAGTCGAAAATATCATTCTTAATTGTTTTGTATTAAGAAACTCAAAAATGCATAACATTATAATATTGAATAGAAAAGAAACCCAAATTTGTTTTAATTTCATTTTTAGCTTTTTTTTTTTTGCACAATTTTTGCAATGTCACTTTTATTTTATTATTTAATTTTTGCCCGAATTTAGAGTCAATAAAATAAATCAGTAATAAATTGTGTCTTATAAAATTAATTAAAATTTAAAGTTGCAATAGCCTTTACCTTGTTCATAAAAACATATAAAAATAAAATTTAAATCAGAGATTGTAACATTTTTCACAAAAACCCACCCAATTTTTGTGTTATTTGTATTAAAGGCGCATACAGTGACACACATACATGCTTATGTAAATACAACTTCCAAATGCGCATAATGAAATAAAATAAAAATAAATAAAATTTATTATAAGAAAAACCCACCGAACTGGAGACAATTTTAATAATCAATTGGTTTCAAAAAAACAACAAATACAACAACAATTGGTAATAAAAAAATTAAATGCATATAAAATTGTTTAATTAAATAAAGTTGTAGTTTAACTATATTTAAACTTTAAACGAAAGAAAATCCAGTTAAAGTAAAATTGCAAAAAAAGAAACAACTAAGAAGTTTTAGCCAGTTAAGCCCGACTATTTAATACCAGTGTTAGCTATCAAAAATTATTGAACCACACTCGTATAAAGACGTATAAATGAGATTTAAGACCCTCAAAGAGCTATTAGAAAGAGGGTTTGTATTTAACTATGAAAATAATGATCTTCGTATAATTTGGCACATCATTTTAGAATATAATAAGAGTAATTTGTACCAAATTTTATTAAAATCACTTTATATTTTTATTTAAATTCCCATTCCGGAAGAAACATTTGTCAAATAATTGACCCATTATCACCAATCTTAAAATATTATTAATAAACATCCATGTGGAATTAGTGTGTTCTCAAAAGATTTTTTCTGTGGACATTATTGAGAGCTAGAAGAAATTATGGACCGAGTCTTAAAATTTCGCACATCTTTTTAATATTTAAGCCATGGTATTTGGAACTAATATGGTCCAAATTTCATTAAAATCGCTTTATATTAAGGACTTTTGTGACCTTAAATACCCATTGAGGTAGGAACATTTGTATAGGGGTGAAATAATTTCAATAGGCTTTGCCCTTGGGACAAAATAATGGCACATGCCCAATTTCATTAAGATATCTTTAAAACTGCGGCCTGCATTTTGTTCACAAGGTTTACATATGGATCGTCAGCCAGCCAGCCGGCCGGCCAGACAGACAGACAGACGGATATCATTAAATCGACTCAGAAATTGATCCTGATTCGAGCAGTATTCTTAAAAGTATGGTGGTAGCACATTTTATTTAGCTCATTCCATTTTTTGAACCAAATCATAATCCCTCCAATCTATGGTGTTGTAGGGTATAAAAACTCTAAAAACGATTTGCAAACTTTTTAAAATTTACTATAAATTTTAGATTGAAAACATGTTTGAATAAAAAAAGCTACAGTGAGAAATTTGCCACCAAATGCATATCTGGAGGTATGTGTAAATATATATCTAAATATTTATATTTATGAAATAAATTTTGTGTTGAAAATAAATTTAAAACTATTGAAGTTAAATGTTGTTAACGTGGCTTTTTTTGTTTTTTTTTATTTTTTAAACTTCGTTTGTTTTGTTTATAAAGATCAATGTTCCGATTTGTTATATATCTTAATTTACATATTTAGATAATAATTTTTTCTTTTGTTTTTTTTTTATTATTTAAAATTTGAATAAATTTATTGCAAATGTTTTAATTTATTAATCTTTTATTGGCAGTAAAAATTTCATAACATTATTTCACCAAAGGCGAATTAAGATATCTGGTGAAAGACATAAAATGTGTACCCAAATGGATCACATCAAAATTCTCTTTTGAGTCCTGACTGATTCATTCATTCAAGATCTCTTAATAGAATTTATTTTAAATTATCATTTAGTTTCAAGCAAAAAGCTAATGTAAAATGATGATTTTTGATACACTATTTCACTCAACATTCAAGCAAATATTGTGGCGGCATAGGATTTTAAACTCATAAAATGCTTTTATATATAGTAGATCCATAAGGTTACAAATTGAAGAAATTTTTTAAGATTAAAAATCAATGGGACATTGAAAAATTTATTCATTTCTGATAGCTTCAACAAATGTAATAGTGCTTGGAATTCAAAGTTAATTTAGCTTTCATCTTGTCATAATTAGCGCTTCTTTATCATAAGAAATCTGTTAATAAATTGTGCAGAAATGGAATTCCTTGGACATATACATTTCACATTTTTAAGTCAATTTAAACATAAAGGGTTTTATTCTGAACTTCCCAATATTTCGTATTTCATAAATCGCTAATACTCACTTTTATTCCACTTTTCTACTGTTAATTGTTTCGCATGATTTTTCAAGGAGATTTTTCTCTGTTACTTATGCTTAAACCAGTGAACACCAATTTGTTCCAAGACGAAGTTTTTCGATTATTTGCACTGTATTACAATCCCTTTTTTCATCAGTAAACCACAGATTTTTTATAATAACAAAATAATGAATTGCCAAAAATTAAACGATAATAATGGAAATTATTCAATTGATTTTATTTTTTATAAGTGAATAATATAATGAATGAACTTAAAAAGTGGTTTAACCACAACTGTTATTGTTTGAAATCGTTCCTGCTACAAATTTGACAATTGAGGTTTTAACAAGAGCAAGATTAACTGGAAAACAAAATCAATAATCGATTCATAATTTTTCGATCAACTATTTTTATTTCTATTATTTTAGTCGATGAATCGTACCCAAAAAATAATTTCTTAATCGATTAAAATTGTTAAAATTTACAAATTCTTTTGTTTAATCTTTTTAATTCGATCGATTTCAGAATAAATTTAGAAGTCTAAAATCGAATTATAATTACATTTCAGAATCGGTTTCAATAAAAAGTTGAGTTAATAATCGTTTTTTAATATCGATTCGAATTGATTCCCAACCAAAATCGAATTATCCAATCATTAGTGCTTACGAAGAGAGTCAATTAAGTAAATCTAGTCAATATTAGCATTAATGTCATATTTACTAAGACAGAATGAGATCATTAAAATGGACATTAATAACTCAAGTGCATTTACAAAATATAATCGATTTAAATTTCATTTTCTTAATTCCTCATAATTTAATAAAAAAACTCATTCAAATGTCAAAATTTAATAGGATTTCAGTCCAAACTCAACAGAAAATTAATTGTCTACTTTCCACTTTTCCGTTAATTGACATTTTAATAGAATTTTTATTATTTTCTCACGTTAAGCTGACTAATTGCATTTAAATATAAAAAAATATTCAATTATAATATTTTTAATAATAAAATAGATAAACAGCTTGTTAAATTTCCTTTTTTATTTTAAAAATCATTAATTATATGACTATTTTGAATAATGAGTTTTTATAATAAATAACATGTAAGAATTCTATATTCGACTATGCCGTATTTTCAATACCCACCACCACAATACCCATTACAAAGGCATGCACATATACTCTCGCAATTGTATACAATATATAACTGTGACTTTTTCTACTGAACCGACTTAATATTATAACAAAATTTCATTCTAATTTGTCGATTTATAATTGAAAATTTTACGAAAGATCTTCGTTAGAATTTAGAGGTTGCCTTTGATATCGATCTATATCTTTTAATATATTGAACCGATTTTCCTTGGTTTTAAATAGAAAACTTCTTAGGACTATAAGAAATACTCAGACCAAATTTTATTGAGCTCTTTCAATTAAAAACAGACGGATACAGCTAAATCGAATCAGATTTGATTTGATGCAAGAATATACATACATTATGGCATCTGAGTTCATTCTTTCTTAGCGTTACACACGGAATGACAAAGTTAATATACTCTCTTCACAACTTGTGGTGGTGGAGGGTATAAAAAATATTAACGAGTTTTTTTCTTAAATTTCAACTTTTTTTGTTCAATTTGAAAATAAACAAAAAAATTCTAAGAAAAATATTTAATTACAACTAAATAAACATTTAATATTTACATAAATACATTGTTGTTTTTGTTATTGTTTATTTAAATATAAAAGAACCGGAATATGAAAAAATAAAATAAATTTAAATAAAAATATATATTTTTTTAAGATTTTCTATAAAGTCATGGTCACATATTGCTATTTAGCTATAAAGCCAAACATTTGTAACTACAAACAACATAATTGTAAATTATTTGCAATAAAATTTATAGCAACTAGACGTAATTAAATTTGAAGTTATTTTTTTTATTTTAAAACAAAATTTATACATTTGACATTTAAACATATTTAAGAGTTAAACTAAATAATAAAATAACAATTTTCGGTTTCATTTATTTTTGTTTGCTATAATTGCCATAAAAAGAATGAATTTTAAAAAAATTCAAATGCTAAAAATTTCATTGTGTAATTTTAGTTTTTTTTGGAGCATTTTCAAATAGTTTTACACATTTTTTACAAGTTTTGTAAACTTTCTATAAATTGGAATTATTTGAAGGTAAAAAAAATAAATAATATCAAATGAATAGTTTAATTTATATGTTTTTTTTTTAATATTGAAACTATTTGACCCAGAAGCTATTTTTGAAGCGTTAGATTGTTTTAAACATAAATACACACATAATTCATTATTTGAAATTGAATTGAATTTCTTTCTATTGCAATTAAATGAAGCATATTATTCATAGCTGATTAATATTTTAGAGAAATAGAAAACTTGGATTAAAGGGCTATTCCATTAACAAAGTTAAAGACACTAAAACTTCTCAAACATTAATTTTTTTCATATGTGTAATGTCTGTAAGGAATCGCCTAGGGCGATCTGAATCGCCTAAGGCGTCTGAAATACCTGTTCGAGTAGAAAAAATTTAGCCAGATTATTTGCTTTTATCCCAAGAAGTTTCCATTGGCAGGAAAATAATACAAAAAATTTCGACGAAAAACTCTTCTTAACTTATCGAACAATTCTACGTATAATTTTCTTAAAAGTCACACATATATCGGTCCGTATTTGGTTAAAAGGCCACATTCAGAAATATGCATTTATGTGTACACATTTTATCCAAATACGACAACATAACTTTTGTGATTGATATCCTTTCGGGATGGGGCTTAATATCGAACCTAAAACCAAATATGCACCGATATTCCTTAAAAAATGTAGAAATATGACAGTGAGAAAAATTAAATATACTATTAATGAAATAATTAAAATAACTATTCCATATGCAAGATTTTTATATGTTTAAAACCTTATTCCGGTAATGGTCCTCATATTAGCGTTATATTTCAGCATAATCCAATATGGTAACATTCTTGTACTATTATCTCTTAAATTGCAGTCTATGTTACATACTGATTCTATGAATCTAAATTACATGGTTTTGGTATGATGTCATACAGACGAATTCTGTCTCAGAAATCAGTCTTTTTTTAATAGGATACTGCTTTGAAAAATAACAAACAATCTCTTATAGCCTTTTTAGTAACTAATTTAAGATAAATTAAATATTTTTTAAGAGTTAAAAACAATATATTTCCATTTTTAAATTTAAAGATACATTTACATCTTGAATATATTTCCTTCTACATTTTGCAGTAATTAATTAGATTTCTTATTAAACATGTTTTTATGAAATAATATTAACGATACATCGTTAATACTTCTAAAATTATATAAAATTTTACATTTGAAGAGAAAAAAATCAATATTTTTAAACAAATGTCTTTTGAATCATAAGATAAGATACATCTTTTTTATATTATTTCAAATTAATCTCATTTCTTGATCAAAGAGAACTAATGGGAAGAAATTCTTTCTCATACAAAAAAAATGATATATATATTATTTTTTCAATATCCATTCTTTTATTCAGAAAAACGGTGTTTCATATTTCAGGCGAAAATTTATACGATATTAATAAAACGATTAATTTACTTTCTTATTTGTGATTGTTTTTTCCTAACTCTCTTGGCACTTGGATTTCAGTGATAATCATGATTTCAGTTACAAATGATTTTTACAGATTCACAATCAAAGAGTTTTCATAATTTTAAATAGAGTCATTATAATCACTTTGTCTCCTAGATTCATGGGGTAATAATAAATATTTTTTATATATTTTATTATGTACGTTTTTAAAAATATAAAAATGTTTATGTTTGAAAAAAATCGGTATTGATACTTTAGAACACTATAGATTATATCTCAACTAACTGTAATCAGAAAGTATTTTTTTATCAATATCTCAAATGTCATAAGTTGTGTACAACATTATCTACGAATATGTTGGACACAACTTCATCAAATATTAGACTTATCTGAGTGAAACTTTAGTTTAATTCAAAATTTCTAAAAGAAATTATTTAAACTTTTTGAACTTTGTTATTTAAATTTTTTTCAAATAAAATTTTCCTTCGATTATTTTTTTATTAATGAATTGAATTTTTTTTTTTTTTTCATTTTAAAAGGTTGTTTTTTTATATTTTTAAAATTTTTATAAATTTGTTTCGTGAACTGAAGAAGGTCGTTTTATTTGTATCAAGGAAAATTAATTTGAAATGCAAATAAATTTGAAAAACACAAAAAACTGAATAAAATATTAATTTTTTTCCAAAAAATACAAATGCACATGACAAGCAACAACGGAAATTTACTAATAAAAATGTTTAAATTAAGAAAAAATAATGCACAAAATTAAGATGAAATAAACCAGAAGCTAGAGCAAAATCAAGTATGGCTCTTAAGTCTTTTGTTTTTTTTAAAACTCCAAACAAAATTTAAAAAACAAATAATGTAATTAAGTCTTGTTTCAAAACAAAATCATTTTTTAATGCAAACAACATTTGTATCTTAAGTCTTTTGTTTTTTATACACTTTTTTTGATTTTTATCAACTTTAAAATTATTTCATTAAATGTTTTACTTACAACTTAAACAGATTAATCCATATACATAAAGCATTTTGGGACTTATTAATGGATGCAGCATTTTTCTAAATGCTTTTATTTCTATTTTAAATTAAACTCTATAAAAATGTAGGTCTTTAGATGACCGTTAATTACGAGAAAAAATCACTCAAACTATAAAAAATTAAAAATAAAAAAAATTATTAATTTTTTAAATTTTATTCAAATATTTTTTCTTTAAGGATATTTTTTCTTTTAATCCTTTTTTTAATTTTATATTTTTTCAAATTTCTTACATTCACTTTTTTGTGTTAGATTTTGCAATAGACACAAAAGCTACACTTTTTTCTCAAAATAAATTTTTATTTAACGTTTGCTTCTTTTTTTTTTGTATCCACGAGAGCTTTTTCTACGTTAATCAACCGATCACTATGAACACCCAAACCGTACTAACTATTTAAATGCCAACTTCAAATTAACTTGGCTTTACAGATGCTGACTCTGCTGGCTATATCGCTGACTGACTGACTGGCTGGCTGACTGTTTGGTTTGTTTTATTTGGTTGTTTGTTGATTTGTTATTGTAGTGACTGGTCTGGACATCATATAAGTAATAACCCAACACAATAAATGTTATTTCTTGTTTTTCACAAGACACCATTTCTTCCAAAAAGAAACAAATAATACTAATAACTACATCATCATCATCAACAGCAGCATCAGCAGCAGTAACAGTAACAACAACTGAGACATCAATCTAAGTTAGGGGAATTCAATAGATATTTGCTTTATTTTTTTTCCTTAAATTTTTTAAAATTTTTTTATATTTTTTCCTAAAAAAATTAATAAAAATTTATAATTCCACTACACCTTTAAATTAATATTAAATATATTCCAAATATTTTGTTTTATGTAAAATTCCCCTTATACAGTAAATTGTTGCCAAAGTATTCATATAAAGAGAGAGAGAGAGAGAGAGAGAGATGAAAAATGTTAACATAGGGAAATTAAAAAAAAAATAATATAATCTGAGAAAAAATATGTTATGGTTCCGGAAGGAGACATATAATAGTTGCAATATTATGAAAATATGTACCACAACCATAATATGGTCAGTAAAATCAATATGTTATAAAAAATTAAATATATTTTTAAAATATTATTTGGAAAACATTTCGTATAAATATCACATACGTCTGTGTCAATAATAGCAAATATAATTTATTTGAGGGTCATTCGAATTCAGTATTCAGTGGACGCTAAAATGCAAAAATATTTTTTTTCAATCACTATAACAAAGTTGGATTTTTTTGTCTTAAAAAATGTTTTGTGGGGCAGTCCATTGCATTTAAATACAACCGCAGCTTTATAGCATAAAATTACGATTAACATGGACTAACTGAAATGGCTTTGTGGACTATGGCTTGTACGATTTACAAGATATGAATACGTCACAGAACACAAAATGAGTCTTGGTCTGCTGAATAAGTTGGAAGATTAAGAATTGAATGTATTAATTTGCAAATGCAATCAGCATTGAGATTTTTGAATTGAAGCAGAGAAGGAGAGCGAGAGTTGAAAAAAGATTTTTGCATGTCTTTATTTATGGACACAGGCATCAATTCGAGTTTTAAATTTTCTGTGTTCAAAATACCATCTTGCTAAAGGGGTTGAAGATATAAAATCTCCTGCGTTGTGAGATTTTGGTTTTAACTATCCAAATGCTCTCACCAACAACCAGACCGAGATAGCTCTGCCAGATGAGATATGCAATATCCTGTGGCTCTTTAGATGAATTCTATTGCAGTCCAGTATGATAAGATCGAGTAATCCCTTTCATTTTAAGGACCACTGGTTGCCGTGCTACCAGACTTTAGTATCTGGTTTTAACTACAGCCAGCACAAAATTTTCCGAAAGGTTTCACCAACAATCAGTCCAATATGACATGACCGAGTAGTTCCTGCCATATCAAGGACCACTGGTTCCCGTGCCAATAGACTTTAATATCTGCTTGAACTTCGAAGGTTCTTATCTCCCATTTTCAATACAAGACTGTCTGGATATAGGTTCTAAGACTGATATCATCAGATATTCCTAAGTCGCCCGCTGCTTCTTGAAACTTTCTGAAAAAAACCCTCAGGTTTTACTTAATTCCTCATCACTTTGAATAATTTATGCTTATTATGTCATCCAGCACGATGACGTGTAACTGTGAGCACATGATTTACTCCAGCAATGTGAAAGTGATGACTGACAACTTTTTCGAAGCATTTTTTCTCAACACTTAACATATGTCAGTGTGCCTGGTGGAATCGATTGGATTATTGAAATCTCCTTTAATTTTCCGAAAATATATGTGTTTAAAATTTTTCCTTACTCCCTCCTTATAGTAACATTAAAATTTAGATTAGTCTAAAATCTTGTGTCAGTATGTCTGCTTTGGCTTCTATACAGGTATGTTGTATATGAGATCTAATCATAAAAGCTGTTGATCATGTAGCCGGGATGAATATCAACATATCTTTTTTTTAAATCTTGTTACTACTATTGTTGTTGTAGTGGTTGTTAAAATTTTTCTAATTTTTTCTAACTCTAAAAAAACAGCTACTTGTTTTTTTCTAATTTTTTCATATTCGTATTCATATATAATTTCGGTAAAATGAAGAAGATTTTATTCTTAATGAATTATTTAAATATTTTAATTACAATGTTTTTTTCGATAAAATTTTATTTTGATTTTACATCAAAGTCGGGTATATTAGTTTTGTCTTTCCGTATGTAACGCTTAGAAGGAATCATCTCAGACCCCATAATGTATATTCTTGCATCAAATCAAAATCTGAGTCAATTTAGATAGACCCGTCTGTCTGTCTGTTGTTGGCAGCCAGACAGTCATCGGCGAATAGACATAGCCGTCTGTAGAGCTCCGTCAGTTATCCCCAATAACTGACACAGCTTAATGAAATTTGGCCAGGGTATTTGGAATAGTCCTGACAAGTTTCTTATTTAAAACCAGCAATCTCGGTTCAGTAAGTTAAGAGATGTGGTCCATTTCTGAGCCAACCTATAAGTTCAAGCAAAAATTTTCGTATTGTTGTTAATTATAAATCTACAAATTAGAATGAAATTTCATCAAAATATTAACTTATTTAAACTTCATTATTATTCCGAAAATTATTAAAATTCTCACGCATTTGTGGTGGATTATAGCATTCTCACTTGTTTTAAGATTTAAATTCAAAATGCTGCGAAATTTCAGAGGAGATTTTTATTTTTGTTTATGTGTGTTGTTTTTTTTTTTTTTTTTTTGTTTAAGTGACATAAATTTGTTTTAATAATACGACAAACTTGTTTTATTTTATTTTTAAATCAATATTATTTTTAAAATGCACTTTAAAATTTGTTCTTGCTACTACAATATTTGTTGCTCTTTTTTTTTAGAAAAATAAAATATTTAAAAATTTAAGTCATTTAACTGGCATTTGTTAATGTTTTTTAATATTTTTTTTTACTTTTTTTAAACGGTAAATGTAGTATTTAAGTTTCTATTCCGTGTTGACATTTATATCTACTTTGGCTGTTGTCTTAGCCTTGGCCTAAGTTTGTATGTAAATATATTTTATATATTTTTAGTTATACAAAAATGTTTTATTACTCATAGTAAAATCTTGAAAAAAAAAATAATATTTGCAATAAAATATAAAGAATTTTAAATGTAGAAACTGTTAAGTATTAAAAAAATATTTGACAGTAGTTAGATCATAAATTTAGGAAAACAAAATAAAATAACCTCAAAAAAATTTATGTTTTTAATTTAAATTGGTTTTGATTGAAATATATTATCATCTCGACCCCATTGGGTACATTAGCTAATATTTAGTTGTTCAGGAAGATCCAAAACCACAGTGTTATCTAATCGACACCATACTATGTTCTCAACTTAAATTGTTTTTGATCGAAACATTTTGTCATCTGAACACCATTGGATACATAACTTAGTAATGTCTTTAGTTGTTCAGGAAGCTTTAAAAATATAAGAAGTGATCCTGCTTAAATCTTAGGGGGTCCAATTGTTTTAAGAGAATAAAATAAAGATTGAGAAAGAGAATAATAAAAGACAAAATAGTAAAAAACAGTGGGATTGAAAGTGAAAAGATATAAAAAAGAAAATATTAATATTAAGTCCAGGGATATTCAGTAAGATGTCGTCCACTAGATTGTCAATAAGAAATTAATTAGAAACTATACACAGTTCATGACAAAACAATAAAGCCTGTTCATTAAGACATGACAGTTGATCCTGTAATGAAATCATTCGATTCATTTAACAAAATCAACGAAATTCTAACAGAATATTCAACCAGATTGTAGGTCATAATGTTCCACAACCACAACTCTTGATATATATATTGGAAACGGTGGATGGGAAGTTTTGGCCAACCGCCTTAGTACAAAACTTCGTTATTCTGATTACCATTTTTCGATCGATACAAAACGTCATTACTGAAATATGCAATTAAGAACAGAGTATCACAAACTAAACTTTTTATTAAAAATTTGGTGTGAAATTAGTCAGATTTTTCGTATTTTCTTTGGTGTTTGAATTGTGCGTTGACGTCCCAACCGTTACTGGTATTTCAATTCTGTCATCTGAAACAGTCTAGATACAAATCAAGAAATATTTGACTTTTCTCTGGCAGAAAGATTTATTTTTAATTATACATTTTTATTTATTATTCCTGGTACATATAGATTTTTACAGTTTATATTTAACAACCCATTCGGTATAAATGGTGATACTATATCTCGATTCTGAAATTTTTAACAGACTTTTTGAATGTTATAGTTGTTTCCATTTCTCAGAGGTTTATTTTATTTCTATTTTCCATTTAGAAATCAATTTTGAAATTAAGTCTTTAAGCTATTTTTTTACATTTCCCTTAAGAGGACTCATTATAAATATATTAAATTATAATGAATTTAATTGCTATAACAATCTTTAAATCATAATTATATCCTATATGTAGGTACAGTTACTCAATTATATATTTTGCCACAAATTTAGAGGAACATTCGAAATTGGAAAAAAATATAGAATATATATTTATTGATCCATCAAATCTCGCCTTCTGTCATTCTTAAGTAATTTGAATTTATTTATTGTTGTCCTGCAAAAACTGTGGGATCAATTTCTGAAAATAAAAAGATTCTGATTGAATTTACTTATAGATTTATATCTGAAGCTAAAAAATAAAGACAATTTTTATTAAACAGTGTAGAAGAATTAATGAAATTCGGTATTGGAAGGAAATAATGCTGTAACTTTAGAACAGTTAGAGATATCTTAATGAAATTTTACATGTTTAGAGTTGGCCTATCGGGTTAGCGCCAATAGTTTCAGCGTACTCTATAGGGATTTATAAGGTCTATCTATGTATAAAATTTCTTTTGCCTTATATAAATGAACGATTGTCGAATTACTCTATATGGCCAAAGTGAGCAGATAGGGCTATGTACTCCTCCAAATGTAGCCGAAAACAACTCAGCTCTATTTTGCCAAATTTCATTAAGATATTTCTAACGATTCAAAAGTTACAGAATTATTTTCGAAAAAATCTATTTGTTATAAAATAAGAAATCAATTATCTTTTCCATGATTTCTCTTAGGATATTCTTATTAAAATTACATTTTCAATTTTAAACAAATTTTGTACGATTTTATAGAATTATAATAAATTTCAATTTTTTCAAAATTTTATATTAATTTCTCAGAAACTAAAATTGGCAAAATATTTAACATACTAACTGTATATATTTGTTTTCCATTATTTGTGCATAAATTATAACTTCCTCAATTCAATGATGAAAGTTTAATATAAACTTTGCTTTTGTTGTTGTTGTTGCTGCTGCTGTGTCGCTGCAATTATTTAAAAAAAAGAAAACATGTACGAATATATTTTCTTTTTGATTTCTTGTTGTTATTGTAATTTTCATGTTTTTTCATTTTACCAACAAATTGGATACTTGTTGCAGGGACGGACATTTACCTTTTGATGTTAGTTTTTATTTCATTATTTTTTTTTTTTAATGACAACTCTATAATTAGAGATTAAAAATGAACTTTGATCATTCATATACAAACATCATTATCATATAATTTTATAACAAAAAGGTAAATATTACAAAATACTTTCGTTTTAGTTAAGTTGAGCATTTTTATTAAAAATATGTGTAATTTTTTCTCTTTTACCATTTTTTATAAGTTTCTTCCGTTGATTACGTTTGTTTATTGGCCTCATAAAGGTCATCAGCCAATGCATAATAAAACTATATACAGACAGATCATTCAGTTAAAACAACTCTGAGATATTTTCACTAAAAGTTACAAAATTAATAAAAAAAGATTTTAATCACAAATAGAGGATCTCCGGTATTAAAAAAAGAAACTGTACAGTCGCTCATCACTTTTAAATAAGAAAATTTATTAAATGGAAAGAAATCATATTTCCGTAACTTTTTAAGTAAACTATCGATATTGTTAAGTAAAAACGATTTTGTTATTCTCTTATATAATTTAACAAAATTTTTCGTTAAAATTTAACTACGAATATCGTAGAATCATGAAAACGTCAATATTTAAATTAAAATTATTTTCAAATAAAATTGACCTGAAATATTGCAATCATTCTTTGAAATTTATGAATGACAAAACCATTATGAATTACCTTTTTCACTGTAAAATATATTCTCACTATGATACTTATATGAAAGTGACTTTAACGCTAATTATGCGATACCAGCAGTGCAGTACAATATGCGATCTCTTTATATATTATAATTGCATCAAGCCAAACTTATTTGCGACAGACGGTACGTTAAAATTGACATTTTTTATTAATGAGCACATACTGGTGCTGGACTACCAGATGACTGATTTTCCAATAATCAAAAGAGAGACACCACTATTCAATTTACTGTCTAATAACTTCGACTTGAACTTGTTCTAGCAGTTTACCAGTTGTCTCTTCTATAATCTCTTCAATTAAGTCAAAGTTAAGTAATCAAATTATTGAATTTCTTATGTGGTCGTGGGATACTATTGATTATGAAACTTAAGTCTTCAATGATCCCTTAGGATACATCTAGTGGCGATAAGGTGTTTAAATTCATTAGGGTGTATTATCTCCTACTGTATCCAAAAAGAATTTTATTGTTTTTCCGGCTCTATTGTCAAATAATCTATTTACAAATAAGAGCTCAATTATTAGAGATTTTAAGATATTTAACAACTTTATTTTTATCGTTATAAATTTACGACAACTTTTTATTTGTTGTTAGCTTACCGAAAATTTATCGTTAACTAACGATACTTTTAATGACAAAATAGGAAATATTTTATTTCAGAGTAGCAGCTAACGAATTTTCGTTACTTAACGACAATATTTTGTCGTTAACTAGTTACGGAATTCCGCTACTGATGTTATTTCTTTAATTGGGAATTTAAATTTTGTAGAGAGAGGTGCCGAATGTCTACCTTAATTTATGATGTATTTTTGTTATTTTCGTGTTTTTTTAACTTTTTTTCACCAAAATCTTGATTGATTGTTTTTAATATTATAATTTTATGTTGGCGTTTTTAATACCAATTTTCTGATATTAATCTTATGATTTAAATCAAATAACAAATAAAATTTAATTTAATAATAATAATTTAACCTTTTAAGACCAAACATTTTTATGGGTATAAACAAATCAAATCAAATGAATGAAATAATTTAAAGTGAGACCGAAAAAATATTAATATTAACTTTGACTGGAGGATGCTTTGTTTAGGTTTAGATTTTCAACCAGGTTATACATTTCTTACATTCAACAAATATAAGTGAAATTTGATGCCAAAAATTTATCAAGAATTTAAAAATTTTGAATTTTTTTAATTTTTTTTGAAAAAATTAATATTTAAACTTCAATAACATTTAAAATTATAACAATATTTGTTTGAAATTTCAGAATAATGTAAATGAACTTGTGCATGAATCGGGTAAATAAAAATATTTACATTTTTCCATACAGAAATACCCAACATCTCATTTAGTATGAATGATGTTCGTAAATTTGGCTTTATTCACTGAAATGATCAGCCTGTCATTATAAAAGATGGTTCGATAGAAAAAACTTGCAGCTTTGCGATCTGAGAACTTAACATTGGTTTAATTGACTAAATTTGTGGGCAAAATATATTTAAAGTTTAGAACAAAGAAAATGATTTTATCAGTGTATAAATATGGCCACATAGTAACATGTCTTTTTCCAAATTAATTGGAAAATATTCAGTGGTTCTAAAGTTGAAGCATTATTTAAAAAAAATAGTTTTGGATCCACTAAGGAAACGCTCTTAATGACGAATTTTCAATAATACGTATAACAAAAATTTTGCATTGACTACTCTATAGTACGAATAGCGGGGCATATTTTTCTATCTGATTGTACGAATGTTAATTTTTTTCACAATTTTTGTTTTATTTAGTTACGAGCGAAGTTTATTTTATGTTTCGACATAAATTTTTCGCGGTCTTCCACGTTTAGAGAAGTTATTGTAAAGTTTTTTTTCTATTTTAAACTGCCGAAATGTTACAAGTAAAACGATGTAAAAAAATATAATTTCTTTGGAAGACAACTTAAAAAATATAGCGGACACCTAAAATGAAATATCGTTATTTAAAATTACAAATAAATATGTATTATCCAAATCCACTATATGTACTATATGCATACTCGACGTGTATTATTTAAAAAAACAAACATAAAAATTGCTTTGTCCAATAATACGAATTTTTCGGTATTACGAAGGGGTCTAACAATGTATAATTCGTACTATCGGACATCCACTGTATAAAAAAAGACAATTTCAAAACGTGATTTGTTTTGTAAATTCTACAAAAATAAAATACTTAAGCAATAATTTGAAATGTATAAAGTTTTGAAATATTTATAATATAAATTTTAATAAATTTTGGTTCTATAACTAAATAAATAACAATTGTCACATTTAGACCAAGGTTATCTATTACACATCTGTTATATACATAAAATGTTTAATACATATTAAATGTAACCGTCAACATGTCATTATTTAAAATAATAATAAAAGTATCCAACATTTCCTTTTTCCTGTTTTAAATTGTATGTTTTTTATGTTCATTTATTACTTTTTTTTAATTTTTATTATTCTACTAATCCACTAACCATAAAACCTAGTTGTTTTTATTTCTCTAAAATTCTATTAAAATTACGAGTCAATTTCATTTTGATTCAATTCAATTTTATTTTCATCTTCTACTAAAATGGAGAACACAAAAAAAGTGAAATAAAAATGTTTAATTATGTAGATTCTTTTCTGTTGAATGCGACTGGTTGACTAAATGACAGATAAATAGACAGACGGACACGTTTTTTTTTTCTATTTGCATTCATCCGATATACGCGTGTGCAGTTTGTTTCAAAATGTGTTAAAAAAAAAACTACAAAATATTCAATACACTAAAAACAATAACAATAAGAAAAATTAAAAAAAAATGAAAAGAAATAACAAAAAACCTGGAAATAATCATAATTTGCATACATTTATTATATTCAAGTATATCAATTGATCAGTTATTGAAAATTGAAATAGTGAGAAATAAGATGTACAACGATATAAACTATATCGCATAATGTGTTCAAATCGATTTTTTTGAAAATCTGAATAACATTTAAGATGGTTAGAAGTGTGGTATTTTGGAGTTGATCGGGAGGAGTTCCAAAATTTGATGCCTCGGGTATGTTGATTTTTTAACTAATCGCCAAAAGTTCATATTTTCATTTCGATTAAATATTAAACCAATTTTATATACTTTGTTTTAAAGTTAGAGGACTTAATATAGATTCTAAATGTTTCCCCATTAAATTCTAAAAATATTGATCCAATAACCATGTAACTATATGAATCCATTATAAAGTTATATTTATCTAAAATTGAAACTTTGAAAATAATGGAAATTGATAAAAAGTAACATTTATTCTCTAATAAAATCATTTTTTTTGTTTTCGTTTTTATAAAGAAATCTAAATTTGGTTGAACTTGGGGTAAAGGTTTTTCCACAAGCCCTATACAAAGTTTGACAATTTTAACGAAAATTTTCAAAATATTTTGTTAAGTTCTCAAATATTTAAGGTAAACAACTAAAAATTACTTTCTGTTGATTGGCCCTTTTAATTACGGGACAATCGTTTAGCTGATAAATGACAATTTTTTTAATATGATTTACGCAAATGGGATTTTTGGGTATTTTTTGTATAGATAAGTGGTAATATTTTTAATTCCCTGATTTAAGGTCAAGGTATATATTCTTCATTGGATAGTTGTAGAACCGAGGTGCCCATACACAATACTATATATTTGCTTTTGGTGTCATGGAAATTCAAATTAATGAAAAAGCAGCTTCCGATTATAGTGCACGTGTAAAGTAAACAGAAATTGTAGTCTAACCTCACAAGTCAGCAAATCTGATATATCAAATAAGAGAGCACCTTTAATTTAGAAATATGAGATATGGAATATGTTACTGTTGAAGAAAATATCTTTCCTCTATGTTCTATTTGAAACTGATTTCTAAATTCTGAGGTAAAATTAGTACAATTCAAAGAATTAAATCAGTTTCTATTATTAGCAATTTGTTTAATTTTTAATTTACTATATTCTGATTATCTGATATTTGATATATATCAAATAAATTTAAATTTTTTGTGCAATCTTTCATTTTCGGGTCTCCGTTATAGATTTTCGTCTTTTTTAATAAATTAAAAATCGGTTTTAAATTATAATAAATTAACAATAAACCCACATTTTTATATATTCATGCTGAATATTATATGTTCATATTGCTGAATATTCAAAAAAATAAAAAAAATGCAAAATAATAAAACCTAAATGCATTTAATAATTATAGAAAACATTTTTTTGTTTAAATATTTAGTTAATAAAATACAACATTTTTGTTTGAGTAATTATGAAAAGGCCATAGTGGCTTCAACACAAACATACATACAAATTAATATAAAGTACAGTGGTTTAATTGAAAAAATATTTTATAAAGAAAATGAGATAACAAAATTTAAAAGAAAAATCCATATACCAAGTTTCATTAAATTTTTTAAAGAATTTGATAAAGTATTAATAAAAGTATTATATATCATTGGAAAGTATTGGAAAGTATAAATAAAGTATAAGAACTAAATTTCTTCAACAAAGAAAGCTAAAATTTTATTTTTGATGAAACTTGTAAAGAAATAAAAATGTATAAAATCTAAACACATTACACTGAACCAAATGTTGTAGGTAATATTAACGAAAAATTTCCTGTAAAACTTTAACGAAAAAAGGTGTTAAACAAATTTTTATTCTAATTAACAGAATTGTTCTTCAAATTAAAGAATTTTCTTCAAATATACTAAAATAATCAAAAATTTTTTGAAAAAAAGATATTAAATTGAATAGAATTAATTAAATGATATGTTATATAAACAGATATTTAGTAAAAAATTTCGTTAATTTAACTTAAATAAATTAAATAATATTCATCAATATAATGAATTTTTTTTATCAATTTGAATAATGAATTATTCAAATTGAATAAGATTTATTGAAATTAACCGAATTTTTAATAACGAATTCAAATAGTCATATTGACAATCATTCTTCAATTTGAAGAATTTACAAAAAATTAACAAAAATTTTCGTTATGATGAATAACGGTTTTGTTGGCTGATTTATAGCCTTTTCTTCAATTCTACATCCCTTTTCATTACATTAACCGCCTATTTTAGTTTTAGTAGTACTTAAAGTGGAAAAAAATATAAATTTGTGAATTCTCAAAAAGTACAGAGAGTTTCTCTATCCCCCGTATATAAGGAACTGATCATAGGCCTGATATTTACATCGCGACAAAATGACCACCTTCAATTTTTTTGAGGCCTTATGTTCCTTATTTATCGCTTATTATTTGAGCAATAAAATGATATGATCGAATAAGAAGATCAAAGGACAACAAGGAATGAGAGAGCAGAAAAAGTTCTGCCAGTTAAAACAAAATTATAAGAATAACAAATATTTATGAAATTGAGAAAAATATTTGAAACTACTTAAAATACTTTTTAGCCCACTGTAGCTAAAATATCATGTACTCAATTGGTATTTATTCATATGAATGTTACTGTATGAAATAATGAAGTCAGATGGGTTTGGTTGTTTGAAACCACGTTTTTTTAGTTTCTTCTCTCCATCTCCCATAGACCAGACCAGTATATATATTTTTTATTTGTTTAATATGTTTTTTTTTAAATAAATATTTTGCAATATTAAACAATTGTAGGAATAAGAAGAAAAAAACTTGATTGTTGCACTTGCAATTGTTAACAAAAAAATAATAAAATTTAAAAAAAGTCAGTATACGATTAATGTGGATTAAAAATAAAAATAAATAAAAATTTTGCATAAATTGGTGTTTTTTATTGTTGTTAATTTAATAAATATTATTGCAATTCTTATTGCAATCAAATTGGCAATAAAATGTTGTTGTATACAAATAAATAAAAATTAAATAAATTTATGTATGAATATTTCAATGACAGACAGAATATAATTTCAAAATTTACATAAAATACTGTCATTTTCTATTAAGGAAATAAAATTTGTTTTTAGAATATTTTTTATGAATTGAAAAAAAGGAAGAAAAAAAATTATTGAATATTTGTTTTTTAAATTATAACATGTTGAGAAGAAACAAAAATTGCAATGTCATTTAATTTATTTATTACACGCTACACCACCACAAGTGGCAAAGAGGAGGGTATATTAACTTTTTCATTGCGTGTGTAATGCTGAGAAGGAATCATTTCAAACTACATTATATGTAATCAAATATAAAAATCTTAGTCTGCTTTTGGCGCGCTTACATCCACAATAATTAATAGAGATCAATGAAATTTGGTCTAATTATTTCGTTTAGTCCTGAGAATGTTTGTATTTAAAACTAGCGAAATCGGTTCATTATATTCAAAGATATAGACCGATATCTAATGCAACCTCTAAGTTTAAGCATGGAACTTTCGTAAAATTATCAATTATAAATCAGCAAATTATATACACTTTATTACCATTCTTAAAATCATCGAAATCGGTAAAAAAATATATAGCTACTATATAACTAATTTTATGACTCATTAAGTGTTCCGTCTTATATTAAAGAAAAACTTTTACAAATTCTATACGTCTGTTAGTGTATGTATACGAAACATAATGTATTTACTTTCCTAGCATTTGTGGTGAAGGGTATTAAAGATTCGGTATAGCTGAATATAGCATTGTTACTTTTTATAAACCATTGTTTGGTATTGCTTTTTCTCTTATTTTTTCCTGTATTTAAATTAATTATGTATGTATCCCACGTTTTAAATGGTTTGATCTGCAAATAATAAACCATTTGTATTAATTTCTTTATTTTGAATACCCTATAGATCGTATTAGGCAATTCGGTTGTCATTAGATTCATAAACAGCACCAATCTGAATCTGAAAATCATATTTTATTAAAATAATTGGAAAGAAATGTTTTTTAATAAAATTATTTAATAGATTATTCAAAATACGGTCCATTGTTAGCCACTACTTTATCCCATCCATCTGGTAGAATATGCAATTCAAGTCAGTTT
The DNA here is from genome assembly GCA_004302925.2 of Cochliomyia hominivorax. Classification (NCBI taxonomy): domain Eukaryota; kingdom Metazoa; phylum Arthropoda; class Insecta; order Diptera; family Calliphoridae; genus Cochliomyia; species Cochliomyia hominivorax. The sequence continues at coordinate 92,050,634 of PYHX02000467.1, read as the reverse complement.
CTAATACCAGAAGAGAAACGTATTCCAGTAAGAGCGTTATGTAATGAATTTTTTGGTTTTACAGCTTGTGGTAAGCGTTGTCATGATGAAACTTCGTCAATTATTTTGGGCCTTTTTTGACTGACAAAAAATTCCTCCATATACAAATGTGTATGGCATTTTAGTTTTTAGTTTAGTCGGGCTTAACATATAAATTGATGTGTTTTGGATTGTCTGGTTCCTAGTTGAGTCATCATTTTCGACATGTAAAATTATCTTTAAACGTAAGTCGCCTTCAATTATTATTTCTAATAGAAAAGTGATGCCCAAAATATAGATTTTACGAATTGGTGATTAGACTACAAATTCTGCTTATTTCACATGTATACTGTAAGCGACTTCTGCTCTCTCTCTCTCTCTTTTGCTGCTTAACTTTGTAACTTTTGAACTGTTAAATAAATCGTAATGAAATTGCACATGGTTTGAGCTGAGATGTTTTCAAGCCCTCCTCATTCAGGGCTTTAAATATACAAAACTTCTTATTTTTAATTCATAAATTATATTTTGGCGAATTTTTAAAAAATCAGCATACTCGAGATCGCCAACTGTGTCTGTGGTCCTTCAAATAAATTTGTAAATACCTGGTCCCATGTTTCGAAATTTACATAATTATATCCAAAATGATCGATTTGATTGCAAATTCGAATCATTTTTCTTTGCCATAACAAAAAAACCTTTCTGATGCACCAAGCACAGAGCTATATTACCTTCACATCATGGCTTTCGCTGATTATCCGATCTTTACGTATATTTTGATACGCTTTAGATTATTTAGTTTCTATCACCAGTAATTTTGCGATACAAAAATGTCTTTTTTTTTTGTATTTAATCATTATTTTCTACATGTAAAATTATCTTTAAACGTCCGTCGATTTCAATTCACTTCTTCAAGGAGCATAGAACTTTAACAAAGTTAACTTTTGGTGTGTATTGGTTCTGCTTTGCTTCAATGGCTTTAATAATTTTTGTATTATTTTGAACTTCATCTAAGCCTAGAACTGTTGTAGCTAAGTTCTAAGATTCCGTTTCGTGTCTATCGCTGCCTTCAACAACGCCCTTTAATTGTGATGGAGAACTTTTCTAAAAATCCGATTTCAATAAAATTTCACATAGTGATGGTAGAATTGCAAGTTTTAGGCTTGAGTTTGAACTTTGTGGACCTAACGGAAGTCGGTCAACAAGTCCCAGAGTTGGTCATCTCAGGACAAAAAAAATATTTTAAATGATTCCTTAAATCTGATTTGTATATAAGTGGATTCTGGATTCACTATAAAAATTGGTTCCTTTTTTAAGTCTGCAATATAACGTAGGGTTTTATATAATCGTTCTTCACTTTATTATCATATGTTTCTTTTTATTATTGTTGTTTTGTATTCATTATTTCTTTTTTTTTTTGCAACAAATTTCAAAACTTGTTTATCATGGTTTTTGGCAATTTTTTAATACCAATTTTTATTAAATAATAAAAAAATATATAAATTTAAATTTAAAGAAAAACTTGAACAAAAAAGTATTGTTTTTTTTTTTAATTTATTATTTTTCGTTATAAATTTATATTTGTATATTTATGTGTATCTTTTCGGTTGTATTATGTATCAAGAGCGGTATTTCGTCTTTTATTTCAAAAAATATATAATTTTTTTTGTTTTGAAATTCGTTTATGAATTTTATTTTTACCACGCGAAGATCAAGATCATGACAATTGTTAAACTTAACAAATTATTACGTAATAATTTGTTTAAAATTTTTTTGTTTTAATTTTGCAATTATTTATACATAAATTTTTGTTATTTACTTTTATGTATTTAGAATTTTACGTTTGATTTATAAAAGCTTTTAACATCTTTTCTTTAAATCCATTGAATAAGTGTTGTTAATTAAATATTTTATTTGTAGAAAAAGGTAAACAATTTGCAAAGATTATGCAAATATGTATTTATAATTTTTGCATTTTTTAAAAAACAAATAACATAATTTGCAAAGAACTTTCAAGAAACAAATAATATTTCCTGGTGCATATTTCTATAAAATCACATAACTTTAAAGAAAAAAAAATATTTTTATAAAATCTACTTTTTCTACATTTTCAAATAATTTTAATTATTTTTGGAAAAAAAATATTTTTTAAATTTTCTAAAATTGACAATATTGAATCTGGTCAGTATCAAATATTTATATAGGTATGTTGGTCCATGGTACTCCCAATGGAGCACGCTTAGTGGGATATATGAATTAATTTTAGAGTTTGAAAAAAATTGAGTTAAAAATCGTGAAATTTCTTGAGAGAATTTGTGTCCAATGTGAGAAATAGGGCGTGGTAAATGTGATAAAAATGTGTGGTTTATGTTTGTGCTAGTTTACTACGTATTATATTCACATACATAAAAATATTGAGGCCTTAAAAAAGATTTTTTTTCAAGTTAAATAAATTTCTTAAAACCAAAAGGCAAAATATATATCTGATTAACTATATTTAAATGAATATATACATCATTTAAGTATCAGTTTATCACAGAAATATTTTACTGATGTTCTAAACAACATTTCTTCTATGCAAATTTGTTTGGCCTTAGAAATTCAAATCAAATTAAAGATTTTATAAAGAAAAATAAAAACTTCTTTGTGAAATTTATGATTTTCTCATGGAATGAGAAAACAACAAATTTACATATGGACAATCGAATCAAATAAAGAACAGATTCTTCAGAATACAATAAAGTTTATTATTTAAATTTATATATTATTTAATTTAATTAAATACAATTTATATTAACATTTCACTGAAGTTTTATTTTTATTAATTCTTTTAAAATTTAAAAGTAAATATTTAAATTTTGTATATATTAAACAATAAAACAAATACAATATTCATACATACATATACAAAACTTCAGAAGTACATATTTATACAAAAAGATTATTTTGAACGCATCATTAATTCAATACAACAATTCTGAAAACAACAACATTTGAATACAACATTAAAAATATTTAACAAATACAATGAAATTCATTCTAACTCTGGACGGACTTAAAACCAGCAACTCTTAGACACAAATATCGGTAATACATAAGAATTCTTTTGTTATACGACTAAATATGTGATGATGGTGGTAAAGTGAGTACAAGTGGTGTTAATGTGGGAATCAGCCATTCATTAATTGTTGTTTAGTTTTTTTTCTTATCGTTCTTCTAAGCGATTGTTATTTGCTGAATGGTTTCGCTATTTGTATTCAAATGATTTAAAATTTTCACAAAAAAAACATTGTATGTGAAATAAATAAATAAAAAACAAATGATATAAAAATGAAAAAAATCTTAATTAATTGCAAACATGACATGATGCGGTTTGCAGCATTGGCAATTCTTGGGCAGTACACAACACTGTTTCCTAAAGAGCTAAAATAATGACTTTTTTAGGGAAAATTAAAATTTGACTTTTTAGTGAAAATTTGAATTTTTTGTGAAAATTTGAATTTTTAGTGAAAATTTAAATTTTTAGTGAAAATTTGAATTTTTAGTGAAAATTTGAATTTTTAGTGAAAATTTGAATTTTTAGTGAAAATTTGAATTTTTAGTGAAAATTTGAATTTTTAGTGAAAATTTGAATTTTTAGTGAAAATTTGAATTTTTAGTGAAAATTTGAATTTTTTGTGAAAATTTGAATTTTTAGTGAAAATTTGAATTTTTAATGAAAATTTGAATTTTTAGTGAAAATTTGAATTTTTAGTGAAAATTTGAATTTTTTGTGAAAATTTGAATTTTTAGTGAAAATTTGAATTTTTTGTGAAAATTTGAATTTTTAGTGAAAATTTGAATATTTAGTGAAAATTTTGAATTTTACTTCTTTAGAACACAAACATTATTTCATTCTAAGTTTTGCGTTTTCATTGGAATTTTTTTGCGCTTTTAAAAGCAGGGAAATACGATGATTGGACCCTTTTTTTCTTTAAAACATTCTTCGGAGGGTAATACATCCCAAACCAAATAGAAGACCTGCGTCTTCTTCCATCCTTTTTTAAAGCACAATATTCGCCATCAAAAATTTGTGTCTTTATACTTTTCTATCGAATACTGCCACAATTGTTGTTATTGATACAAATCATATATCGTAAATATACTTTTTCAGATCGATTAAGATTTTTTGTCCTTTTGCTCGATCTTTATCGAAATACTCCAAAAGCCAAATATCAAATTGACAAACTGTATTTTATCCATAACATTTTTCTTTCGGCCACAGTGTTACTTCGATTTTTTTTCGGATTTATTAGCAAATTCTACAAACATTGATTCTCTATATTTCTATAACTATTTGTTGTTGGATTTTTTTTATTTCGCGATCTTTAAGAACCGACCGAAACTATTTGTTGGCTGCTGCCTGACAGCTTTGACTGCATTTTGTTTATGTAGTTTATGATTATGCAAATTAAGACGAGAAGGTGAAAAAGACGAGAAAAAAAACAACAAAGAAATAAAATTAATAACAACAACGTCCTTGGTATAGTGGCACAGGTAGGGTAGGTGTGTTTGTAAGAAAAAAAAATATGGAAACAACAAAAAAATTAACAAAACAAATTATCATTTATAAATTTAACAAAAGAAAATGAAGAAAAAAAACATGGAAAAAGAAATCACCGAATTTAAAATCGAAAACAAATGAAAATTATATTTAATTTCTACTTAATTTTTATTTTGGAGTACCCTACACTCTTTATAATCCAGTTTTGATAGACTAAAATGCAAACTCATACAGAAAGGATTGATTATGTTAGCTCCTGGCATGAAATCTTAAAGATGGTCATCTCTCATATATCGTATGTGGCTGCAAACGTGAAAAGTTGCCTTTACATCCCAAAATTCTATGGATGGAGTGTAATTCCGCTCGTTCTAGAACGGATATCCAATTGTCGTGGGACCTGGTGTGAGTGGAAATTGTAAGCGCCGAATAAATGAAGATCCCTTAAAAATTTTATCTTCGAATGTTTTGTTTTTGGAAGAATTGTAAGCGAATCCTAATCCCGCCAGAACTATTGTTGAAATTTTAACTTTTTAATGATATTTTTGCAGATTTGCTATAGTACTTAATTGGCGATACCGATTCAATATTTACATATCTGATTTTCAGTGGCATTCCTTTTCAGTGTATAGTAAGTCATTTTCTATATAAATTTGGAGTTTTTGAAAATTAGAAAGAGATTTAAAAAAGCTCCTAATATAACTTTTTATATTGAGCTGTAAAAAAATCTTTAAATATTGACTTTTTAATAAAAATGTATGTATATTAAAAGCTTTCTTTAAAGCTTTAAAAACGTTTAATTAAAATCTTTATTCAAAGCTTTTTTAAAAACCTTACTTAAACGTTTTCTTTACAGCTGTTATAAATCCTTTCCTTTAAAGCTTTTTAAAAGCTTTCTCTCAATCTCCCTTGAAAGTTTTCTTAAAGCATTATAAAAGCTTTCTTTAAAGCTTTTTGAAAATTTTTGAAATTTTTACTTAATCGTTCCTATTAATCTTTTCTTTTAAAGCTTTTTTTTAAATCTCACTTTAAAGCTTTTCTTAAAACATGTTAAAAGCTTTCTTTGAAGCTTTTATTAAAAGCTTTTTGAAATTTTATAATTAATTTAAAGAAAATGACAAAAATATTAAAAATTGAGTCTTTCTAAGCTCTTTTTAAAAAAAGTTAATCTCTCGAAAATGTTCGATACAAAAAATTTTATCACACATTTATTTTTATTTTTGAAATAGTTCCCTTGGTGTCAAAGCATTGGGAATAATACTTGTATTATTCCGAATGCTTTGTAATGGATTAAAAGTGTTTTTTTTTTTATTATGAGCTGTTGAAATCGGAACATGCGATTATAGGCAATCGCACATATCAAACCGATAAAGTACTTAAAGAAATGTCCTCTAACAATTTCAGACTTTTCCTTTTTTGGTCTTAAAATGTTTCGAAATCAAATGCAAAATCTAATGTTAATGATGGAGGGTATATAGGATTCAATACGACCGAATATAGCATTTTTACTTATTTGGTAATTTTATGGCCAAACAACATCTTCTGTATGTGCCTTTTTTGTTTGCTTTTTCTTCATATTTTTTTTTCACTTTTCGTTTCTTTTTTTGTTCAAGGTCAGAGTTGGATTTAATTTTTTTGTGTTTTGATTATTTTAATTCGTATTTATTCTGTGTCAATCTCATAATTTCGCTGCAAATGAAGATTATGTGTATTTTTATTTATTTATTATTAATTTTTTTTGTTAAAATATCATAATTAATTAAATCGCTAATTAAAAACAACAAAACAAGTGTTTAAAATTCACGCGATTCGTTTTTAGCTTTTTTTCGCCATTGTTGTTGTTGTGTAGTTTTTGGTGTGAAAGTTCTTTATTAAAAATACGTCAAAACAACTAAACAAAATGTCAAGACAAAATTAAATTAAATAAATATGTTGTACATAATTGTTTTTTATTTTTTCAAAGAGACAATAGAAATCTTTATTTAAATTTAATTATTATAATTATTTTTTCGTCAGAAAATAAGATTCTTATCTTAAGTGAAAATCCTAAAACACACTTTATGTTTTTATACCCTACACCATCATAAGCGGTTGGGGTATTATGTGATGATGTTTGTAAGATGCAGGTGTAAATGGTGTAATACCCACTTTAAAGTATACCGTTCAACATAAAATCACATTCTGAGTTGATTTAACGATGTCTATCCATTCGTATGTCCAGCTGGCTGTTCATGTGAATCTTATGAACAAAATGCAGGTTGCAGTTTTAAAGATATTTTAATGAAATTTCGCATGTGTCAGTATTTTGAATCAATGATGATGTCTATTGAAATGGTCCATTATTTCACTTAGCCCCCATACAAATGTTCCTCCCGGAATGAGGTATAAGGTCACAAAAGTACTAATGAAATTTGGCACAAACCAGTTTTATAACATGCTAAAACGATGTGCCAAATTATACGAGGTTCTGTTCATTATTTTTTATAGGTCCCATAAAACATATCTCTCCTAAATATCACCTTGAAGGGCCTAAATCTTATATACATGTTGGTTTTGTAAAAAGAATTGATGAAATCAAGACAAATATTGGCAAAACTGGATGTGGAAAATTTTACGAGGAACAGCCCATAATTTCTTCTAGCTCCCATATGACACCCATAAAAAATCGTTTTATAACGCAGTAATTCCACATGGACATAAGTTCCAGTATTATATAAATATGCACTCTTTGCATTAATTAAAAAGTGCCTTTATACGAGGATGGGTCATTAATCTTTGTGAGGTATTACATAGTAGGGCTTGACCGACTATAACTTCTTATATGAGAGAATTATTTTTATTTTTCTATGGAATATAAATTCTATTAAATATAAAAGACGAGATTTTTTTAAAATTTCTTCAAATTTCATCAGCAACAAAAGAAGAAAATCAAGGGGATTGTCAGTTAACAATTCCATTGATAATTTCATTGTCTTAATATTTTATATAATTTTTATTATGGAAAAATTTTTTGCTGAAATTCATCAGTATTATTTCAGAATATTTTCTTATCATCATTCAAATTTTTAATAAAAATTTCATAAATTATTTATATTGACGACAATACTAGTAGATACATAGGGGGTATGTACTTTTTGACGTCACTATTTCTTCAAGAAAACAATTTAATCTGAAATTTTTTAATATGATAATTATAGAGGTCCATCACGAATTTTTGCCATATAAAGAATTGGGAGAAGGAAAGATGAGGTCAGTTTAAATTAATATTTGCATAGAGATTGTGAGATTTTTAAAAAAATTTTAAAGTCTCATACTATATATTTTATACATATATATATATATGCATCACTAATCTAAATTATGCATTTGTCGAGAAAATCCTTGGAGAACTTGTCTCTATCCCGGTGAACTTCACTGGAGTCAAAACGAGATGCCGGATCAGTCTTATTTGCGAACACATGATCCATCACAAACTCACCTACTTTTTACCCAATAGCACCTCATTCTATTGGTTCTTCATCATATCGTGGATGTCAAATCCATAGAGGTTAGAATGATCGTTTTTTTGACTGCTATTCCGTTTTATCTCTGCCATTGTTGATACAGCTTCAAGGTGTTTCTGACATTTCTCTACAATTGCCTCGTATTTAACACAATCTTTTTTACGTGTCTATGAGAATCGCCTTCTTCCACATTTTTGGCAAATCTTATTAAAAATTAATAGAACTTTAGCGTGTATAGACTTAATGATGTCTTCTTGATTCTCTGCTCATGTTCAAAGACAGTTTTTATGCCCAAAGAAAGATCTTTTGTTTTGAAATTTAAGGGCAATGGGGTACTCCTCATCTTGGTATCCACTTTGTCTGTTAGTAGGTCTTTTTCGGTTGAGGATTCAATCTCATGCTTGGTTTTGTTTTAGTTAAAACCATCTCTTTATTTTGGTTCCACAAGTTGACTACATAGACTAGACTTCCTTACAGGAGGAGTGTATCTTTTTCATTTTGAAAGTTTGAATCCTTTAGGGGATTCATGGACATATTTAAAAAAAAATTCTATTGGCTCAAGTTTTTATACTGCCACTAATCTGAACTATATCTTATCAGAATTTTAAATTTAACGCAAAGTATACATTTTAAAGAGGGATACAGTTTGAAAACTTTAGTATGTTTTTCCTAATCTAGTAATGGATTTTTCCGGAAAATTAGAATAGATCACAATCCAAACCCAAATTTCGCATGAATTGGAATGTTTTTGATTTTTACTTGGATGAATATAGTAAAAATCAAAAACAATACGCCATAGGCGTAGCCGGTGACCACTTCGGGAATATTGATTCAGATGTAAGACTGTTTATATATAAAATTTTTTCTGTCTCAAGTCATGAATGAATTTTTTGGCCAATTTGACGTGATAGTTTTCTCCAAAAGATCTCAGAAGCACTTCTCCTCTAAATAGCAGACATTTCATTATAATATAAATCGGTTGAAAAGTTACAAAATTATTTCAACAAATGTCGATCAGAAGTTACAGATTTACTTAACAAAATCGTTTCTGCCTCACTAACGTGCGCTGTTCATTTATGGAACTCTATTGTTTGCAATTGTCAGGTTTTTTAAATATTTTTAATTTTCTATATTTTTTAAATTCATTTAATTAATAAATTAATCACGTACGTTATATATCTTTTACATTTTATTCTTTATTTCGTAATTAGTTTAATAAGAAAAATTAAAAGTAAATCCGAAATATTTTAATAAGATTTAAGAATCACTGATAATGCTCTTAGAATACTTAATGCTGCTGACCAGTTTACATTGTTGTACATGTTATACATATGTAAAATATATGTACATGTTAATTAACATAGCACGTGGGTTTAACCCATACATTGCCAACAAAAACATACGTTCTGTATTTTAAACGAAAATCCATGAAAATATATTTCAAACATATGTAAAATATCATACTGTGAGGGAAGGGGTCCATATGTTACATTTCTTTAAGCAAAATAATAAAATTCAAAATAATATGTTTGTACTCATTAGACTCTTGTACATCAGTAAACATAATAATGATCATTTTAATGATGCCATATTGATGTAAAACATTCCAAGCGATTTTTTGAAAATAAATCTGTAATATATGAATGATTAAATAGTTTTGCATAAAATGAATCATAATGATAGCAGATCAGTGTAGTATTACAGTTCTGCAAGTATGGACTCCGTAGAGGATCCATGGGTGAAGTTATTTGGATGCAAATTGGGGTGTATCATACAGTTTGGTTATGATCGTTCTTCAAATTTTTCAGTTTTGGGAGGTTGTCTCAAATATCGGTCTATACATTTTTTCTACAGAATCGATTTAGCTGATTTTAAATATTAAACTTCTTAGCTCAGTTACTAATATTTAGGGATAATTTCATTGAGCTCTGACAATTTTTTTTGATGTGAGCGTGGGAACAACAGATATGGCTAATTCTACTCAGAGATTGATTTGATGCAATTCTAGTTTAGTTTTAGTTAAGTTCTTTTTCAGTTCAAGTTAAGTTCTAATAAAGTTCTCTTTCAGTTATAGTTCAATTATATTTTAATTCTAGTTCAGTTCTCGTTCAGTTCTAGATCAGTTCTAGTTCAGTTTTAGTTTAGTTCAAGTTCAGTTCTATTTCAGTTCTAGTTTCACTTCTTCTTCTTATGTTCTTAGATAGTTCCTTCTTGTCGTACACACTTGTGGTGGTGGAGAGTACTGATGATAGATTCCGTCCCACTGTTCATGCTCATGTTCGTTATAAAATAATTAATAATAAAATTTAAAAAAAACTACATTTAAAAATTTATTTAAAAAATATTGAAGAAATTTATTTTTCATTAATTTTCTAAAAATCTGGCAACTTTGTAAAATGATTGTTTTATTTTGTTTGTTTATAAATGTTGAAATGAGCATGTGTTTATATACATATATATGTACGTATATAATTGAATGTGTGTTTACATATATGTTTCGACCAATTGTGAGTGTGAGTGTTTTGATTATATTTTCTATTTCTTTAGAGCACTTTAATGCGAGGGAGAACTTTTTTAAATATTTTCCAAATTGTAATCAGTTCAGTTTGAAACTAATAGCGAAACAGAACAGAATTTTCTAAAGAAAAATTAAATTGTGAAAAGTGCAAAATTTCAAAAACTTTTTTTATTAAAATAATTTAAATTAAAAATTAAATAAAATTTAAAATTGAAATAAATAAATAATAAACAACAAAAATGCACAGCACATTGTTAGATGAGGTTTGTTTTAAAATTATATTTATTAATAATTATAAAATTTTATTAATTTAAAACAAAAAACATATATTTTTATGTTTTCTGACCGGGGGGTAAATATTGCAATCGTGTGTTAATTTTCAAAATGAATAAAAGTAAAAATTGTTTATAAACAAATTTGTTAAAAATAAAATTTAAAAAGACATGAGTGATTTAAAGAAATTTACTAAGAAATCTAATTTTAGCTCTGCGACTAATTTTATATATTTTTAATTTATTTAATTTCTTTTTTTTTTCAATTTTACACCTTTAAACAATTTTGAAAAAAAAATACATTTTCAATTCAAAATTTATTTGTTGCTGTTATTTTTTTCTATATGATCATATGGTTTATTATTAGAGCAAAGAATCATCATGAGCATCAATTCAAACAAATGGATGAGATTTTAATAATTTAAGAATAAAATTTAAAATAACAAAAACAATATTTCAATCATCATACTTGCATTTCTGTCTAAATCTTTTAAATATCTTTCAATGATATTTGTTTGTTTGTTATTCGAAATTTAAACATTTTCAAAAATATGCATTTTCAAATTTAAACACCTTTTTTTAAAGATTATAAAATTACATTAATCTTGGAGGATTTTTCAGGATAAAATTTGAAATGGATTTTATTTTTCATTTTGGCAAATTAATTTGAAACTTTATGAATCATTTTCTTAAGATAAATTATTTATCTATCATTAATTAAAAAAATAGAAGAAATATTCATTTTCCGCCTCCACGAGTTTGATATTTTTTTTTTTTGATTTTAGCGGAAGTGGAATTTGGTCTCAAAATTATTGTCTATAAATATATACATTTCAGCGAGATACAATATTGAAACTGGTCTACAAATACTATGCAAAACATAGGTTTTAAATTTTTTAAATATCGAATTAAATACTCTTTATAATAGACATCCGATAATTAAAAATAATAATACCAATATGGGTATTAAATAATAGATTATAATATCTCGAAAATTTTTAAATTATTTATTTCACAAAAAGGTCCTTTTAAAAATAGTTTTCATTAATTTCCTTTAAGAAAAGTAAAAAAAATATATATATTTTTAATAAAATTAAATTATTAAAAATAATAATAATAAAGATATCATGTATGGTCCAAATTCCTTGGCCTTTTTGTTTTTTATTTAAATCTATAAAAAATTTGCTACGATATTGATTTTTAATTTGATTGATTAAAAAAACCCTTTTCTCTGTTTTATATCTATAACTTATGATCTGCTTATTGGATTTATATGAAATTAAACAAAGCGATAGTAAAGTCATGTTGCTTTTATACTTTGAAAGTTTGGACCCCATAGGTGGTCCATAAGCGGTGAATGGAAACTTGATAGTGAAAACTCTTATCCAATTCCAGTTTTTTTTCACCATTTATAACACTTTATGACATCTTTTACTATCTGATTTTTTTAAGATCTTGAGTCAGCTTTTTAATATAGATCCGAAAATATTCAAATTTTTATTTAAAAAAATTCTATATTTCCGAAAGGTTTCTTTCTTTAATTTCAATTTTATATATAAAAACATTATTGAGTCATGTTCAGACAATCTCTTGACCCATTTATGTATCAAAATTTTTGCTTTAAACTAAACTATATGTTCTAAAATATCTAAGTCTAAATTTTAAAACAAAAGCAGTTTCGAAAAACCAAATCTCTTCATATATTTTACCACGCAAATTTTCATCTAAAATGCAATTTTTCTTAAAAACTTTGTAATTAGTTTTCTGAAAACATTAAGGTCCATATTTATACTACTTATAATTTGATCCATCCCTGTATTAACATTTTTTACTTAACTTTTATTTTCTAAAATCCCAAAGTCTGCATTTTGAAACTGACTTCAGTTTCGAAAACGCTAAAGTGTTCTTAATCATTTCGAATTTCTGTGTATTTTAAATTTTAAAAATTTTTCTTAAAACTTGGAATCAGATTTCTATTTTTATAAGCTTCTTTACGTAGAAAATTTCATTTAAAATTGTTTTTATAACTTAAATATTATAGGGCCAAGATCAGACTGCCTAGAATTTAGTCCTCTGATTTAAAGCCTGAAGAGAATACTAATGAGTTTCTAATCATTTGGCAACCGGGTTTTCCAGACCAAATATTTCCAATAAATGTGGACTCTATAGACCAAATTCCATAAATATTTTGAAAAATTTATCCATAATTTTTTAAATTATGTTAAGAATTATGAAAATATCAGTCAGATGTATTTAAAAGTGTTAAAAATTTTGTTTATTTCTAATTAGAGAAAATAATTTTCAAATAAAGTCTCTGGACTATCTGTGAAGTATTTGTGTGTGTATCGGTTTCTATTAAAACTCTTCAGATCCCCCACCCTTAAATCCCTTTTTGCTGATACAAATTTGTTGTCACATATCCAAACATCTAGACAACTATATCCTATATCCTATGTATGTATGTATGTATGTATGTATGTATGTATGTATGTATGTATGTATGTATGTATGTATGTATGTATGTTTGTACAGAACTATGACACCAATAATTCAATTTGATATTAACTACTTTCTCAAAGAACCGTTTTACTGGAAAAAACGTAGGACAGATGAGACAAGAGGGAGGGATATCGTCCATACAAACGAATTCACATTCTCAAAGATTTGTTTTACCAGACAAAATGTAGGACGCATATCACACACTAATAATCTATTTAAATCGTAAATCGATTATTAAACACCACAAATGCTCTTAACAAATTTTGGGCAAAACGAAGTTTGCCGGGTCCGCTAGTAGTATATATATATATCAATATAACTTCATCAATTCTATTACGTTTTTAAAATCGAATTTATGTTTTTAACAATTTTTTTTTTTTTGTAAATTCCCATTAAATAAATTGTAATATTAATTTAATTGTAGACTAAATAAAATGTGGTGTTTTAAAAGGTGACCTCGATCTTTAATAAACACCCTAATCATTTTTTATTATTATATTGTATAAAAATATGTGTGTAATACAATGTTTAACATTCGAATATACGTAATTTCTAACGGTTTAGTAATAAATTGAAAGCAAACAAATGAGGCGTTACATTGATGGATAATAAACGAATTGATAGATCACACTACAAAAACAAATTGCAGGTTAAAATTATTTTATTTTATTTATTTTATTTTAATATACAAAACATTTATATATATTTATAATATTGTAGACTTCACAGATAAATATATATATTAAGAATTTTTTATATCGCGTCAGATTTTGTTGAAATTATATTAAATAAAAAATGGAAGTATGATCTGTAAATGCATGGACGCTTTGCTTGGGAAAGAGAATTTTTTTTTTAATTTTCTTTTTAAGCAGCAACTTAATCTGACTAGATATTCAGATATATAAAAACATAATGTTTCATTAAAACCGATTTAAAAAGAGGGATCATAAAATTGTTAATAAAAATCAATAAACACATGAGATTTGGAGACTTTTCACATTAAAGTCACATTTTCCGATTTTTAATATCGAGTCAGATTTTCCATTAAATCGATTCAAAGTATATGTGATTTCTCATTTGTTCAAATATATATCCAAAATGTATTATCTTGTGGGACAATTATTTTGCTTGATTTAATTATATTTTTATTACAACTAAATCAAATTATTTTAATGGAAGCAAAAACACAAATTATCGAAATTTAACTAGGGTCAGTCCATAGTTTCCCTAGTATCCGGAAAAATAAATCAATGATTTTTTGATTAACAAAAATAAAGGCATTTTAAAAAAGTAAGAGTATTTTCGGTAATAAGAGGCCCTTAGGATATTATGGCCCGATTTCTTTTAAATTTATCACATTTTTTTTGGTTATATAAATCTTAAAGGGTTGTAATATTACTTAATACTAAAGTGTTTCTGAGATTAATGTGAATTTCGGAAGTGGGTCCGTATTCGAAATACGAGTTTTTTGGACTCGAAATTCTTTAATTTAGACATATTAGATTTGAACTGATATTTTTATGTCCTATTTTGTGTCATAGTGATTTTCGAAATTATGACCATGAAATATTATCACAATACTAACAATATCTTATGAGGTTTATACACTTTTAAGTGGATTTTGGAAGTTGGTCCGTTTTTGGGCATGATTTTTCTTGTTGTATAGATCTTAAAATATTATAACAACGCTATTTTTGAGAGATTAATGCACTTTAAAGTGATTTTTAAAAGTGGGTCTATATGTGGTCTACGGCCATTTGTAGATCGAAATTTTAAAAAGTTAAAATATTTTCATATCCGTGAGTTTTAAGAGCTTAAACTTCAATTCAGAAGGACATTTCAATGGGAGTTATATTATTGAAACGATTATTATCACTTTAAACTGATTTCGTTTTTAGCCCCAAAATTGTCATCTGTATCAAGTTTCAATGAGATACTACAAAAATTGTGAACTGTGGAAAGCTCACAACGTAATTTGCACAGACAACCAACCAACCAACCATCCATCCAGACGGACGGACATAATTAAATTGGCTCAGAATGTGATAATGGTGCTGTGGGGTATAAAACACAATTCCTTTACAAATTTTCTATTAAATAATTATTGATCTTCCAAGTATTAAAGTTCATTTCAGTTACATGTGCTTTGAAATCACACACGTTTAACCTCTATTCATCACCTTTTCGTGTAGTAAAAAACAAGTCCACCAGTAGCTAAAAACCCCGATTATTATGAAACTTTGTTAAATCATAATAAAAAAGTAAATACATATATATTTTTTTGTTTATTTTATTTTAACAAGTTATCAGTTTGGTTATTGTAAATTCCATAAGTAGATTACCGGAGATACAATCAAATTAAACTACACGAACTTGAGTTTATTCGTAATTAATAATAATAAAAAAATAGTTGTGTAAACAATTTTTTTTGTTGTATTAAAATAAAATCGGGTCACTGTACTGTTAAGCAAAAATAAACAATAATTAAAACAAATAATTATGCTTCTTGATATATGATTTATATGTGTGTGTGTGTCGTATTGTGACCACGAGTCTGAAATAAAATTTTAATGATTTAGAAAATAAAAGTAAAAGTGTTTCTATTTATTTTTCTAAATTATTTTTAAAGGTGTTTAAAATTCTAGAACACTTTTTCAATGATGCAAAAAATTTGTTAGGGTTTCATTCTCTTCTCAAAGCTTAATCTTTAAAAAGTTTCGGTGGTTTTTTTTTGTCTTTTCTTGGTTGGCATTTTCGTGTTATCTGCAGGTGTATTAGATGGGTTTCAGACAGATGTGCCATTTTAAAGACATTTTTGTTGTGTGATGAATTTCAATTAAATTTAGAATACAAATCGAAAAAAACAACAACAACACTGATTGTCGTATTTGACAGTGATCACACATGTACGTTGCACTGTGGTTTCAAAACGATTATTTTGGAAATAATTCTATAACTTCTGAACTTTGGAAAATATTAAAAAATTGATATTATTACAGTTGTAGTGTTTTCGAATTAATTTGCCAGATTATAGGTCTTCAGCTGGTCGGAGGAGTAGTAGTCGGCCCTCTAAAATTGGTCTTTTATAAATCGCAAAATAAATAGAATTAATTCTATAACTTTTAGGTTGTTCAACATATTTTAACAAAATTAAACATTGTTACTGTTGGAGGTTTTTTCGAATTAATTTGCTGGATTTCCCAGTTAGTTCCCAGCTAGTCAGAAAGGCCTTCCGAAATAAGCCATGTTAGATATGTTTATCTTTTCCTCTTCTAAATGTTAATGTATAAATCCATTAAAAAGATTAAATCCTTTATATATATTTGACATTATATGACATTCCACTTACTAATTTAAAATTTTCATGTCCTTAAGTTTTCCTAGGGACCTAATACAAGTATAAAAAGATTATTACTTTAACTAATATCTTAACCAAACTAGGTTTCCTCTAGTCAAGTTAAGCTATTTTTCATGTATAGTCGAAGAACCACTGTGCCTCGACTATACATTATTATTTATTCATCTGTCGAAATTCTTATTATGTGATACTAATATATAAAACTGAATAAATTGTGATAAATTATGTGACATTTTCTTTCTTGATTTCTTTTCACAAATATAATATACTATTTTCGCTTTTCAAATAATCTATTTTCTTTGTATGACTTAGTTTTTGTTTTCTTTGTTGATAAAGTTTATGTACCCTCCATTCAGCACATGTGAACAATGAGGGTATGTTTAGATTGATCGTCCGCCTGTCAGTTTTCCATTAGCAAAGAGTATTTATTTCGAACTAATCGCTTCAGTAGTTCTTAATGTAAAAAGACACTTAGAGAGTTTTGCTTTCCAATATTTTCATTAATTTTTACGATATAAAGAATCTGGATAGATTTAAAAACTTTTATAAGCTGAGACGTTCAAATTTAGAACTCTGTGGACCGACTCCTGTTTGATCCATAAAGTAGAAACTCAAAATTTCAACTCGTTTATACTTCTACTAACAATAATTGAAATTTTATAGAAAGTAGATAAGTTATTTATTTTCGGTTGAAATCGGTTCATGCTCTGGGAAATTATACATTTACTTCCATTTTATTTTTCACTTTGGGTCAAGATCACCCCATAGTTTCCTTGGTAATAAAAAAAATATCAAATATCTCTACAACAGTATTCGATAAAGGGTATTCAAAATTCGTCAATGCTTAGTACAGAATTCTAATATGTTAATAGTCTGATAGTGTGTCGTCAAATAGTGTGTTAGTTATGCTGGTCACATAAACAATTTAATATTAAAATAATAACAAAAAAACATGTACTTAGTTGCATGTATTTAAAATCTAATCTTTTATTACGTCAAATTTCAATAGACGTTTTGCTACATTCAGGAAGCGGAAATGAATGTCACAAAAAATATTGATTATAAATCGTTTTCTTATAATCTATTTTAAAATATATCCAATCGATTAATAAATACTATTTACTTTCAATGTGGTCAAGACTTTTTGCTGATCTCAGTGTAGATTAATTTTTTTATTACGTTTCAAAAATGTGTCTCAGATTGATTTTAAAATACATTTTTATAGTTCTTTTTTAAAAAGGAGCTCAATATCTCTTGCTTTTTTCTTATAGTGACCGAATGACAAGTCAGATCTAAAATAAGTGGACACATTATAAAGTCCTTTAAACGTTTCATTATGTAAATTCTGGTATTTATAGGCTCTTTGTTGCTTTTTTTCCCACAACTGCATATTGCTTGTCATACCAAGGACTTTTTGGAAAATTTTTACTGCTTATCGGTCCTAAACTTCTCTACACATAATACTCTCGAGATCAACAAGATACTTTTTTAAAGGATGATGCTAGGACATACGTCTCATCATCCAATATGCAGAAAAAATATTTTTTAACTTGAGTTCAATTTTTTAGCAGCATTAAATCATAGAAAATACAAGGCTTTTTGAGCCTTTGGAAAAATCATGTGAACCATTCCTACTTCTGAACCATGTTTTCTATTAACGAATAAGTTCATTAGAAACTTTGGTCAACTTTTTGTTAAAAATATTTAATAATTTTTAGTACGTATTTTTTTCTGGTAACTCATATAAATCAGATTATCAATATATTCATTTAGTTAACATTAAACATAATAAATGACATGTTTTACAAAGGTAACCCTTTCCTACGACAATCGAACCTCTGTTCTAGAACCACCCGACATACACTCGGCCAAAGATTGTCAACCCAGCGACTGCTGTATCAAACGAAAGTTTTTTTTTTCAAGAAAGAGCTACTGGATACAGCCGAACTGTTACAATTCTATTTGAAAGCCTTAGAAATTTTGAAATCTATTTTAACTAACAATTTATGTCTTTCCACTTCGTTAAAAAATCATTTTATTGCGTTCTTAGCTCCAAACTGATGACAACAAATTAAACAAAGTCAAACAAAATTTCCACAATAAAATGAAATACATAAAACGCAATGCCATAATGATTACTTTGTCCGCCGCCTGTCTAAATGACAAAAGTGTCTGTCAGTGAAAATCAAAAACCAAGTGTTATCTCAAACAAATCACATTCATGCATACAAATATAAACTTTAGTATTGTTACATTTTACAAAAAAAAAATAAATAATAATAATATTTAAATTGACACACGCTCGAGATTCTACAAGACCTAATACCCTAGTTCTTATTAAATCAGCACTTAAACTCATTGATTACTATGAATATGTATAAGTCAATGAATTTAGATTTATTTAATAGTCTGATAAGCTAATGCGCTTAAACAATTATTAAAAAAAGTAAAATGTTTATTTTAATCAAATGTCAATAACTAAACAAAAATGGAACCATAATAGAAATATATGCTAATGATGGAAAATATTTAAATAATGGATAAATTAACACAAACAAAGCAATATCTATCTCCTGGTAACTTAAATTCAAACAAAGTTTAAAAACAAAATTTACTTATCGTTTTAAATTCAAACAAAAAATTTTTTTAGATTAATGAAAACGGTTACATTGTAATCGAGGATTTCCTAACACCCGAAGAAGTCGATGAACTTTTCAAATCGGGTCGTGCTCTGTGTATGGAGGCTCCTCAAGCCAATCGTAAGATTTTCAATACAACTGAACATCAAGATGCCCAAAGTAAGGATTCTTACTTTATGGAATCTGGTGACAAAGTCAGATACTTTTTTGAAGATGGTGCTATTGGTGATAATGGTGAATTATTGGTTGATCCTACGGTGGCTTTAAATAAAGTCGGTCACGCTTTGCATGTTGAACATCCTGTGTTTAATAAAATCAGTTTTAGCAATCGTGTGAAAGAGATTTGTTGGCAATTGAATTTTAATCGCCCTGCCATTTGTCAAAGCATGTATATTTATAAAAATCCCAGTATTGGTGGAGAAGTTATACCGCATCAGGATTCTTGGTTTTTATATACTGAACCAAATTCAGCCATAGGCTTTTGGTTTGCCTTAGAAGATTGTACTTTACAAAATGGTTGTTTGCAATTTATTAAAGGTTCTCATAAAAGTGGTGTTCATCGTCGTTATATACGTAATCCTGATAAGTCTAGTAACGAATTAATGATTTATGATAGAGCTGCTCCATTTTATCCACAATCCAGTTTTACTCCCATACAATGTAGTAAAGGTATTTATCAAATGTAATTTAATATTAAATTTTTGTTAATTTTATTTATTTCTTTCTTTTCACTTTTCAGGTACTTGTATTGTTATCCATGGCAATGTTGTCCACAAAAGTGAACCAAATCGTTCAAATAAAAGTCGTCATGCTTATACTTTCCACGTTATTGAGACTGAAAATAATGTTAAATATTCCGAGGACAATTGGTTACAACCTCCCAAAGATAAACCTTTTCCTGTTTTGTTTGAAAGAAAGAACTGATTTTAGTTACGTATAAATATTGGTATTTCTGACATGAACATAATTAAATCTTTCCCAATTTTTTATGTTTATATTATTATAATTTTGTAAATTTATTATTTTGAAATTAATAATATTATTATTTTTTATAATTATAATAATGTAGTCTTATATTATTAATTAAGCAACAAATGTATTAATGAAAATATTTTAAATAAATGCTAAAAATAATGATAAGAATTTTTATTAGAAAAATAGTTCTCTGTGGGCCATTGATACATCTAAGATGTTTTCGTGCGGATCATGTAGATTACAGATATCACAGATATACTGGGTAAAAGTTATCCATCTTGTTTAATTGCTCTATAAATACCTAAATTTCCATCAATATATGTTTACATAAAAGTCTATTTCCATTCATAAAACTTTATAATGAGACCATTTATTTTTGTATGCTTAAAAGGAATGTTTCAAAGAATCGGGACAATTCATTTGTTATAAGGGTAAATTCATTATGAAAAACGATTCTATGTAAATGTCCAAATTCAGGATTATATAATACCATATCTCATGACGAAAATGAGAAAAGACCCAATTTAAAACTATCCGCAGGTTAGTTGTAGGTAGAGTAGGTAGCGAATTGAAAGTGATATTTTTAAGCCTGTATATAATAAGTATATATGGAGGAGCATTTCCAAGAAACAATTACTATGGGTAGTTCATTTCATATTATTGAATATACTAAAATTTGTCACCAACTATATTAAACTTACTGTGGAATGCTTAATTTTGGGGGTTAGAATTGATTCTTTTTGGATTTTTTCCTTTTCAGACAAGTTATAATGCTTTACATTTAATATTTTCAATGTTATGACTATTAGTGTTAAACATTTGAGATTTTTTAACATACTTAAAATATTTTCACTGGAAACACTTAATCCACAGTCCTTTTTCGCTGGAGGAGTTCCTCCTTTATTACTTATTATCAACATTTTTTACAAAATTGCTTTAAATTTACAGAATAACTTTCTTTAATCAAACCTGTGAATGATTTTAATTCAGTGCTTTCCTCATTTTCTTCATGGGATGTGGTATTGCGTGTAATCCTGAATGTGAAGGATCATTTCCCATAATGGATTTGCCCTTATAACAATGCTTCAATCTTTTAAAACTTTCTTATTAAGCACTTCTAACATGAGATTATGAAGTCACAAGAAACACTTTTTTAATTGCATTACATTTAAATATAAAAAACATACAAAATCGCCGAAAGAAGCGCACATTTGCCATGTTTTCATAATTTTTGCAAATATTTAATGACAATTTGTAATCTGTCAATTTGAAAAATTTTAGCATTTTATAGTCGTAAACTTGAATATATCAATGAAGTTGAATTTTTTTCATACTTAAGATGCAAAGATATACTTGACAAACTGTATATGTTAAGATTTTAAAAAAATTTTCGATTTCACTGTTTGTAGGTTTTAGAAACAGATTCTGAGATGTGCAACTCGAAATAAATTTTAACGAAATTTGAGGATTTAAGTTAAAACTGACCCCCTAATTTTTTTTTAAATTCCATTTTGCTTAAAAAATTCTAAATGTTCTGTAATGAAAGTTATATAAGTGCGAAGTAAGAAGAATTTAAAAAAGCAAGTTAACCCACTTCTACTTCGAAAAAGCTGGGAGCCTGTAATCTGATCAATTTAAAGACACCTCCCCTATATTTATGTTAAATTTTCAAATAATTTAATTTTCTATTCTATCTAATCTATATCGCTTTCAATCCACAAAATTATCTAGTTATAAAATTTGATTGAAAAATAATTAAATAGAAATAATAATGATAAATTCCCCGATTGAAAATATAGACTTAAATTTGATTTCATATATAAATTTGAAATTTAAATAAAACAGAAATACCGAATGAATTTATACAACAAAATGTTTGAAGGCCCTTCATTCATTTCAACCGTTTGATCAAACATTTCTATTCTGGAAACTAATGCAATGTTGCCACTATTTTTGTTGGATCTAATAAGAGTTAGTGTTCATAAAATAAAAATTGTTAGGTTATATAAAAAATTTATTTCTTACTTACAAAACAAAATTGAAATTTTTTTCCGCTCTCTGATAGTTTTTGAGATATAGGGTCTTGAAAGTTTGGTATACAAAATTTATTTTTCTCTATGCATAACAATACGAATCTACTTTTTTGAAAGTAAATTTGTTACTTTGATCGGTCGCGTATCTATTTCTTTTCACTTTTATAGTCTCTGGTGTTTACTTCTGCTATTATTCTTGTTGTAGCAGTTGTTAAACAAGTTAGTTAATTATTATGATTCAGTGCCACTATTATAGAATGAGTCCTTAGATCTAATGAGCTTAGAGTGGTAGATTTACTTAAGCAGTTAAACAAATGTTGTCTATAATGTATTTCTTAGGTAAATATTGAGGACGGTACGGACAATAAGAGAGCTTAAGGCACTGAGCCAATTGCTCTATCTCCAACTCTTGTAGATCTCATAGAATTTGTTCTATATTTGCGATGGGAGGTGGCTTTCAACCTGTTCTATTTATCTCTTATGTTTAACAGATTCAGTTTAATATCAGTAATAGACTACAAGTAAGACAAGAAAACTATACTGGAACAGCATAATTTACCACTGATCGGATAGTAGCTTTATAAAAAGGTTTCATTATCCAAACCTCAATTACTTACTCTTGTAGACCTCTGCAAAGTAATTTGAAACTTTGAAGTTTGTGTCGTCTCTGTGAATGTCTTTCAAAGCTCTTTTGTACGAATCCCGATCAAAAGGATTATGTTCCTTAACGGGTAAGATCTCTTTCTCCTCATGTAGATGGAGATAACAGCATAATTTATCATTGATCAGCCAGTCGCTTTATAAGTATCCAATAAGATTTCTTTTGCATACCCCAGCCTTTAGACAGTTTTTGCGTAATTGCAGTAGAATGAGCTGAAGGGCTAAATATTCATTGATAAATCAATATGCTCTTAAAGTATTGTAGGGTGTAAAAGGTAACAAGTTTGTTCCAATCTGGCATCTCATTGATAACAAATGTTTTTTGTTTTTCTTTTACTTAATCTTTGAATCTGATTTGTTTTTTGCAAATCAGAATTATTTTCTTAATTTGTTTTTGTAACTTAATCATATTATGTTATTTAATAGTCATTAAGTAAATATTTAATTCATAAAAGATAACACAACCACCAAAATAATTTGCCAAACAAAAAATGAACAAAAGTAAGTGGATCAGTTGATCAACACCATTGATTTCTATCAAATCTATTTTTCTTAATATTTTATTAATACGCCCAAAAAAAACAAACTATAATTTCCAGTCATGCGTTTAGCTTTGTTACAACTAAAAGGTTCCAAAGATAAATTGGCCAACATTAATAATGCTGCACTAAAGATACGTGAAGCTGTGCAACAGCATCAACCACGTTTATTAGTATTGCCGGAATGTTTCAATTGTCCCTATGGTGCTAAATATTTTCGGGAATATTCTGAAGTTGTACCATCTGGGCAAACTTCACAGAGATTATCAGAGTTAGCTAAGGAATTACAAGTATATATAGTTGGTGGTACAATACCAGAATTGGGAGAAAATGATAAAATTTATAACACTTGTACTGTATGGTCGCCAGAGGGTACACTGGTGGCTAAACATCGTAAAATGCATTTATTTGATGTGGATGTTAAGGGTGGCATACGCTTTAAAGAGTCTGAGACTTTGTCGGCGGGTAGTGATTTTACGATAATTGAGATTGATGGCCATAAGATTGGTTTTGGTATATGTTATGATATACGTTTTGAAGAGATGGCTAAAATTTATAGAAAAGCTGGTAAGTTTATCAAATATATTAATATATAGTTTTTTTTATAACCAACACCACCATAGGTGGTTGGGTAATTGTGCGTTTGTTCAAAAATTCTAAAAAGCAGGAAAATTTGTTTGACTTTCTGAGTCAATTTAACGATGTTCGTCCGTGTGGCCGCCGGACTGGCTGACCATGTATAACTTGTGAACAAAAATTTTTAAAAGACATCTTTATTAAATTTGAAATGTGTAATTATTTTAGCCATTTTTTTGGTCCGCATACAAATGCTCTTCTCGGAATGGAAATTTAAGGTCGCAAATGTCAAATTATAAGGCGATTTTAATGAAATTTGGCACAAATTAGTCTTATGATATTCTAAACCAATATGCTAAATTATACGAGGATCGGTTCATTATTTTTTCATAGATCTTATACAAGCCCTCTTCAAAATATTTCTTTGGAAGACTTAAATCTTACATTAGCGTTAGTATTGTAATAAGAATTAGCCAAATCAAAACAAATATAAGCAAAAATTGATGTGTGAAATTATACGAGGGTCGATCCATAATTTGTTCTAGTTTCCATATACCGTCAACAGAAAAACAGAATGCATTAATACCAAATGAATTTTAGTTTCATTATAATGTATCGCACTCATAAGCATGAATAAAAAATAACTTTTTACGAAGGTGGATCATTAATTTTCAGTAGCTAACACAGCCAGCAATGTGGTGTAGTGTATTAAATAGTCGGTCTTGACCGATAATAACATATTACTTCATTTAATAATGATTTATTTTTTTTAGGTTGTGAAATGTTAATTTATCCAGCTGCATTTAATATGACCACTGGTCCCTTACATTGGGAATTATTGCAACGTTCTAGAGCTAATGATAATCAATTATATGTGGTAACAACTTCACCAGCTCGTGATGAAACTGCTGATTATATTGCTTATGGTCATTCTATGGTTGTTGATCCCTGGGCCAAGGTACTAAAGAGTGCAAAGGAAGGTGAAGAGACGGTTGTTGTTGATATAGGTTGGATTTAATTAATATTTTTAAAATAAATAATTTTTATTGTAATAAACTTATTTTAATTTTAGATTTCTCTATTGTACAACAAGTACGTGAACAAATTCCCGTATTTACTCAAAGACGTGTGGAACTTTATGAAACTATTAAGAAAATCTAACAAATCTCTACAAATAATATAATAAGTGCAAAATTAAATAAATTTAAAGGTTAATGTATTAAGGAAAAACAAAAAAAAAAACAAATTTTGAATTTCTGGTTCTCAATTCATACAACTTTTTATTCTGTAACTTTTGAACCATTAATGAAATTTCACATAATCAGAGGTGAGGTCTTTTGGTGTCGTAGAAATGTATGGAAAATATTTAAATTTTTCTAGAGGAAGCCTAGTTTTGTATGGATCTTCAGCCAAGGTAATAAGCTTTTAACACATGAATTTGATATCTAAGTAAATGTCAAAACTTAAAGATTTACATTTTTTAAAGGAAAATAAAATGAAACGGCATTTTATGTTATAAATTTTTGAATAACTTAATTTTTTTATTTATTATTATTATTTTTTTTTCATAAAATTCATATTAACTCTTTAATAATATTGAAAAGAATAAACGATATTTAAAAATTTCAATATGATATATGTTAACTACAAAAAAAAATTAAATAATAATAATAATAATAAACTCAAAAATTTTCAATAATAAAATTAATAAAAAAATCATATGATTTTTAATTATTTTCATTTTAAGTAATCGATTGATCAAAAGTATTATTTTCTATTATTTCCAAGAGAAAATTTTATTAAAATAATAAAATTTTCATTATTGAATATACAAATATGGTGAAAGGAGCAATTTTAGTAAAATAAATAAATGTTTTAAATAATTATTTTTAAATTTCATGCAAAATTTTTAATTAGAGCATTTTTTCCTGTGTAGTATATTTAAAAACCCGGCACCAGGTATCGAATTATTCGATAAATGGACTTAAAAAAGCGGTTTTATGTCAAAAATCTGCTTAACCGATTCTTATTTGTTTTTAATAAATTTAAGAAATATATAACAAAATTCATTAAATTACCTTTAAATCCTAAAGATGTGGGGTATAAATATTTTTCATATTTTGACTATAATTTTTAACTGCTGATCTTATATTGGTAGTTTTTGGTGTCGCATTGAAAATAATGTGGCTAAAACCATAATTTTATTTAAATCCATAACTTTGGAGGGTTTGTGGGCATATCTCTACCCCAATCGCATACGGATTTAAAAAAATTCTTTTATAATTTAGTTAATTATGCAGCCTTTTTGTCAAAAAGTCCAAAGAAAATATATAAAGTTTCTAAATCAGATTAATATAACTTTTAAATTAATGCATATATTTATATAGTGGACATATTTTTTAAAATTATATATGAAATCTGGAACATATTTGTAAAAACTTTTAGGACCTGCAGTAAGTCAGTTATTTAAAAAAATATAATAATAAACAGGGATAAAAATTGTTAAAAAATTTTTCGACTTTAATATCTCCAAAACTATACGGGATAACCTTAACATGTAAGAACTGTCTATACACAAAATTTATTTTCTCTTAATTAATAAATATATTTTTGGCGAATTAAAAAAATCAAGTTATTCAAGTTGGTCAACTTAAGAGGACCAATGACCTCAGCTTTAAATTTGTGAAATTTAATTAAAATATCTAAAACGGTTTAAAATTTATAGAATTATTTCCAAAAAATCGATTTGAACATATTGAGCACTGTCTGACACAAACTTGGATTCAATTCAATTCTGCTTGATCACATTTGAAGACCAAGACTAAAACAATTTATATAAGATTAAACAATTTCTTTATGATAATAGGTAGTATATTTTATATTGCTTTATTTAATTAAATTATAATTAGGGAATATAAAATATTACAGTTGTTTTAAATTATTATACAATACAAAGATAAAATATATATTTATAATATAAATGTTAAGTTGGTAAAAGTTAATTTTAATTCTCCTTTGAAACATAATTAGTAACATTATCAATTTCTGCAGCTTTTACGTTTGTTGTTGATACTTGCGTGTTGTAAGGTCTTTGAGCCTGTCCAAATAAAGCTTTTATAGCCTCGTCAGTGGCCATTAACGGTTGACTTATGAATTCTAAAGCTTGTACTGCATATTTTTCTGAATCACACAGTGGTGAAGTAGATGCCGTAGATATATTTATATCACCTTCTGGCATACCTACGCCTGAATGTAGCACCATTTGTTGTAATATATTCAAATTTTCGGCTGATAGCGTAACTACATCTGTAGCGGGTAAATTTAAATAACGTATTTTAGCTAAAAATTTCAAATTTTTCAACATATCTAATTGCATTTGTCGCAATTGATGAGTTGTGTGTAAAAGTCTTTTGGTTGATTCGTTAAGCATTTGATTTTTTTGAGTTAAATCTGCTTTCCATCTGGCTAATTCTTCTACCATAACACTGCTAGCTAAAAATTTTGATCTCCATACTTCACATTGACCAGCTAAGAACTCAATTTGTTCAGTATGTGTAGTTAAGTTATTAGCTGTATCGAGTAAAGCTCTGGCCAATTGTAATTTATCTTCGGTTAAAACATTTACCCGTGTTAGTAAATCCTCACCCACTGAGGCTACTAATAGGTTCTTTAGTTCAGCATTTACTTGGGTCTGAAATTTGAATTGTCCTTGAAAATAATCACGTTCTTCTTTAGTTTTCTTTAATTCTTTTCTTAACATTTCCAATTCTTTAATAGTCTCCTTATCATCACTATGACACTGGCTATTAGAGTTCATTATATCTTTAGATTTTTTACTATCTGCCTCAGGTTCCTGTAACTCCTGGGTTCGCATAGAGGACATTTGTGTTACTAATATACCTATATCTAAATTATTACGATTGGATTTGCTATTCTGTGTCCCTTTGGGCGTAACTGTACCACTTTTTTGTTTTGGCACTATGGGATTTACTGCTCCTGTATATGGCTCATAAGGTATAAATTTAGGAGGCTTATTCTTTTTATGCTCTGGCAATGAATTCATAGGATCTACTAAACGTGGTTTCATCATTACCAATTCACCTTTTGGTACTACTGGCTTCAAACTTCTAGTTATACATTCTGGCCGTCGATATAATGTATGTAAACCAGGAAGTGGTAATCCTTGATTTGTTTTATTTGTCATGGAGGTACTTGATGTTTTTCTCGAAACCTGTTTACATGTCTCTTTTCCTGTTTTCCTTAATTCCTTGTCAGAGTCTTGATGTTGCTTTTGTTGTTGATCTGTGTTAGTATCGACCTTGTTTATTTCTTGAGCTTGTACAACTTTCTCCTGTAAATCTTCTTGTTCCATTCCATCGCCACTTGTACGACCTAGTGTTAAAAAATTATAATAAATTATATTTTTAATTTACAGAAATTATTAAAAATTACATCTTTCTAGTTCCATTAATGCTGATTCCATTTGGGAAAATATATATTTCAAATTGCAATAGATTATAATAAAAAAATAATAAATATAAAACTTAGTATTGTCGTGTACAAATACAATGTCAACAGTGATGTGTCAAAATATTTACAATAAAAACATAACAGGGAGTTTACACTGGATGAACGTTTTTTAAAAATACTAAACAGCTGTCAATTTTTTTAGATAAGGTAGTGTTGTCAATTTTCTTAATAAATTAAAAAATTAATTTGTATGAAATAAGAAAAATTTTGAAGCAAATTAAAATTCTACGCTTTAACCTTTTTCACCTTTTCCTTTAAACATAAGTTTGATTTAAAAATAAGTAACATAATTTTTTTTTCGAATTTTCGAGATCCTACAGTTTCGTCTTGCAGATCAATTTTTCTCGTTTGATAGTTAATATATGTGAGAAGTCTTGGAGAAATTTATTAACGCATGTGGAGATAACATCAACTTTTATAATTATAATCCATAAATCCCATTTGTGTCGAATTAAATTAAAGCAAAAAAAAAAAAGATTTGTGTCCGAAACTTTGGTATACTATATCTCAAACTAAACTAACATGGAGGGGGAACTTCCTCTTTTTTAAGGAACTTTTGACGAAAATTTCATTCAGTGAGAAAAGCGGAGGGAATTTTATTTTTGCAATTAAAGAGGGATTTTTCCACCTTAGAAAGAATCAAAATCTGACTAGATTAAGCTATGTCCGTCTGTACTTAGCTTTTTGTACACTCATATCAAACACAATGAAATTTGGCCTGGGTATTTGTAATTGTTCTAAGAAGTTTCCTATTTACAATTAGCAAAATCGGTTCAGTATGTTAAAAAATATTAACCGATATCTGAGGCAACTCTAAGTTCAAGCGAAGAACTTTTCTTGTTATAAGATTAAATTACGTGAACGTCATTACCATTACAAAAATGATCAAACTCGGTTCAGTGGAAAAAAGTTATAGCCAAAAATATAACAAATGTTATGACTCATTATATTCATTGTGTTATATTTCAGAAAAACTTATAAACTTTGTACACGTCTGTGACAATATATGTGGATGTGTATGTACGAAACAACATAACGTATGTACTTTTTCATTTTTGATGAGAGGTATTGAAGATTCGGCATTCTATAATAAACTTTAAAGAATTTTCATGGTGGAGGGACAAAATGGAGAGACTTTCATACGTGAAAAAGGGAAAAGGGATTTTTAAACTAATTGTAGATTTTTTGTAGATTTTAACTGGCAACACTAGTCAAGCTTTCTAATTAGATGTTTTAAATAAATCTGTCTTGTATAGACTCATTAGAATAAAATATTAACGTATGCTATAATTTTTGTCTAATATAGACTTTATTTTGACGTTTATCATTATTCATTTGTTTTTCTTTTTCCAGTTTAGACTTATCGTTAGAAAGTCGATTTGCATAGAAGTGTTTCTTCTTTTCTATTTTTCTCTGTTGTAAATATTGAATTAATAATTTTAAAATAAACAAAGTAAAAAATAAATTTTTATTGATGAATAAATTAAATAAAAAGTCAAAGTGTTTGCTATTTAATAAATAAAAGTTTAATAATTTATTTCAATAGAAAAAATACTTAATAAATCAATGAAATATATCCACCCCCCACAAATACAAAATAAGAAAACTACAATAACAATTATTTAGCAACAAAAATCTAGAAGCAAAACAACAACAAAACAATAATACGTATTTTAAGGAGGTGGAAAGAAGAAGAAAAAATAACACAAATTTTGCAACAAAGAAGGGAAAACTTTAAAAGCGAAAAAAGGAATAAATTTGAAATCAAAATTGTTGTTATTTTTATTTGATTTGCTTTGTGCCGTGCCATTGATTATGACGACAAAGGCCACAAATGCAAAAGTAGAAATCAATAGAAGAATCGATTTACAAGAAAAGGAAAAAATTGATTTAATTGAACCCACTACGGGTAAATTATATTTTGAACATAAAACGGAATTGATTTTCTGTAAACCACATTTGATGCCCTTGAAATCCCAAGCGCTGGAGCGTTTGGAAGAAATGCAACGTGATACAGCAAAACAACTGCAAGAGAAACGTTTACGTGCCACAACAAAGAAAAACTAAAATCAATTATTCAAAACAGCAGCATCAACAATAAACTCTAAAATCACTTTTGACAGCTTTTCATTGCACTTAAAAATTATTCACAAATTATTTCCAAAAAATATATATATTTTAAAAGACATATTAAAAATATGGCCTATTTATTACCACTTGCCATATGTTTGGCTCTATGCCTAGCTGGTTTCTCACTCTACCGTTACGGCAACATAGCCAGGCAGCATATAATTGTAACATTATCCGTTTTAACGGCCTGGTGTTTTTCATTTTTAATTGTTTTTACAATACCATTGGATGTAACATCGGTAAGTTGTCAATAAGAACAAATGGACAAAAATTTTAGCATATGTAATAGATACATGTGAATGGAGGCTCACATATGTTTAGGGAATTCGGAAAAATATATTACGTTTTTTTAAAATTATTATATTAAAGTTCAAATAAAGTTCTAATTTCTACAATTTCTATAAAACAGTTTAAAGGAACTTGGGGTTTGATAACAAGTGAGATGGAAAATATATTTTTAATAAAAACGAAATCCTTAAACTTAAAGTATTATTTTTTCATGCGATTGAAATTGTATCACTATTTAAATGAAATTCTGAACATTTTCCGGAAACCATTTTATTTACGTTTTTTAAAGTGCTTTCATCTCCATTAGTAATCTACCATACTTCCGGACACCTTTTTTTTCTTCAATTCTCTCTTAAGAAGAGCCCAACATCTCACCACTGGCCTTTGTTCCGCAGAGTTTGATCTTCTCAAGGACTTCTTAACCATAGTGACAGGATGCCAAGTAGGACCAAAAATAAGTGGACCCATTATGAAGTGTTATGAATAGAGGCATTCCTTAATGTAAATATCGGTATTTTCAGAGCCCGTTGTAACAAATGATTGGCTTCTTTTGCGGCAACTGCATATTGCTTGCCATACCAATAACTTTTTTCTTCAACATTCCTTTAGCTCTCATATTTTGGAGAATTACTTTCTCTTGATAAAAACATAAAATGTTTGAACAGGAAGTTGTGTTAGGAGCACTTTTGAAAATGTTTTCTATTTGTTTTGGTCTAAGAAACACCATGTGGGCTATTCTTTCTTTTTATCATTTTATCATTTTTTTATTATAGGACACATTCTCCCGGTACTGTTTAATAACATTGGAAACAGATTGACGGTAGACCTTGGTACTACAAAATGCTTAACCTACTTATTGCTGGATTTATGTTGGAATTTAAAGATTCAATTTTTAAATTTGGTGCTCATTTTTTGGTCACTCATTTTAACTTGATCAAAAAAAAAAAAAAAAATCAATAACATTTGGGTTAAATGTTAAAAAAATGTGTTTTAAGAAGTTTTCGATCTCACTCCTTATTCACAATTTGATAAAAATGGTTTCCAATTTTGAGGTTCATTAGGAACATTA
The DNA here is from genome assembly GCA_004302925.2 of Cochliomyia hominivorax. Taxonomy (NCBI): domain Eukaryota; kingdom Metazoa; phylum Arthropoda; class Insecta; order Diptera; family Calliphoridae; genus Cochliomyia; species Cochliomyia hominivorax. Next base: position 92,018,490 of record PYHX02000467.1, on the reverse strand, counting down.
GGAATTATTGTTACATTTTACGGATCACTTAAAATTCAATTTTTCATTTAAAATTCAATTTTTCACTTAAAATTAAATTTTTCACTTAAAATTCAATTTTTCACTTAAAATTCAATTTTTCATTTAAAATTCAATTTTTCACTTAAAATTAAATTTTTCACTTAAAATTCAATTTTTCACTTAAAATTCAATTTTTCACTTAAAATTCAATTTTTCACTTAAAATTCAATTTTTCACTTAAAATTCAATTTGTCGCTAAAAATTCAATTTTTTACTAAAAAATCCAATTTTTCAATAAAAATTCAATTTTTTACTAAAAAATCCAATTTTTCAATAAAAATTCAATTTTTCTCTAAAAAAACCAATTTTTCAATAAAAATTCAATTTTTTTCTAAAAAAACCAATTTTTCACTAAAAATCCAATTTTTCACTAAAAATCCAATTTTTTACTAAAAATCCAATTTTTCACTAAAAATTCAATTTTTCACTAAAAATTCAATTTTTCACTAAAAATTCAATTTTTCACTAAAAATTCAATTTTTCACTAAAAAATCCAATTTTTCACTAAAAATTCAATTTTTCACTAAAAAATCCAATTTTTCACTAAAAATTCAATTTTTCACTAAAAAATCCAATTTTTCACTAAAAAATTCAATTTTTCACTAAAAAATCCAATTTTTCACTAATAAATCCAATTTTTCACTAAAAAATCCAATTTTTCACTAAAAAATCCAATTTTCCACTAAAAAATCCAATTTTTCACTAAAAAATCCAATTTTTCACTAAAAAATCCAATTTTTCACTAAAAAATCCAATTTTTCACTAAAAAATCCAATTTTTCATAAAAATTCAATTTTTCACTAAAAATTCAATTTTTCACTAAAAATTCAATTTTTCACTAAAAATTCAATTTTTCACTAAAAATTCAATTTTTCACTAAAAATTCAATTTTTCACTAAAAATTCAATTTTTCACTAAAAATTCAATTTTTCACTAAAAATTCAATTTTTCACTAAAAAATCCAATTTTTCACTAAAAAATCCAATTTTTCACTTAAAATTCATTTTTTCACTAAAAAATCCAATCTTTCACTAAAAAATCCAATTTTTCACTAAAAAATCCAATTTTTCACTAAAAAATCCAATTTTTCACTAAAAATTCAATTTTTCTCTAAAAATTCCAATTTTTACAAAATATTAACTTTTTTAAAAAATGCAGATAATATTTTTATAAATTTTCACAAAATGACGTATAAATGTAGTATTGTTTCCATTCCTAACGAAATTATTGTTAGTAAGCATTAATCTCCAGTTGACATAATTGGACAGCTAAAGTTTATCTTCATTTATTTTGATAAAATGAAATATTTATATATTTTTATAATGTACATTTTCATCAATTATCGTTTGTGCAAAAAAAAAAAAAGATGACTCACATTTCTCAGTAATTTTTGTTATTCTTTTTTTTTTACATACAGACTCTTTATCGTCAATGTTTACAAGAGCATAATATAACCTCAACAACTATCGCAGCATCATCTTCAGCGGCATCTTTATTAACTAAGCCCAATGAATCATCTGATATTGTCAGTTCAATGCAAAAACATTCCGAATGTCAACAACCTTGGGGTATGATACCAGAGGCTGTTTTTCCCAATTTATGGCGTATTATTTATTGGACTTCACAGTTTTTAACATGGTTGATTATGCCTCTAATGCAATCATATCTTAAAGCTGGTGACTTTACCATAAAGGGCAAATTAAAGTCGGCATTAATAGAAAATGCTATTTATTATGGTTCATATTTATTTATTTGTGGCATTTTACTAATTTATATAGCAGCTAAAGGAGTCTCATTGGATTGGCAAAAATTAAAAGCTATTGCTTCTTCGGCATCAAATACCTGGGGTTTATTTCTGTTGGTTCTCTTATTGGGTATGTTAGAATTATATGCAATCAGTTAAGTATTTCTCTCTCTCTCTATATATATTTTTTTGTTATGTATAGGTTATGCCCTTGTAGAAGTACCACGCTCTTTATGGAATAATGCCAAACCTGGTTTTACTTTACAATATGCCTATTTCAAGGCAGCAAAACTAAGTGCTGATAAAGCTGAAGCTGAGGAAAATGTTGATGATGTTTTAGAATCATTACAGGGCATAAGTCGTTCAGTTCCAAATAATCATGAATTAAGACCATGCGTAGAGACAATTTTACGTAAAGTACCCATTGAGCTGCAAGAGAGAGCGGCTCGTAATTATTCTCGAGGCGGAAATGGTGGTGGCACTTCAACTATAGTACCATCTGAAAAATCATTAGTTCGTATACACCGACAAGTTATTAAATCTTTGCAAACACTTCAGCGTACCGAGGCTTTGTGGAGTGTACAGGTGGAGACTGTATTTCAGTTGGAAGATGTAGCCAAAAATATGCATTCAGTGGAAAGAAGATTTAAATCGGAATTTCCTCAGCCCAGATCTCAGTTGGGTAGATTTCTTTACTCACCTACTTTACACTGGTATTGGTCATGTATGATAAGAGCTCCGGTTTTAAAAGGATTATGTGTTCTCACCGCTTTTATGTCTGGCATGGTGGTCTGGAGCGAATTGACATTTTTCCAACGTAGTCCAGTACTTTCGATTTTTGCCAATGTCATTAATGTGGCAAAACATAGTTATGATTTCTTTACCATCGAAGTATTCTCCATGATAGTATTGTGTTATCTTTTCTACTGTACCTATTCCACCATATTGCGTATACGATTCTTAAATCTTTACTATTTGGCGCCGCATCATCAAACTAATGAACACAGTTTAATATTCAGTGGCATGTTATTGTGTCGCCTTACGCCACCCATGTGTTTAAATTTCTTGGGTCTAATACATATGGATTCACATATTATTAAGGAACGTGTTATGGAAACATATTATACACAAATTATGGGTCATATGGATGTAATTGGTATTATTTCGAATGGCTTCAATATCTATTTCCCCATGTGCATGTTGGCCTTCTGTTTGGCCACTTGGTTTAGTTTGGGCTCTAGAGCATTGAATGCTTTAGGGTTTCAACAATTCTTGCAAAATGAAACTATAGCCACTGAATTGGTACAAGAGGGTAAAGATCTAATTGCCAGAGAAAGAAGAAGACGCCAGAGAGCAGAGGAGGCCATGAATCGAAGAAGAGAATTTCCTCGTAGTGAAGCCATGTCAACAAATGATTATATAAATAAGTATCGTAATTTAAGTACACACAATGGTCAAAGTACTTCATCAACCACAGGAACACATATACCATCCGATGATTTAATTCGTCATGGCGACAATTTACATTATGACACTTTGCCGCGTTCACTGTCAGACGAAATCAATGAACGTTTTGGTGTTAGCACACAAGCTCAAGTTGCCTTTAAGGGTTCATCTTCAGCGAATCATTATCGTTTGGAATTTGATGATGAAGAGGAAACATCAAATCGTATTGAACCACCAAGAGGATTATTCGATGATGTATAATAAAGTTCGCCTACAGGCATCCCCTTAATCTTCCTCATAACATATAAAAACAAATCTATGTATAAACTAAACGGTGTATTCGTCAGTCACAAATCTACGTAAAACTAGTTGTGTAAAAATCTAGTTAATCACTCTATTTATTCTCTATTAATACACTGCACTGTAATCGGCCTTAACAAATATTTGCAAAGAAACAGAATATAATGGAGTTTTTGTGATTGCTGCTGTGGCTTACTAATAATATTTTCTCATTACTTTAATCATTTGCATTAAATTGTAAGTATTTTTTTTTTGTTTTAATTTAAAATTTTATTTATTATGATTTTTTATTATTTTTTTATTTTGCCATTGAATAGTTTTGTTTATAGAATATAAAAGAATTTTTTGTTCTCTTATAAGAAATTTTATTGAAATTTATGTGCAAAATATTTTAAATAAAAATATATGTAAATCTAGAGATTATACTGGGATGAAAGAGTATTTCATATACAATTTTAATTCCAATTCCGGATTATAGAATGTTTAAGTGGAGTTTAAATTGATAAGTTAGTAACTTCATATTAAAGGGATACAAAATATCATCAAATTAATTTTAAAGTGGACATTTGGATAGAGCAGTTGTGTTTAATTTTCAGATTCTCGTTTTTAGTTTTTTTAAGTTATGAGATTTATATACACACATGGACAAAAGTCAGAATCATAATTGAAAAAAATAATAAAATAAAAGAATAAACAAAAAGTATATTTTATTGAAATATTATTTCAGTGAAAATAACTCCTTTTTCTTATACTTAAGGAGAGAGAGATTGAAAAATGCTTAACATACATAAATGTTAATAAAAACGAAACCATTAAACCTAAAATTTTGAATTTTTATCTGAGTTTTTTAGTTTTAATCACTAGTGATTTTTTTTATCGAAAACCATTCCATTAACATTTTAAAAGTTCGTTCTGCCACTTTGCAGAAAGCATCCCGTATTTCCTAAATAACTCATTTCTATTACTAAAAATTTTAGAACATATTTTTTTTTTAATTCCTGCTTTGCCATTTGAGAAATTAAACCAGAAATTAGAGGGTTGTAAAAAAATAGGTTTAATTTGAGAAACTCTTGTTCTACCAATTTTTTAAGTTTTTGAATTTTTTTTTACGTTACTTATAAAATTTTTTCCTAAACCTGAAAGTTCGGTAAAAAATCTACATCGTTTGAAAATTCAAAATTTTAAATACTTACAACTTTTGACTCTATGAAGATATTTTCAAATTATTCTTTGAAAAATTTTTTCATCAGTTTTTAAGAAAATAAAAAAAATTGGATAAAATTTCGTCCCGTCAAGATCGGTAAAGAAAACTTTTCGACATCAGTGCTCTGTTTTTTTGGCCTCTAAATTTTAAAGCAGCGTTTCTGGCAGAAACATTTTGAGCCTTTCACGTTTTCAAACATGCATTAGTTTAAACTGCTTGGGAGATCTTTTGAAAATGCTTTGATTTCATTTATTAACAACACATGTAATAGATTCAAAGATTTCTTATTTTAGATTTAGAATTATCACGTGAATCATTCCTTTTACCTGAGACTGGTTTTCTATCAACGAACACATATATAGCTAAATTTATAAACTTATCACCCACGGTGAATACTCAAACAAGTGAAAATTTTTTCTACAAAAACATATTTTATTTCTAGTCAGGAAAAAATCTCTCATAGTTTACAAAAAAATATTTAAAAGAAATTTCTATGCACAAATACATTGAATTTAAAGTAAAATTTTACAAAAAATACACTAAGAGAAATATCATTAATAAGTTACAAACTTAATTTTCCACTACTACTCATCACCACCACCCTCTTCATCTTCATCGAATTCACCCTCCTCATCTGCAGTAGCCTCTTGATATTGTTGATATTCCGAAACTAAATCATTCATATTACTTTCGGCCTCTGTGAATTCCATTTCATCCATACCCTCACCAGTGTACCAATGCAGAAATGCTTTACGCCGAAACATAGCTGTAAATTGTTCTGAAACTCTTTTAAATAATTCTTGAATGGCAGTAGAATTTCCTATGAAGGTAGCGGACATTTTAAGACCCCTCGGTGGTATATCACATACAGCGGTTTTACAGTTATTTGGAATCCATTCGACGAAGAAACTGCTATTTTTATTTTGTATATTTAACATTTGCTCATCGACCTCCTTCATAGACATGCGACCACGAAATATGGCAGCAACTGTTAAATAACGACCATGGCGTGGATCACAGGCAGCCATCATATTTTTAGCATCAAACATTTGTTGTGTCAATTCGGGTACTGTTAAGGCACGATACTGTTGAGAACCTCGGGAAGTTAAAGGGGCAAATCCGGGCATAAAGAAATGTAAACGGGGAAAAGGTACCATATTAACAGCCAATTTTCTTAAATCTGCATTTAATTGACCAGGAAAACGTAAACAGGTAGTTACTCCCGACATTGTAGCCGATACCAGATGATTGAGATCACCATAGGTAGGTGTGGTAAGTTTGAGCGTTCTAAAGCAAATGTCGTATAGAGCTTCATTATCTATGCAATACGTTTCATCAGTATTTTCTACCAATTGATGAACACTTAGAGTAGCATTATAGGGCTCAACAACGGTATCCGAGACTTTAGGTGAAGGTACCACAGAAAATGTGTTCATAATACGATCGGGATATTCTTCACGAATTTTCGATATTAATAAAGTACCCATGCCTGAGCCAGTACCACCGCCCAAAGAATGAGTTAATTGAAACCCCTAAAAATAAAAAAGAATTCTAATGTGAAATGCTTATTTATTAATTTGAGTTATTATTACCTGTAAACAATCACAACCCTCAGACTCTTTACGTACTACATCCAATACAGAATCAACTAGTTCGGCTCCCTCTGTATAGTGACCTTTTGCCCAATTATTACCAGCACCCGATTGACCAAAAACAAAATTATCAGGTCTAAATATTTGACCAAATGCTCCCGATCGTACAGAGTCCATGGTGCCTGGTTCCAAATCTACCAATATCGCTCGTGGTACATATTTTGCTCCCGTAGCTTCATTGTAATAAACATTTATACGTTCCAATTGTAAATCGCTATCACCATAATAAGTTCCCGTAGCATCAATACAATGTTCATCGGATATAACTTCCCAAAATTTACCACCAATTTGATTACCACATTGACCAGCCTGTATATGAACAATTTCACGCATTTTGAACAAAACCAAATTTAACAATTTTTTTCTTTCCTTTTAATTAATTAATTAATTAATAAAACCTATTCTAAGCTACGTGGAAAATTCTGATCTTTATTTTTTTCGTTCTATAGAAATTTTCACAAAATATAACCAAGTTAATTTTCTTTTCTCCTGAAAAATGTCAGTTCACTTGATTTTTTATAAAAATACTTCTACGATTGTGATTAATTTATAAAGAACAAGTATTTTTTATGTGAAGTGATTTCAAGAATTTCATAAATTCGAAATTTTTAGGTCTTCAAAAATTTTCTATATTTTAATATTTTTTTTTTTATTTTTTAACCTTAAAGTTTCTACGTTTTCGTACATATCAATTACTTGTATTAGAAATTTATAGATTAACTGAAAATCTAATATAAACTATGCTTCCTCTAGTTAAACTTCTACGGACGCTTTAACAGCTTAAAAGTTACAAAATTGTTAAAATAATGTTTTTGAAACACTGTGCTTTGATTTACACAATATCATATTGAAAAAGAAATGAGATTAGAAAATTCTTAACACCCGTTTTTCATTAAAACTTTTTACCCAAGTAAGATTTGTTATATATACCCTTTACCACCATAGGTGGTTGGGGTATTATGCGTATATACTGATGTTTGTAACATACAAAAAAATGTTGTTACATCCACCTTTACCTATACCGTTCGACTCAGAATCACTTTCTGAGTCGATTTTACAATGTCTGCCCGGCTGGCCGTCCGTGTAAACGCTCTACAGGTCGCAATTTTTTTGATTTCCTGTTAAAATTATACTGGACGAAGCCAGTATTTGAGATTGGCCATATTCGGTCCAATAGTTCAGGTTCCTCCCATACAAATGTCCTCACAATATTAAATATAAAAAATAATAAACCCAATTAAGTGCGTACTAAAATTATTAAAAATTTGCTAAGAAGAAACTTGTCCACGCATTTATAGCTCTGCCGTCATACTGTTTCCAATGTTATTAAACAGTACCGGGAGAACTTGACCATTAATAGAAAACAGATAGAAGAAATGGTCCCATAATGTTTCTAAAGTAAAAAAGAGGAAAGCATTTTCAAAATTGCTTCCAACACATCCAATAGAAAGGCAGCCCGGCTAATTCAGTAATACAAGGATCCTTACAGAAACGCTGGAAAAAATTAAGACGCCATAATTCAAATATTCTTTCTGCATAATGGATGAGGAAAGGTATGTTCTGGTCAATTTTTCGCAACTTCCTGATCAAAAAAATTTATGTTGCTCATGCTCGAAGAAATATTGGAGAAACGTTTAGGACCCAAAAGTAGTTAAAATTCCTCAAAAAGTTTTTGATATGACATGCAATATGCAGTTGCAGCCTATCATTTGCTATAACAGGCTCTATAAATAACCAATTTTACATCAAGGAAATGTTTACAAAAAAGACTGCTTTCATTCATAAGACTTCATAATGTTTCACTAATTTTTGGCCTGATTAGGCATCCAGTCACTATGTAAACAAGCTCTTGATTAGTACAAGAACAATAATGTGGCATTTGTACCAAGAGAGTCAAATTCTCCAAACTGCCCGGAACTAAGGCCAGTGGAGATATGGGCACTTGTTAAAAGAGAATTGAAGAGTACAAAAAAGGTGTCCAAAAGTGTGGAAGATTTTAAACTAAGATTTACAATCTGTTCGAGCAAAATGACAGGAAGAACTATAAGGAAGGAAGGAAGGTTACTTTTTTGTATAAATTGTAATAACAATTTCAATGAAATAAACTTTTATTGATTGAAAATCGAATCCAATTAGTCTTCCTAAAGTAAAAATCGTAGTGAATGCAGCAAATGAATTTCAATAATGAATAAATTTTAATAAATTCTTTTATTATTTTAAATTTTAAATATATACTCATGCTATTTGTATATGGAAGAATACAATAAATATCTTAAAGTGGATTTTAATTTTTAATTATAATTATTATTTGTTACTGAACTCAGGGTGTACTACAGCAGGGACTATCGGAAGAATATTTTAAAATTCTATAACCAATACATTCAGTTGATTTGGAAGTTTCAGTTTTGGCACAACAATTCAAATAACAATGAGATGACGTATGATAACAATCACATTCAGCCAGATCAGGCAAAGATTGATATCAAACTGAAGCTCTCTTTAGACTTATGGTACTGGCAATAATATCGGTGGGACGAAAATCTGGATCAGCAAATGTTTCATGATTCATACAACGTGTACCACCCAAACATGTGCAAGAACAAATCGATGCGGTTTCATCAAATTCAGTCATATAATTGGAACTATTTAATAATTTGCCATGCATATTATAACTATGTTCGGTATCAAATGTAACCGGTTGATTGGCTGCTATTTGATTTTGGGCATCTTGTTCATCTCTTTTAGCATCTTCAGCTTGCCTAAGAGAAAAAAATATACATATTTTATTGAAAGTAAGATGTTTCTAACTTAAAATAATAATAAAATTCACTACTTACATAGTCATAAAACGTAATACCAATAAATTAATACTGGCCGCCACAACCGCCAACCCAAATAATATAAATACCAAACTTAAAGCCACATAACCGGGTTTATTCATTAAAGCCTGATCGTTTTGTAAAGCCACATAATCCCCAAAACCTATAGTTGTTAGTGTAACAAAACAATAATAAAAACTATCGAAATAACTCCAGCCTTCATAACGTGAAAATACTGCAGCTCCTGTGGTAATTATAATCGAAGACAGCATACCAGTGGCCAACATTAAATTCATTTCAGTAGCTTCCGTATGGGAACATTGCATATAACGTTTAGCTTTTCTTATTATAACCGAAGCAAATTTATTTAAACGTTCACCTATAGACTGGAACATAACCAAACCCAATGGTATACCAACCTGGAAAGCAATAAATTCACATATATATAAGTGAAACAAGAAAAATTAAGGATTTATGACAAATTTTGTGTAACTTTCACCTGTGTCTACATGAAATAGTTTTTCTTAGAGCTGGTGAATCTTTTAATTAATATATAACCTTAAGCTTCAAATGTTTTAAGGAGTGAGATCGAAAATTTCTTAACACACATTTTTTATTTGAATGAACTCATTACTAGAATGAAATTTAAAACCTTTTCGGAAACCCTTTCATTAACGTTTTTTAACGTGCTTTCTGTCACATTGCTTTGATTTACTTTACCGCACTAAAAAAGCCCTTTCGGTATTTTGCGGCAACCGAATATTGCTTGTCATACCAAGAACTTTTTTTGTAAATTTTGACTGCTTTTCTTCAGTGCTATGTTTTTGGCCTCTATTTTATTTTTTTTGCATTGTTTCTAACAGGAAATTTTTATTGGATGTGTTGGGAGTTCTCTCAAAAATGTTTTATTTCTTTTTTTTGGTTTAGAAACATCATGTCGACCATTCCTTCTACCTGATCTATGTTTTCTATTAACGAACAAGCTCTTACGGTATTATTCAATAACATTGGAAACCTTTGAATGCTTAAGCAAATTTCTGTAGGACCAATATTTAATAAATTTAGTGAGCACCTTTTCCTGGTCATTCAATTTAATTAGATTAACAATACATTCATTTGTTGGACATAAAATGTGTTACAAAATTTTGTTGATCCAAAAAAAACCGCATATCTAATCATGCTTGGGTTAAAAGTTCTGATGGAAAACGTGTGTTAAGATTCTTCGATTTCTCTCCTTATATACACTTTACACCAAGAAGAATATTAAAATATAAATACTTTATTTCTTACCATGGCATATGCCATACAAAAAGCTTTCCCACCAATTGTCACTGGTGTCGAATGACCATAACCAATCATTGCCAAAACTACGGTAGCAAAATAAAACGCTCCGGCAAATTTCCATTGTGGCCCGGCCTTATGCGGTTTATTTTCAATTATAACAATTTCCATCATACGAAAGTCTTCGGTAGAAACATTGTACTTTTTGACAAAATTATTTTTAACAGCTTGTAGAAAATCCCATCGTTTCGATTCAAAATCCGATTCCAAACTATCAAATACAGCAGCACCAATTAATAAATAGGTAAATGTACAAACCACCAATGAAAGCGTCCTGACATTTTGACGCTTCATGCTGCACTGTGTCACTAAGTCAACAATATAATCACGATAGGATTCAATAAGCATTCAATAGCTTTGTAATAAAAACTTTAAAACAATATACAATGAATTATTTGGATGGACATGGAATGAAAAATCATTCAAATTTAAATGCATCGATTTTTCACTCTTTTCAATTTGTTAATTGAAAAAAATTCGTTTAAGTTTTTTTTTAAATATATATATGTTTATATATATATATTTGGAATGGTGTGTTGTTGTTATTTGTTGCAAAAATGAATATAAAAAAAATAATCAATATTGGTCGTATATTGAAGTGATGAAAGGACATACACATATTTGAAATGTCATTTCCATAAATTGCGCAGAATCTAAGAAATGACAATTAACGTAAAAACTTTTTGAATATTTTTTCTTTATTGAATGATATTTAAATGTTAATTTATGAATTAAATTCAATATTTGAAATATTTAAATTAATATCTACATATATGTGTATAATTAAGGATAACAAATAACCGTTATTATTCATAATTTTCAAAAATTATATATTCTCCTATTTGCACAAAGTTGCCTTCTTATTGCAAAAAAAAAACGACAAATAAAAAGTCCTTTTTCTTAGAGAGTTAAAAGGACCAGTAAAAGAAATATCCTTACCACACCGTTATTTACATATTTTTATTTCATCGTAACGAGTAATAGTTCGTAAACGTCAAACATCGAAAAAGGTCAGCAAACTCCTCGAAAAATCTATAAATTGAAAAAGAAAAATTTGCAAAAAAAAAAAATTAAATAAATAAAATTTCTTCTTAAATTGCTTAAAAATTTATTGTAGCATTTTACAAAGTTAATAAAAAAAGTATCCAGCAAAATGTCACCAAATCCTCATTCACCTTTGCCACCAGCTACTATGTCATCTGGTGATTTTGGTAATCCTTTGCGTAAATTTAAACTTGTATTTCTGGGCGAACAAAGTGTTGGAAAAACGTCACTTATTACACGCTTCATGTACGACAGCTTTGATAATACCTATCAGGCCACTATAGGTATAGATTTTCTCTCGAAGACCATGTATTTGGAAGATCGTACTGTACGCTTACAACTTTGGGATACAGCTGGCCAGGAACGTTTTCGTTCTTTAATCCCCTCCTACATAAGGGACTCTACGGTGGCTGTTGTTGTCTATGATATCACTAATACAAATTCATTTTATCAGACTTCTAAGTGGATTGATGATGTGCGCACAGAAAGGGGCAGTGATGTCATAATCATGCTAGTTGGAAATAAAACTGATTTGGCTGATAAACGTTTAGTTTCCACCGAGGAAGGGGAACGTAAAGCAAAAGAACTAAATGTTATGTTTATCGAGACCAGTGCCAAATCCGGCTACAATGTTAAACTATTATTTAGGCGTGTAGCAGCTGCTTTGCCTGGCATGGACTCTTCAGCTGATAGTAAACCATCTGAGACTATGCAAGATATACAGTTGGGTCAACAAAATGAACAAAAAGATCCCGAAGGTGGTTGTGCCTGTTAAATGGTTTTAAACAAACAATTTTAAGCATCTTAAACGTAAAAATCCCAAAAAAAAAAAAAAGAAAGAAGAAAACCTTTAAATGGAATTATATTATTTTCTTTTTAATATTTGCTGTGATGAAGGAATAATTATTAAAATTAAAAAACAAAATTGGATATTAGGCTTATGTGAAATTGAACGTAAAGAGATTGATGATATTGATTAAGAAATATTTCTTGGGAATAAATACATCTTTTTTTATTGCATCACCAAATGCTTACTTAAAAAAATAAAACCAAAAACAAAACCAAAAAAAAAAAAAAAGCAAAAATTATTAACAATTTGTGAAAAATACATAATTAATGCATATAAATTCCTGTAGATGTTAAAACAGTTTGAAAAATAAATAATTAATAATATTTAATTTTAAGTTGTTTTGAAAGCTTAAAATGCATTAAAGGAGCACGAGGCACAAAACGGACATGCATTATTTTTTTCAAAATTTAAATTTTATTTCAATTCAATATAATGATAAAATAAATAGCAAATTTAAACATACATAATTAATATTGCGTATTACTTCAGATAATAGAACACCTAATTAAGGGTGTGACCTTAATGTAACCAGTAGTAGTCAGAGTTAAATCTAAAAATTGCTGAGCTTTTGTAATGAACATATTAGGAAGTTTTGAAAATGTTCTTTCAACAATTTTTATCTTTTTGTTGTATATTTAAATAAACATAAAAGGTGATAACCCTGTAGTATAAGGTTAAAAAGGGCGACGTACCGAACCCATACAAGACTATATGCTAATTCGTCAACACCCAGAAATTCTTCTGGTCCTATGGTATATATGAAACCTTATCATTTAATAACTTAAAAAAATAAAAATGAACTGCAATAAACGAAATCTAGTAAAGAGCGATAGAAAATTGGTATTAATTGTTTATTACCCCTCATGATGAAATTTTGAATCTTTTTCGGAAACCCTTAGATAAACCTTTTAATTTGCATCTCCATGTAAAATCTACCACACTTTTTGGAATCTTGTTTGCTTTTCAATTCTCTATCAACAAGAGCTTATATCTCTCCACTGACCTTAGCTTCACTGGTGCAAATACCAAATTTCTGTTCTTGTTCCTCTCGTGGGCCTGTATACCATAGTGACTGAATGCCAAGTCAGGACAAAAATAGCTGGACACATTATGATCCTTGATGTAAATTTCGGTATTTAATGGAGCCCGTTGCAGCAAATTATTGCTTCTTTTGCCACAATTGCATATTGATTGCCATATCAAGAACTGTTTGGGACATTTTGTCTGCTTTTAGTTCCTAAACTATAAAATGTTTGACGAGGAAGTTGCGAAAAAGCTGCCAGAATGTACGTTTCATCATCAATTATGCTCCAATATTTTTTTTAAGAAAATTTGAGTTCAACTTCCGTGCTCTTATTTGACCTTTAAATTTTAAGCAGGAACTTTTTGAGCCTTGAATGTTTTTAAACATGCATTTGATCTAACTTTTCGTACTAAATAGCCGGGCACAGAGCTAACTAGACTACTTTCCAACTAGAAGTTTTGGGAGCTTTAAAAACCTAATATGTTGCTTAACTTCTCGATGAACTTGGGTTGAAAATTTTATTAAAAACGTGTTTTAAGAATTTTTCGATCTCACTCCTTAGTTTCAAAAAAATAAGGAATATTTCAGGGCTGGCTAGGTAATCTATAGGCTCTTTGTTAAGTAAAATTTATAGAAAATATTAAGGTCATGTAAACTGTGACAGTATAGGAAGACCATAAGGCATGGACAGGAATGACATAAGAGCTTTGATAGAAGTCCTAACAGACAAACTTGTCAAAATCACCGCATAACCCTCAGAAGTGAGACATATTTTTATTTCTCATGAACTGTCTATGCCACATAAGAAAACATAGTGCAACAAACACTTTTAATTAATCGTTCGACTCGAACCGAATTCCACAATATCTCCATTGCACGTAACTAGAAACTTTGGCCAGCGAAGTCGATAGCAATACCCTTCGGCCCTTGAACTAATAAGATAAACACAAATTTAGTCATCAGAGTCGATGAAATACAAATTTCGACTCTTTACTACCCGAAGACTTTAAATGTTATTTGGATAGTCAGTTTATCTCTTCAGTTTACGCCACTGCATCACACAGAAAACTGCGAAAATACTTCCGGCAGTAATTGGGTATTGTTAAGGAATCTTATAAGTTACTTATAAAAAGCTTATATTATTATTAATGACAAATAATGCTGGTCCAATGTGGTCTCGTTTGCTTAAAAATGCGCAATAAAGAAATATAAGTTAAGAAAGTTGACAATATACGGCCTTAAGAATCGTAACAGGCTGCATTAATTCATGAACCATGAACAAATAAGTATCCTGTTTTTACAGCTGTTGCAAAAACTCTTAATTTATTTCAACGATAGCCGGTCCCGAAATCCATCGGCCAGGTGCTGTCACCCCAGTAAAAAACCAAGATGTTACAACAAATCAAAATCATTTTTCGCCTGTGCGGCTCCCCATGTAAGTTTGGGATTCATGTGCAGTTTGCAGTTTTAAAAGATGTCTTAATTAAATTTGGAATGAAATATTATTTTTGCGTAAGGCCAAAGCCTTAACAAAGGCCTTATATAAATGAAATCATAAAAGTCTTAAGATATTATTAAACTATGTGACAAATACAACGTGGATAGGTCCATTTTTCACTAAAGAAAACCCAATTCCGAAATCACTTTAAAGTACATAAATCTTACAAAATAAATATATAACAACCTCCCACAAAAAAATATAATTCATTAAACCAAATTATACGAGGATCGTTCTCTAATTTTGTATTTTTTTAAGTTACAGAGTTACTTTCAAAAAAATATTTTGAAACCACTGTGCAACAAGAATGGTAAAAAAATAGGTGGCAACTCTCCTGTCCTTAAGCAACAAATCCGTTTAATTAGCAACATTTTATTATAAATATTTCGTAATAAAAATTTAAAAAAAGCATTTAAGAATAAAAAAAATCATAATTTTATTATTAAAAAATAATTTTAATATCTTCAAAATTACATTGATAAGATGAAGTTAAATATTCCAAACCCTGTTATTATGTCAACATTTTATGTATACATAAACATGTTTAAACAATAACGATGGCAACACACTAGATAAAAAATACACAACCAGCGTCAAACGACGACATTTGTACAAATTTTATGTATACAGCGATATAATTTCCCTCAATAAACATTGAAAACTGTGAAATTCTAAAGAAAAATATAATTTTTGTTATTAAGAAAAAAATATAAAAAGTAGAAATTGTTAAAAAAGCAAATAAGAGAAAAAGTTTGCGGCAAAAAAAGAATCTCAACAAACGTCATCATCATCATTTGGACAATTGTCGCAACATTGTTGAAGATTAGAGTGTAATTGAAACAAATATTTTGCTGGTGGCGGTGAACGATTATGTTGAGGGATTTGATGTGATACAAAAAATAAAACAAAATAATAAATAATTGATAAAATAAAACTTCAACATGACTATGGAATGGACACGCGAAAAAACACTGGCTTTAATACAGGAGTACCGCAAAAGACGCGGACTCTGGGATATGACACATGAAGATTATCGCAAGAAAGATGTTAAACAAAAACTACTAGTCGAAGTGTCTGAGACACTAGGGGGTAATATACCAATTATGGAAATAGAAAAAAAATTTCATACGTTACGTACTCAATATCATCGAGAGATAAATCGGATGAAGAGAAAGGAACCTTACAATTCAAAATGGTTTGGTTTTAAGTACTTACAATTTCTAAGTTCACCAAAAGCATGTCGCTCTAATAAAGGACGCATTAAAGCTGAAATTACTGAAGAGGGAACAGTAACAACCAAGTATATTATACGCGAAGCTATTCAGCAGGGACATGATACAAGTATGGG
The DNA here is from genome assembly GCA_004302925.2 of Cochliomyia hominivorax. NCBI lineage: Eukaryota > Metazoa > Arthropoda > Insecta > Diptera > Calliphoridae > Cochliomyia > Cochliomyia hominivorax. The sequence continues at coordinate 92,002,160 of PYHX02000467.1, read as the reverse complement.
TTCGGGCAACGAAAATGAGGAATTTCTTACGTTACCACGTAGATCTACAACTATTTCCTATGAGGCAGTACCAGCCAGTACAGCAACATCAACTGCATCTAGTCGTTCACATGAATTAGAAAAACTTATAGAAGAAACCACAAAAGATGTAGAAGAAATAGAAGATGCTAAACCAAAAATGACTATAAAAGAAATTAGTGTGCCCATGGAACATCATCAGCAACATCATAGCGACACTTATTCGGGTGGCGGAGAACTGCAAATAAGTAACGTAGAGAGTGAACATCAAGAACTACATCACATTGAAGATGTGGATGGTAACATGGAAGCAATGGGTCATCTGCAACATCAGGTAACTTCAGATGAAGAGTTAAATTATCAAACAACCAGCTCAAATCATGGCGTATCGTCCGCCGTGTCTACCGTAAATGCTGGCCATACACAATCCTCCGCAACCACAGTTCACACTATACCGGCACGTATTATAAAGATACAAAGGAGAGATACACATCACGACAATAATGATTACTATGAACAACATCATACACAACAAACTCAACACCAGCATCATCATCATCATCATCAACATTTGCAGCAGCAACATCAACAGCAACAACATCATATGCAAACAGTATCGCCCTCTGGCGGTTCTAATTCAACAGCAACAACAACCAAACGTATTTATTATGATCCCTCAACTCATCATACTACCACTATATTGACTGCAACTCCCTCGCAACAACAAACAGGTGTTTCATTACTAAATGCCTCCTCGCCAAACGTCAACACATCGCCAACAAATTCAAAAATGCATTTACGTAATAGTTTAGCAGCAGCTGCCTCATCTAGCATTAACAATGCAAATAGTCCATTAAATAATTCCGCCCTAAATTCAACTTCTTCAGCCACATCTCTGCGAGATGAATTCACCACCTATGGTGAATATGTTGCTAATGAAATGCGAGAAATAAAAAGTCGAGAAATTTTACTAACATTGAAGCACAAAATCAATACAGCCCTATTCGAAGCCAATATGCAAGAGTTGCAGAAATAATTGTACATATTTAACAATATAGTTAAAGATACAAATTTGTATTTGTTAGATGTTTAAGATAGAAAAATTATAGATTTTTCTTTTTAATAATTGTTTATATGTATGTTTTATTCCTAAAATAACTTCCTTAAAATGCAATTTTTATTTAGTAATAAATCTTCTTCCTTTTCATGTAAATTAAAAAAATCGTATTTCTTTAATAGATTCGATTATTTTTTATTTCCTTTGATCGCTAAATTGTGGAATTGGTGCAAGTTTAAAGTCAATACCATAGAAATTTCCATTTAATTGTTTTCGTCGAACTATGTGAGTCCTAGAAAAATAATAAATTAAATATTTCTGTTTTCTGCTAAGTGATAAACTTACTCCAATGATTTTTTGTAATCTAAATACAAACGTATACGTATATAATTTTCTGGTATATTGTTCAAAAATGAATTCCAACGACAGGCCAAGTAATTGTTGTTGTTCAATGATAGTTTATCATTTAAATGATAAAACTGATTTTTAAATAGTGGAAGTACATTGAAAACATTTTGCTCATGTGATGATACCTTATGTTTATCATTTTTAGAACTTGGATGTTCTTTAATATTAATAGGAATTTCAAAGCGTGATTCCTTTATGTTATTAAGATCAACTCGTTGAGGTAAATTCAGATTAGGTTCACAAATCATTTTTAGTTGATTAATTTTTTTAAATATCTAAAACATAAAATAAATTTTAAATTCAAGATATAAATTATTTTTATTTAAATGTTAGAGGAAACAAAAATTTGAAAATTTGAGCAAAGTTTTTATTTTGAAAGTTAATTTTAACGAATTTGCTATATTCATTACTTGCTTTAACCGGTGCGGTTTAAAATTTTACATATCATGACGTGTATTAAAAAAAATCATGCAACGGTTATTTTACCAAATCTGCCTGGCCCTAACCGTTTTAACATTTTTCAATAAAATTGATTCACTATTATTTATTATTATTTATTTTTATCGATAAAGCAGTTGGGACCAAATTTGTAAACTCTCTCTGTTATAGTTTTTCTTCAATAATAAATATTTTCTTTGTATGGGGTATTCCTCTCCCTGGTTCTATCCAATATTTTGTCCAGTAAAATAGTTCCTTGGAAAAGTAGATAGGATTAAATTTAAGAACTCTCGATGTTATAGTCTTTTAGAAATGCGATAATAAATATTTGCTTTGTATGAGAGGTACCCCTCCCCTGGTCCTATCCATCCTACGTATTGTGTAGTAAAACAGTTCCTTGAAAACATATGGCCAACCGTATGTATTTATACGTCACACACATCCTATTTTATATTTTTATTTTTCTATTGTTTTTTATTTATGACATAAATAATAGTTTTTATTTTCTGAAATCATAATTCCTATTTATTTTTGTTTTTGTTTCTTTTTGCAAAAATAAAACATCTTAAAAAATGCAACTCTGTATAAATATTTTTCAATTCGCCTAAAAGTATTACCATATGAAAATAAGTATATTCAGTGGCAAGACAACCGTGAAAGTTATGTGAGTGAGGTGTTTAATATAGATCCTAAACTTATCTTAGATTCGCACAGAAATATTGCAAAAAATTGAAAAAAATTGCGATAAACTATAATTTAAAGTTTATTATTGAAAGAACATGTGGAATGTCAATGGTAAAAAGTGATTTAGTAGATAAAAACTTTTAATGAAAAAATAAGTTCAGCAAACATTTACATATGCATAATTAAGAAGGAAAAAATGGTATACTTAATTAATCAACTGTGTGATTTTATGTGATACTAGCGAAAACATTTTAGTCACTTTTTATTCATACGGCAGTAAACACAAACAAAAAGTACACGCGTTTTCGCATGTTAAATTGAGGTTAAGTTGTTAAAATATAATGCATGAGAAATATGTTGTGTTTTACCAAAAATTAATAAAAAAAATGCTAAAGTAATCATTATAAAGAATACTATAATAATGAAAAAATTAGATATATTAAAAGATTTCGAATAACAAAAAGAAAGAAGTGAAGCCGAAACCCGTGTAAATTTTTTCAAGTGGTCGTTCTATTGTTCTTAAAATATATACATTGTTGCAAAAAAGTTATTAAAATTCTTAATACTTTTTTTGCAACTCTGATAATGGCCATTTCTCTGTTTCTTTTTTGCTTTTAAATATCGCTCGTTTTTTTAGTGGCGAATTCGCCGCACAAAATTTGGTCTTCGTTCAAGTCGGTGTAAAAATGTGTGTAAATGAATTTCGTTGAAGTTTCGTTAGCACATCGTGAAAATTCTTGAAAAATTTTTGGTGAATAATTAAAATTTTCATTGTCTAATTTTAAAAAATTTTAAGAAATTTTATGGGGAAATTATGAGGTGTTGAATGAGCAATAATTTTTGAGTAAAATTATGTAAAAAATAAGAAATAAAACACCTTAAAAATATGAAAAATGAAAGGCTCTGAAACCTGATTTTTTTTGTGTGATGTGAAGAAAAAATTTTTCGACGTCGCTAATCTAACCATTATGATGAAATAAATTGTGGTTTTTATCAATAATTAAATATTAAAGTGATATTTTTTTAAAAGAAAAAGAAAAACTAAATGTTTCTCTAAAGGAAATTTTGTGAAAATCTTTAAAAAATAAAACGCCCTTTTTATCTAACACGCCCCTTCAATAAAGAAAAAAACTTTTTTCAATTCCCTTTTAAGTTCGAGTTTCGTTGCACGTCTCTTTGTGTCGTTGTTCACTGTCGTGAGTGAGTTTAAAGTGTTGTATGACGGCCAACAAAAAAAAAAAAAAAAAAAAGAATTGTGTATGTGAGCTAAGGTTCATATTTTAATTCGTATGTATGCATGTATGTGAGGCTCTGGCTGGCTCCCTTATTATTCATCTAAAAACAATTTTTTTTTAAATATTTCTTTTTTTTTTTTGCAAAATAATTAATAATGACTAGAGTACAAATAAATTGATTTGTTAACATTGTTATGTATATTTCTTCTTTCTTTTTTGTCATTTATTAGCAAAATGCTGTGAATATTTCTTGTACGCAATTCATATTGTACATACAATCTAAAATGTACAAATACATAATGTTCATACGTATACTACTATATACGTATGAATGTATTCTATGTAGCTATAATTTTTAAATTCCTTTAATTTACTTTAATTGAGTGCATATGCCGTCCGTTTCAGTTGTTTTTCTTTTTTGCATTTCGTTTTGTATATATTTTTGACAGCAATGCATTTTTATTAGGAAAAAAAGAAAAAGAGACTAGTGCAAGTATTATATACTAATGCAAATAGGTATGTTTGCTTATACTGTATGTGTATAGTTTTCTTATATTGTGTAATTTTGTATTAGTGAATTAGTGAGTGAACTGTAATATAAAAAAAAGAAGAAAGGACAAAAGTCAATACAGGGTTGCAAATAGTGCAAATTCAATACTTTGTATCACCATATTAACATGAGGCATATGACCAGATCTTGGAAAAATTATTATCTTACTATTTTCATTATATCGATTAAATATGATGTAAAATAAATGTATTTATTTAAGTCGTAACATTATTTTTCTTTACATTGGAAACTTATAGAGAGTGCTAAAAAGTTTTATCTTCAAAAAACGCATTTTAAAAATCTAAAGATGTTTAAATTTACATACACATACAGTGTTGATCAAAAGATTTCCAACTCAAGCAACATTTTACATAAACTTATTTTTTATTATAAAAATCAGCTTATGCTTTTTATTAATTTCATATATATAAAAATAGGTTGTGTGTGATGTATGTAACATACGACAGGATCAATTTTGATGAAATTTTCAAAGAACGATCCTAATATACCCGAAAGTAATAATTATCGAATATCAAAAGAACTATTGAAGTGAGTGTTTTAAGACTCCATTACTTTTTTAATGAACAGTTTAACTGGACAAAATATTGCACGCATAGGATTAGCATAAGAGATAGCCCCGATAAAAAATATTCTGAAATTTCTAAGACTGAGGAGAATTTTGTTCAGCTATTTTTTTAAATGCAGTCATATTTATATAAAAATAAACAAAAAGTATCCATTAACCATTAAATGTTTAATATTTGGTGGCTTTTCCGCTGTTTTTTATTACTTCCAAAGATTCTTTAGGCATTCAAGAAATAAATTTTTCAATATAGTCGTTTGGATTTGCATTCCACTGGTTATCCAATTCGAAAAAAACTTCCCACATCGAAATACCTTGTTTCCGATATGACGTGTTGCAATCATTCACGGTTTCTTTATCAGGTTGACATCAGGAGATTGCGGTGTCCATGACATAACAAGGATTCCAAGTTTCTTCCAACTAGGCTTTAATAACTCTAGTCGTGTATTTTGGATCATTATCGTGCTGAAATGTCCACGAAGGCGGCATTTCCCATTCGCATACGGAATCATAACTGAGCTCAGAAAGTATATATCCATTTTTGATAATGCGACAAAATATTGGTGTAGGAATTGAAAATTTATTTCTGAAAAATACCATTTTCAAAATGAATGTTATTTCATTCATTTAATGTCTATAATATATTCAAGAATAACAGAAAGGAGAGTTGCAAATGTTTTGAACACTTTAATTTCGACTTCCTCCACAAAATTTGATATGATTTTGAAATGATATAAAAACAATATATATAAAAATAAGAAAAAACTATTTGTTTGTTAAAAAGAGTAATAAAAATTATTTTTTAATCCAAATCTATATGTATGTATTTTCAGTGGCAAATGTTTTGACCACAACTGTATATGTACCTAAATATCAAACGGATATGAACCCCTTTTTTAATGATAATAAAAACAAATTAAAAATTTTAACTATGCGGGTATTTTGTTTTTCCGATATTACAAGATAACGGAATTCGTATATATGTGTTGGCCTTTATATACATATTATGCATGTACATTTACATTGTTTCATTCTGAAATTTATGAATATTGTTTTCAATAATTAATAACAAAGAGAAACGCGTGCAAGGAAAAAATTATGAATTTAAAATAAAAAAAAGTGTTAATATTTTTGTATTTTAATTTATTTTTTCGATTAAAAAAATATCAAATTTAAATAAAAAGTTGTTTCTTATAGAAATTTTCTGAAAAATAAGTCGAAAATATAAAAAATAAAACGAGAAAAGAAAGTAACCACTAATAATAACAACAATAAAATTTATACTGTGTGCAAAACATAAAATAATAATAAAGAGAATATTGAAAAAAATAAAAATTGTGCAAAAACAAAAGAAAATAATTACGAAATTGTAGAAAATGAATAAAGATGATCAAAATCAAAATTTGAATAAAACAACGTCACGGACAAATTCCAAAAATTATAACACCTCAGTAACATCAGCATCTGTAGCAGCAGATACTTCAAAGCAACATCAAAAAACAAATTCAAAAAATAAGAAAAACAATAACAACAATAATAATAGTTTAAAATTGGCTGCAGCTACCACAGTAGCTGCCACAAATTCCACCATTGCAACCAATAATAATCAACAACCTCAAAATAGTGCTGCTGCCGTCACTGGCAATAGCAATAGCAGCAATAAAAAGTCCTCAAAACAGGGCAATGCCACAGCAGGTCGTCAAAATAATTCCTCTGCCTTTAATACACCAATACCTTCTTCATTTGTCTCCTCCTCCACCACCACAACCTCCTGCAACAACACCTCAGATATAACAACATCAACTATAACTAGTACATCGTTATCTGCCACGGATTTAGATAACGGTGTTAGTTGTATTACTAAAGCTGTTGCAGCTTCAACCAATTTGGCAAATTCTTCGAGATTAAAAAATACCAATAATACCAGCAACAACAACAACAACATAAATACCAATACAAACACCAACCAAAATAATTCAAAAATTAAGTTAAAAGTTAATAATAACAATAACATTAACACCAATATTAATTCCCCCAATACAAGCACTAACACGAACAACACCACCACGAATACGGCCAACACCCCCATAAATCAACAACAATCTAATTCTGCTTCAACCTCTGCAGTTAACACTGCCAATGGCAATAAAATGCCAAAAAATTCAACATCAGCAGCAATAACAAGTACTACTGTCGCTTCAACAGCAACATCAACAACAACATCATCATCAGCCACAACAGTATCAATAGCATCTAATATGCCATCGGTTGTAAGTGGTATAGATATTGATATGGCAGCCTTAAATATAGTACCGCCACCGTCGACGGCTGTCACATCGACAGCCACCGGTACTGTACACACAATTACCTCAAGCAAGTCGGCAACAAATGCAGGTGTTAGTGGAATTTCTTCAAAATCGAAGAAATCATCATCTACAGCTGCCGCGGCAGTCGCTGCTACAGCACTTGCCCTTCAACATCAAGCGTCAGCTGTTTCATCGGGAAAATCTGCGTTATCATCAACTTCATCAAAATCTGGGTCTTCGACAAAAGATGCCCATTTAAAGTTTACCTCCGCATTACCGTTATTAGTGGGCTCAGCGGCAGCCGCTGCTGCAGCAGCTAAGGGTGCCGGTACTTCATCTAGTGCTGGCGCTCAAGCTGCTGCTGCTGCCCTAAAGCAAAAGTTAAAAAGTGCAGCTGCCGCCTCATCAGTAGTAGCGGCAGCCGCAGCCAGCAATTCCCGCTCAAATTCAACATCAACATCCTCGAATTCATCATCGCTGTCCTCATCTGTTGGGATTGTTAATGCAATCTCAAATGCCCTGCAAAACATCATTACCAGCGATAATTCCGACACGGATACGGAACTTTATCCACCACCGGTAACGGATCTTTCTGAATCGGACGAAGAATCTGTTTCAGAGGTAAGTAAATTATGATATTTATTGTTATTTATTTATTTTTATTATTATTATTATTTTTTTTTTTTCAATTACATACTTAATACTTTTGGTGTAAGAGTAAAATGTTTAGGTTTCAATATTTTTATATATTATGTTTTCCATTTTTAATTTATATATGTAAAAGTTATCTATGCTTTCGTTATTGCTTTAAAGGAAACTATAAATATTTCAGAATTTCTACCAGATTTTAACAGCTTACATACAATGATAGATCTATGAAGAACAATGAGATTATTTATCACTGTACTTGCTGCAGGGAGTAAATCAAAATCTAAATGAAAAAAATCAATATTTCTTCAATAAAAGTGCTGTTGTTCTTGAATATCTATTTAAATTTTTATTTTGTCCAAATATAAATAATTTATTTTGATCTATACATAAATACATTTATTTATTTTTTCGACTTAGTGAAAATGAAGTAACAATTATGCAAACACATTCGTCTACTATTTTTTTTCTATTTAAAATTTTAATTCTGGAAACTGAAATCCAACTTGAATTCTATCAATGTTAAATAAAAACAAACGAATAAATGAACGATCAACCGACCCCTCATGATTTTTTATATATATTTGTTTGAATTGTACACAAAACAACTTTTTCTTAAAACGGAAATCCAAATTGTATCTTCTAAATGAAATCCCATTATGTGTGTGTAAGCTGGAAGGCTGGCTTGTTGGCAAGTTTTTCAGTAGCAGTAATGTTATTTCATTCAAATATCATCCAAATTAATTATTCATTCACACATCCATTTTTATAAAAAAAAAAAAACACTTTTTCCATAATACATCATAACTGTTATAATAGAGTTCTTTTTTTTAATATTTTATTTTAATTTCTTTGTTTGTATTGAATATATTTTATGCTACTACTTTTATTGTTTTTGGAGATGGAAAATAAAAACAAAAAAAGTTTTTGTTTTGCTCTATTATTAATATTTTGTTGGTTTGAATTTTATGATATTTTTATACCCTCCACCACCACAAGTAGGGAAAAGAGTATATTAACTTTGTCAATTCGTATGTAACGCTAAGAAGGCCATTACCGTTATAAGAATTATCAAAATAATTCGTATATTCTTTACGACTGTGAGTGTATGTCTGAGTGTGTAAGAACGAAGCATAACGTATATACTTCACACGCATTTGTGGAGAAGGTTATTGAAGTTTCGGCATAGCTAAATATATCGTTTTTACTTGTTTTAATTATTTTTAAATTTCTACTTATGCACATACATATGTAAGTTTATACCTATGGTTGTATTTAATGTGTGATTGCTCGAAATAATGTCTGCCTTTTCACATTATAAATCTTTCTTTTTTATTTTTTATTATTCTAAGATTAATATGCAAATAAAAATCTATTTAACTTGACAATAGTTGATAAAATGAAATCAAATTTAAAAAAAAATTAGCTTATCACTTTATTTTGATAATAGTTTTATTTAAATACAAAAATTGCATTAAATTCTCTTCTGTACGTATGTGCATGTGAACGAATGTATAATAAATATGTATAAACATATACAAGTGCATTTTAAGAACTTCAAATAACGTTCTAGATAGAGAGAGCCAAAACTATTGTTAAGACAATAAATGACAATTAACATTTTATTTTATAAATTAGCCCTTTATGACAAACTTTCTCAAAAGCTTCCGCGATATTTAAGAAAATAGCAGAATAATATTTTCTTAGTTCATAAGATTTTTATCTCTCCAGCCATACGTTTAATTGTTAGACTTTCATAATATTTATATCTCTTAAAAACAACAACACTTTCTTCTCTAAGACTGTCTTGAATACTTACGGCAGACATGGAAGTATTCTTCTCCTGAGAATCTGTGAGATTTAAACTTTAAATTTAAACTTCAAGTACACGAAATGTTGTTTGAATTCAACTGTAATTCCATTAATATCTTCAAGTATTTTTAAAATTCTATTATTTTTATTTCGGTTCAAACTTTCACCTTAGTTACGTCTCCATTTAAAATAGTAAGAATAAATATTTTCTAAATCTTAGGTCAATGATCTTTTATTAGAAGGATTAACTTTTTGTCTCTTAAACATTATGTTCCTTTTTCATGATACCGCAACAATTGATGCAATATCTAGGATTAATCTGGTTTATGTCCTTACTATATTTTTAAAATTATTTATAAAATACAATATGTTTCGGCTCTTTTCAAATATTCTTTGAATCTACATTTTAAAAATCACTTGTAATATATTGAAGGTTATTTTTTTTTTTTCATTTTAAAAACAGATATTTATACAAGAAAATTATTTAAACAATAAATGTCTGTATATTTAAATAAAATATATACAATTATAATGTATTTTTAAAGAAAGAAGAGTACAAACATCATCAAACAAATTGAACAGAAAAGTAAAGGAATAAACAATAAAAAGAGAAACAAAAAACAAATATTGATAGAACATAAAGCAATCAAACAACGTGTTTTCGTGTTATTCTAATTATTACTTATTTTCGTTTATATTTTTTCTTTATTCTCCTTTTAGTTAAAACAAAACAGCATAAATATATATATTTTTTCACTTGAATTTTATGTTTTTTCTTTATTTTTTTTTCTTATAAATTCTTAAATAATGTATCATCAAATACAATAAAAACGATAAAAGAAATGAAAGAAAAATACGAATGAAGAAAATCGCAATTTGTGCATGAAAATATACACGTCAGAAATGTATTCTTCTTATTCTCTTACATATATTTTTGAGCAGAAAATTTAAAATAATTTTAATCTGAAATTTAGAAAAAAAATTATTGAATCACTTTCTCTAAATGCAGTTTTAATTTACCTCTAAGTACTACTGATGATTTTTCATAAAATTGTCAATTATAAAATGACAAATTGGAATGAAATTTCGCTATAAAATTATATTCACTTTGTATTTGTGAGCGTATGTTTGTAGTGGAGGATATTGAAGATTCGACATTGCCGAATATAGCATTTATACTAGTTTCTTTTATTTTAGTTATTTATACAATTAGTTACCAATAAAAAACAATAAAATTTTGTTTGTTTCATATTAGAATACAATTATTTTTTAAATAATTGTTCATGTTTATTTTATACAATTTTCTATTTATTTAAAAATAAAGAAAAAACAATAAACTCATTTGACCATTGCACTGGGAAGAGAGTGCAAACAGTCATACATATTGTATATTTTTTTATTTATAATTTATTTAATAAAAATTTGTCAACAACAACTATAACAATAACTCAAAGTCCACAAAAACTAATAAACATTAGATATAACATGTCTGCTCTTAAATGTGTATGGATATTTATGTATTTATTATTTACCATAAATAGTATTCATTAGGGTGGTAGTTTTTTGTATACTTTTTGTTTTTTAATAAACATTTTTTTTACTTCAATGAACCCTAAGATATCTTTGGTATGTTTTTATACCCTACACCATCAAAAGTCATTGAGATATTATGCGTTAGTGCAAAAGTTGTAACGGGCTGAAAGAGCAATGCTACCACTTTCGTGCTCTTCAATTTTCTTTTAAGAAAAGCGTAATATCTCTCAACTGGCCTTATCTCCGTGCATTTTGGAGGATTTGCCTCTCTTGGAATTTTTGTTCTTATACCACTCAAGGTTTTGTTTGTCATAGTGATGGAATGCCACGGCAAACCAAAAATAAATGGTCAAATTTTTTGGCTTAAGAAACATCATGTGGACCATTCCTTCTATCTGAACCAATTTTATCACTAATCGGCTGATCGGTTTATACAAAGCTAATAATGTTTCCTTATCCATACCATAAATACAGCAGGCCAGTGTTTTGAGGACCTTTTTCCTATTTTGCTGGCTTGTTTTCAGTGGGTATCCTGATTGAATTAGAGAAATACGAGAATTATTTCTAAGTCCTTATTAACGTGATTAATCCTGTCGAGGTCAATAAAATATATATTTTTTTAATGAAAATCTACCTTCAATGTCTTTGCGTCAGCTACTTGTCTTTGTTTTAAATAGAAAATGTTAAAAATCAATGAAAATTGGGTGTCAGAAAGGTCTTTATGTATTTCTTTCTATAAATGCGATTTTAGAATTTCGAAGTATTAAATAATCTGTACAAAATCTAAGTGCCATAAATAATAGCTTTAAGAACTTTGTAAATTTTTTGAACTATTTATTATTTTTTTTTTGGAAAATTAAAAAAAAATAATTATTTTTTTGCATATGTGTTCGTATGTGTGTAAATTTTTACGTGTGTTATTCGTAACATTTAGCTTTCTTTTTTTATTAATCAGTTTATTGCCATTTTTTGTTTGCAAAATATAATTTTATACATATGTATAAACATACATACATACATACATACATACATACATACATACATACATACATACATACAAGTATAAATATGAAAGAAAAAAATCATCCTACTACACAAGTTTTCTTCTGGTTGTTCAACATTTATTTAGTTTGTTGTTTTTGTTGTTATTTAAATTTTATTTTCGAATTCAATGCGCATTCGTTTTCTCTTAAGAAAAAAAAATACAAAAATACCAAAAACAAAATACAATAACAATGAACAAACAAAAACAACAATTATCTTAAAATTGTTATAAAATGTTTGCCAAAAAGAATAAAAAAACAACAACAAAAATTTATTTTTTACTAATTTCTATACCCTCCATCACTACAAGTGGTAAAAAGGAGGGTATATTAACTTTGTCATTTCGTGTGCAACCATCTAAGACACCATAATAAAGATATATAGTATTGCTGATTATTTGTTATAATCCTGAGAAGTTTCCTATTTAAAACAGGCAAAGTTAATTTAGTATATTAAAAGATATAGACCAATATCTGAGGTAAAGTCTAAGTTCAAGAGAAGAACTTTCGTAAAATTAAATTAAAATAAGAATGAAATTCTGCCATGAATTTAAGTTATATATACATCATTACCATTCCAAAAATCATCAAAGTCGGTTCAGTTTAAACTTAAGTTATAGTCACACATTTAACTAATTTTATGAATCATTAAATGTTCCTGTGTTATATTTAAGAAAAGTTTTTTTTTTTTATTTTGTATACGTTTGTGAGTGTATGTGTGAATGTATTTCACACGCATTTGTGGTGGAGGGTATTGAAGAATCGGCATAGCCGAAATAGCAATCCAACTTGTTTTTTTTTTCATTTTCGGATGAAATTGACAATTAAAAATTGCAAATGAAAGAAATAAAGAGAAATAATAACAATCTATCTTTTCTATTTGTACTTGTATGAGTGTGATTGTTTGTGCTTGTACTTTGCAAATTAAAAAAATATAAAAAATACTCTCCTTAAAAAAATGAATGAAATTAAAATTACCTTGCTTTCGTCCAATGACCATTTTTATGAAAATATTTAACGGACATTTTGTTTAAATAAATAACAAAAATAAATTTTAATAAATCACACGACTAAATAAATTGGAAGTCACAGTGAGAGACCGCTTAACAAAGCACAAGAAAAAAGCAGAAATAAGAATGACACGAAGAAATAAACGAAAATAAAAAATAAATAATAATCACTCACTCAGTCTTTTTATTCGTTCTCTTGTTCGTTTTGCACACGTGAGAATTTGAGAAATTTGACGTTTAACAGATAACTAAATGAATGCGAACTTCTTCCTTAAGATTTGTGGAAAGTTTTATTATTTATTGATATCATAATAGAAATGAAAGAAATAGTATTTTATATGTGGTTAGATCTTTTTTAAAGGAGTGTGATCAAAAAACTCTTTTCATTCATGTATGTGAATAAAAACGAAACTATATTTTAATTGATTAAAATTATTATAATAAAAAATATATTTTTATAGTTTAATCACCAGTAATGACATTTTGAACCTTTTTCGCTTTTGTCAGTTTGATTTTTCTGCTCTTCTATTCTCCTAACATAAAATTTTTAACTAATTATTCTACTCTTACTTGTTTACTTATAGCAAAATTTTCTTTAATAACATTCAGAATTCTTATATTTTTTGATTGCTTTTCCAATTTTCGTCATTATATCTTAAATCTTTTGCTTTATAATTTTAGAAATTGAGAAAAAAATTTATAAGATTTACTAAACTAAAGTTTCGCAAATTATTTAATGCAAAATTATTCTTGACAATCAATTTGAGAACTAATTCTTTTGAATTCTGTACTACAAAAATTTTGTTTAAACCCTACAATAAAAGAAGAAACAACAAAAATAATAATATTTAGTTCATTACACCCTATAAACTTTTTGTTGGTTTTGAATTTTTAGTTTATTACGTTTTACATATTTGAGTTAACAAGCAAAAATAAAAGAGAAAAATTGATTGTTATTTTTTTTATTCAGAATTATTGTTATTGTTATTTTTTTGTGCAAAATAAATTATAAATAAACTAAACTGAGTCTCGTAAAAGTTATTTACTTAAAATTAAAAAAAACGAACCCGAAAAATTGTGCACAATAATCATTGAGTACAAAGAGAATCATGGGATTGAGAATGAAAGAGATTAAAATTAAAATGAAAAAAATGTTTAAAATTAAGTTAGTATTTTTATTTAAATTAAAATTATTTTTTATTTACACTAGAAATTCTAAGAATTTTGATATAGGGAGTGAGATTGAAAAATTCTTAACATAAATATGACATGACATGAGCCTAACATATATCCACTGGTCTTAGTTCCGTGCAGTTGGTAGGATTTGTCTCTCTTTTTATAAATATCACATTATTTTTCTTGTACCAGTCAAGGAGTTGTTTACCATAGTCAAAAATGCCAAGACAGAACAAAAGTGCACTCATTATGAAGTCAGTCATTTTTGTAAACACTCCTTGGTATAAATTGCGGTATTTATGTAGTCCGTTGTAACAAATGATTTTAATTTGTATAATAATTCATCGATATACCTTATAAGTTGCGTCCTGTAGATTTTGGACAAAGTTTCAGGGATAAAAAGACGATCAACTCAAGAAATTGTTGAGTCGATTGGTTTACTTTAAAATTGGGCGTAGTATTATTTTTCTGCACGTTGCAAGCAACTGTACAAATGTAAAATAACCACGTATTGTGGTGTAGGGAATAAAAAGGTCATAAAAAATATTTTTCTTATTAAAATTTAAAATATGAACAGTCGAAATCCTTGAAAATTGTTTTGTGTTCATAATGTTTGATTTCTTCGAATATTTATAATATGAATTTGATATTTATTTTTTATTTTATTTTATTTTAATAAAAACATTCTCTTAACATTCTGTAACTTTCAGCTTATTAGGTTTTACATAGTTTTTAAGGTTAACATTTCTATTTGCATTATTTTTGTTTTTCTTTGTATTTGTTTCATATTTTTTTATTATATAAAAAAAGGTCAAGTACTTTAGTTTTGTTGGAATTATAAACAAAATAACTAAAAACCCGAAGCTATAAAAATACACGCTCTAAATTAATCAATTAAGTATGATTCATAATTTAATTCTTAAAAGTCCCATTAAAAACACACACTCACACAAAATATGCGGCGAATATTTTTTAGTACAAAGTAAAATAAATTTTACATTTATTACTCTCTCACACAATATTTTTTACCATCCATCGCATCATCGTTCTGTGAACAGTCAGCAGACTGTTTGTATGTGTAGCTGGCATGGTTACTTACTACCAAACAAAAATAATCGCCATCACTATCAACATCAACATCATTATTTCTAATATAAATTTTATATGGTTTTAACATATGAACAAATCAAATGAAGAATATTTAATTGAGGAGAATTTTATTTTTGTAGCATTTTGTTTTCTGTTTTTTTTATTTTTTTAAATTTTATTTGTTATTAAAAAAACTGCAATTATGAAAATTTAAAAAAGAAAATCGTATCATGTATATGTGAATATAAAACAAGTAAGAATGTTATATTCGGCAATGTTGAATCTTCAATACCCTCCACCACAAATGCGTGTGAAGTAAATACGTTATGTATCGTTCATACAGACTTGCAGACGTCTACAATATATAAAAGTATTTCCTAAATATAACGCATAAATACTTAAGGAGTCATAAAAAAAATATATTTTTAACTATATTTTTTTTCTATTTAGCCGATTTTGATAATTTTTTGGAATGGTAATGTAGTACATATAATGTTATGGCAAAATTTAATTTTAATTTGTCGATTTATTATCGGCAAATTCACAAAAAAATTTTGCTTAAATTAAGATATCGGTCTATAACTTTTAATATAACTATAATATAAATATTTGAAACAATATATATATATATATAGAATTTTTCGATCTCGAAATAACAATTTTTGAAACGTTAAATCAAGTATTAAAAATAAGGTTATACCTCTAATGCTCGTATACGTAACGTTTTATAACATTCTATTAATATTTTTCCTCTTTTTATTTTCATCACCCTCTGTCTGTCTACCTCTTCCTCAATTAACCATTAATCTACTAAATATATCTATGCCAAATTCATTATTTAGAAATTACTATTTAAAGACAGTTTTTTGGTTTTAATTTATTTTTTTGTCCAAAGTTTTTTTATTTGATTTTTATGTTAAAATTTTATTTTATTCTTTCTTTTCCGTTCTTTTTGTAGATCCTTTTGGCATGCTTGTGTCTAAGGCCAGATTTATTGGTAAGTTTCGTCGATTTTTATGCATTTTTTTAGTTTATAACCCTCTTCCTTTTACATTCTCCCTTAATATGTTGTCTTTCTTTAAATATAATTTCCAAATTGTAATAAAGAATAATTAGCAAAATCAAAAAGAACGCTTATTTCAATTATTACTATTTCTTTTTTATTTAAAATTTATGATTGTTATTCTCGAAAATAAATTCAACGTTTAAAAATGCATAAAAAAGATTATTGCTGAATGTAAGAAATTATAACATAAACATTTAGCCATAAAAAATAATATTGTTTAATTACTTTCTTTTATACTAATATATTTTGTTAAAAATGCGTTAATTATAAAAAAATTACTACTACAATTGTTGCTACTACTATCTCTTGTACCACTACTACTATTACTACTACAACTACTTCTTTAACTACTATTCCAATCAAAAAATAAAACTACTCATACCACAAACAACAAAACCAATAATAAAATTGTTTTGCTGGCCTTAGAGACATCATGAACTTATATTTTGTTGTTGTTGTTAATTTAACTTTAGCTTTTATAATTTTTTATTTAATCTTAAAATTGGTTAAATACTTATATATAATTTATTTATTTCTTTGGCTTAGTTATTCCTAAAAAAATATATAAAACAAAAAAAACAAAAAAGTAGGCAGCTTTGAAATGTAGACGACGATTTATGTGCAAAGAATTATGCAAATTTCAATCAATTCAGAAAATGTATATTATAATAATTTTTCCCATTATTTTCTTCATTTTAGGATGATATACCAGAATCTGATCCGGACTCTTGTGGTCATGATGCTGAAGGTCATGAAGAGGAAGATGATGGTGACGATGAGGACGAAGATGAAGATGAAGAGGACGAGGAAGATGATGATGACGAAAATGAGGATGACGATGATGATGACGACGATGATGAAGAGGACGAAGAGGAAGAAATTGACGAAGACGATGATGATGAGGAAATTCAAGATCCCAATGAGGTCAGTGGAGATTTCTTACTCGATGCCAATAATGATCGTAGTAATCGAAATCTGAATGCCCTTTTTGAAGCTGCTGGTTAGTTGGAAATTAAATAATATGTAGAAAAAGATTCATAAATAATAATGATAACGTTTTTGTTTCGTTTTTTAGCCAACGAAAAAGCACCTGTTTTGCGTCACGCAACGCATGCCATTGACGAAACTAAACAGGCCCTAACGAAAATGCGTGGTGCTAGCAGTGATAAAACGTAAGTAAAGTTTATAATAAAAGAAGTGATAAATAATCATATTTATTTGGTAGCTTTATACATATTTTCAATAACAAGGTTCACTGATCTAATAAAACATTCCAAGATTTTACTATACAATTTGTTTATGTGAATTCTTAACAATATCCATACTATAGAAATATTTTTTTCTTCTTCAGTTGAAATTGTTTAAGCAATTGATTCATTAATAAGATTTTTTCTTTATTTAGCATGTTTTCTCGTACTTTAATTGCTGCCTGTAATGATAACGACGTTAATACGGTACGTAGTCTGTTGGGTAAGGGAAACGTGAATATTAACGAATCAACGGATGATGGAGAATCGTTGCTTTCTATGGCTTGTTCAGCCGGTTATTATGAATTGGCTCAAGTTAGTATATCTATAAAATTATAACTTTGTATTATCTAATCTAAGCTAAAAATCAATGTACTTTAATAGGTTCTTTTAGCCATGTCTGCAGCTCAAGTTGAAGACAAGGGCCAGAAAGATTGTACTCCTTTAATGGAGGCTGCTTCTGCTGGTCATTTGGAAATCGTTAAACTTTTGCTAAGTCACAATGCTGATGTTAATGCTCATTGTGCCACCGGTAATACCCCGCTTATGTTTGCTTGTGCTGGTGGCCATGTGGAAGTGGTTAAAGAACTACTGAAGCATGGTGCCAATGTTGAAGAACAAAATGAAAATGGTCATACACCTTTAATGGAAGCAGCATCCGCTGGTCATGTTGAAGTCGCTAAGGTAATACTAATAAATAATTACTTTCAAATAAAGAGTAAATAAAACAAATGATGAAAATCCGAGATTAGAGAAATCAATAAATATTTTTTTGAAACTTTTTACACCAACTTTAAGATTGAGTTAATTATCTGGTTTAAATTGATTTCATTTAAATGAAAATATTTATAAATTTCAATGATATTGTTTGATCTTATTTGATGTATTTTTTCTTTTTTCTAACAATTTACAACAGACAGAAATTAATATGTTTTTAATGAATAATTTTGTTTTTATAAATATTTTGGAAAACAGGTTTTATTGGAACATGGTGCCGGCATTAATACGCATTCAAATGAATTTAAGGAGAGTGCTTTAACATTGGCCTGTTACAAGGGTCATTTGAATATGGTACGTTTCCTTTTGCAAGCCGGTGCTGACCAAGAACATAAAACTGATGAAATGCATACAGCCCTAATGGAAGCTTCCATGGATGGACATGTTGAAGTAGCCAGACTACTTTTGGATTCGGGAGCTCAAGTTAATATGCCTACCGATTCGTTTGAATCCCCTTTAACATTGGCGGCCTGTGGTGGTCATGTAGAATTGGCAACTTTATTAATTGAACGTGGTGCCAACATTGAGGAAGTAAATGATGAAGGTTACACCCCATTAATGGAAGCCGCGCGTGAGGGTCATGAAGAAATGGTGGCATTATTGCTAAGCAAAGGAGCTAACATTAATGCTACCACCGAAGAAACGCAAGAAACTGCTTTGACATTAGCTTGTTGTGGTGGTTTTAGTGAAGTGGCCGAATATTTGATAAAACATGGAGCAAATTTAGAATTGGGAGCATCTACACCATTAATGGAAGCTGCTCAGGAGGGCCACACAGATTTAGTACGATTTCTGTTGGAGAACAAAGCCAATGTGCATGCGGAGACTCAAACAGGAGATACAGCATTAACGCATGCCTGCGAAAATGGACATACCGATGCCGCTGAAGTTCTATTGAGCTATGGAGCTGAATTGGAACACGAGTCTGAAGGAGGCCGTACCCCGCTAATGAAAGCTTGTCGCGCTGGTCATTTGTGTACTGTGAAATTTCTTATATCCAAAGGAGCTCACGTTAATAAACAAACTAGTAGTAATGATCATACTCCCCTATCTTTGGCGTGTGCTGGTGGTCATCAAACGGTAGTTGAATATCTGTTGAAAATTGGAGCTGATCCTTTCCACAAACTAAAAGATAACAGTACTATGCTTATCGAAGCTGCTAAAGGTGGTCATACCCGTGTTGTAGAACTGTTATTTAAATACCCTCACTTTATACAAAATCATCAAAATGAATTGCAATCGGCTGCAGCGGCAGCGGCTGCTGCTGCAGCTGTTGGTATTAACAATACAACAGCCTCAAATGCTGCTGCCAATCAATTACATCTAATTAACCTGCAACAGCAAAAACAATTGCAGCAGCAGCAAAAACAATTGCAGCAACAATTGCAGTTACAGTTGCAACAGTTGAGTACACCCACTGGCATGCATGAATCTTCGGATGGTTCGCGGGTATCAAATCAACAAGCATTCCACCACCAACAACAATACACCACTAATAATGGTGTTTTGACTGGAGCCACAAATGAGTATTTAGAGGAACAATTACAGCTACAACAAACTCCCAACACCAATATACAAGAACCTGGTACCAACCAAGTGGTGGCCTGTAATGAGGAATATGCTGCCATTGATATCAATTCGTTGAGTGCTCAGCAACAGGAGGCACTAATTGCTAAATCTAGACTTTTTCATTTACAAGCTGGCTTTGGAAATGTTGGTGGCGCCAGTGCAGCTGGTAACATCTCTAATAATAATGAACAAGTAGCTGCGAATTTAAATAATCAACAACAACAACAACAGCAGCTACAGCAGCGTAAACAATTTGATTTAGATATGTCACATATTATGCCACTTACTCCACCACAAAAACAACCTCCAGCTCCACCAGTTTTACAATCACAGATGCAGCAACAACAACAGACTCAATCTCAAGCAACAATGCAGTTACAGCAAAATCAACAACAACAACAGCAGCAAATTAAACTTAAGGGTAATCAGCGTAAAAGTCGTCAACAACCACCACAACCATTTGAAGTTAGTATACCAAACACTGCCAATGCTAATAACAACAATAATACTAACAATTCGAACAATGAACAACAACAACAACAGCAACAAATGCAAGATATTGAACGTTCTCAGCCTTTAGGTGATGATGGTTTGGGTAATAAGCAACAAGCACAACAACAATCCTCAACACAACAGCAGCAACAACAACAACAGCTACAATTTTCCTGCTTTAATGATGATTCACGTTTTATTAGACGTCGAGTTTTAAGGGATTTCAATAAGGTAACAAAAGTGAACTTTTTCATTATAAACTGTGTTTATTAACTATTTTTATTTCAACACAGATAAATGATCAAAAAAATATTCCTGCTACTTTGTTGCCTGCCTCCTACTTGGATATGACTGGCGGCAATGTTAATAACCAAAATCAAAATGTTGGAGATGGCGCAGACGCTTTAACGATGAATCAAAATTTATTAGCAGGTCAGTTTACAAATGTAATGTATATAAAAATATGTTGTTTAATCCCTTTTTAAGTTACTAAGCAAGAATTTTTTTTAAATATTTGAAAATTATTAAGATACATCGCAATGGGGGCTTACAGTTATTATTATTATTATTATTATTATTATTATTATTATTATTATTATTATTATTATTATTTATCTTATCTAAATGTACTCTCATATATTTATTTATATATATTAGTTGCTCCTGCTATCGGTGATGGTTCAGAAATGCAACCGGTAATTATAGCGAGTCCAGAACCTTTGAACTTTGCACCCAACCAGGCACTAATGATGCAAGAACTTTTCGATCCTAATAATCCTCAGACACCTTTAACTTTGGCAACCACTTTACCACAAGGTACACAATTTGTATTAGGTCCTGCACCCCCACCTCAGCAGCAACAACAACAGCAACTGCAACAGACGCAGTCACAACAACAAGCTTCACAACAACAGTTGCAGCAGCAGCAACGTATTGTTGCTGGTAAAACGACACAAAAGACTGGTGGTATTACAACACCTTCAGAAGTGTCTCAAAGTACTGCAATCAGCGATAGACCTAAAGCAAAGCCAGTTTCAAAGAAAGATGGAAAGATTTTGCGTAAAACTACAACACAATCAACAGCAGCCACTTCACTGCAACAACCGCAGCAACAGCAGCAACCATTATTTAGGCAAAATCAAATGGTATCCATATATAACAACTTGGTATGGAAAATGATACTCAACCTTATATCGCATTTAATTAAATATTAATTGTTTTTCTAGCCCATGTTAATAACAAATGAAACTACTCCAAGTCTCCAAACCCAGCAAGCCATTATGAATCATATGGTTTTTGCAGCACAACAACATCAACAACAACAGCAGCTACAACAACAGCAAATTGCATTAGATGTTGTAAATAATGCTCAAGTTTCACAACAGCCACAACAACAGCAGCAACAGCAACAGGGTGTTATTGCTTTAAGTAATTCACCAGCCTCACCATTGGCTTCTCCTTCATCTGGTGCAACTGCTTTATGTGATCCTCAACTACAGCAGTTTATGGATATTCAATCATCTGAAGATATCCACCAGCAGCAGCAACAACAACAGCAGCAGCAGCAACCTGAAAATGAGCAAACTGCACAGGAAATACAAGAGGCTTTAGATGCTGCTCTTTCCGATTCAAAATTAGCTGTAACTGATTCCCTTAATGCTCTTAGCAAAGCCAATGCAGCAGCAGCTGCAGCAGCTGTTGCCAAAGCATGTGGCCTCAATCCGGCCGAACAACAGGAATGTCTCAAGAAACTCCAGGAAGGATGGCAAATTGTAGACTTGCGTCAACGTATATTCCATAAACAACCGAAATCACCTACGGAAACACCACCAGAAAAGCAAACTTTAGATTTTACCAATATGGAAAATGAACTGGATGGCAATGAGGGCGATTCAAATAATGAAATGAAAAATTTAGCTACTTTGTGTACAGCCGCAGCTCAAGCAGCTGCCGTAAATGTTATGCCTGGAGAATCTGACTCAAAGGATTCTATTAAATTGGCAACTGACGCTAAAACTAGTGGCGGAGGTCAAACAAAAAAACAACGTAAGCACTCTAAAAAAGAAAAGTTGTCGCAACAAGAGTCTTTAGAATTGAGTCAATTACCAGCCGAGACACCAAACGAAGAAGTTAATGAAGAACGACGAAATTCTATTGAAGACCCCCAATCATTAGCCTCTGAAGAATGTCCAGTTGAAGATGCTAATTCGGATATTGAACATCCAGAAGAGGAAATGTCTAAATCAATACAAGAACTAGATGAAAGTACACAAATCAAGTCACCTACAAAAGGAATTAAACCTATTTCGCAGCGCCTAGAGAACCTAATACTTTCAAACGCTCCCCTAAAGCCCGGAGATTTGTCCCAAGCTTTTACTGATTTGCGACAAGAAATTGGAGCTGATGTTTTGACCGTGTTCCCGCAAAAATTTACAGGCAGAGCAGCCTTGAGTAGTGCTTTACAACAACATTTAGCTTTGGTAAAACATGCCAGCGGACAAGCGCAAGACGCAAATGAAGTTAATGGTGATGGCTTAATACAAGGTGATACTAATTCAACTGGTGCCACTCAAAGTGCTGAATTGGTCTATCCCTCATCAATAGATGCCCAGACTTTAGAACAATTCACCAATGCAACAACTCAAGCAAACAATAATGAGAATGAGAACAATGCAGTCGTTGCTGTAAACTCTGGTAGTGGTCAGGATCAAGTAGTTGCCGCCGGAGAACAATCAGAAGAGGGAATGCGTGAGGAAATGTATGACATTGAAGTCGAAATGGATGACTTTTTCCAAGTTATACATAATGTGCACGATCCTGCTTTACAAGTAAGTTGGATTAGAGAATTACAGAGGTGACTAATTTATTAATAATTTTCATTACTAATTTGAACATAGGAATTTGCCAGCAACTTAAATTGTGGTGAATTAGCTGATTTTGGCATCAACTCAATATGCAAAACTCGATGGAATGGGAATTGGGCTTTGACACCCAAATGGACAAGTCAAGATCAACTGATTAGCGCTGCTGCTGCAGCTCATCATCAACAGCAGCAACAGGGCCTTCTAACAACCAGCGAAGAACAACAGCAGCAGCAAGAGCAACAAAGACAAGCGAATCAACTATTGTTGGATTACCAATTGCAACAACAGTTGCAGCAAAGGTTTGCTGATGCCGATGAAATGCAAATGCAGGTAAATTAAACTAATTGACTTTGTTTTTTTAATAGAATTAATTTTTTTTGTAAACGAAATTTGTTTTAAATTACCAGCAACAACAACATCAGCAAACTACACTGTCTTTGATACCTTTTTCGCCTGAAGATGCTGCTGCCGCTTCGGCTGCAGCAGCCGTTCAACAGCAACAGCAGCAACAACAATTACAAACACTGCCCACATCTACATCAGCTGGAAGTACTGTTATTGAATACCAATTACCACAACAACAGCATCAACATCATGGCTTAGATCAAGAACTCAAACAGCATATACAACAATTACACCAGCAACAACAAACTAATGTTCGTCTTTTAAAGGCTGTTGCAGCAGCTGCTGCCAATCAACAACAGCAGACTTCTAATCAACAACAACAACAGCAGCAACATCAACAAAATGTCGGAAATAATAATAATAATTTTGTCTTTAATGTTGATGGTTGTGGTAGTGTAAGCAATACAGTCTCAGATAAATCTTCACAGTCTTTACAATTATTATTCCAATTGCCTCCCACTGTTCAGCAGCAGCAGCAACAACAGCAACAGGATGATGTAGCTGCAACTACTCAACAATTGCAACACTTGAAATTACATCATCAAGAATTGCAAGATCAACAAAAGCAACAACAACAACAATTGAAATTATTGCAACAACAAGAGCAAGATTTGTCACAAACTACATCTGATACCTCCATGCAGCAGCAACAGCAGCAACAACAAACGACCTTAGAGCAAGTGGCACAAAACAATCTCTTGTTGCAGCAACAAGCCGCTTTGGCCCAACAGGTACTCAATCAACAGGTCTTGAAGCAAAAGCAACAGCAGTTGTTGCTGCAACAACAGCAGCAACAACAATCCGCTCAGGTATGTCTTAATGTGTTCTTTTGCTTCTCGATCTGATTCGAATAATAAACGATTCGAATGATACGTACCCAATTAATCTAAATTACTAATAAATCCTATTTATATTACTTTAGGTTCAAGTTTCCACACAAACTCAACCCTCTGTTGTTGTACCTCATCCTAATGCAGTGCAAGTTCAAACATCACGTGGAGTTAACAATCAATTTTGTCCTACGTTATCTACTATGGCAGCTGCTGTGGATGTAGGTTTGGGTAGTGTTTGCGCCCTAACACCTCAGCAACAACAGCTACAACAACAACAGCAACAGCAACAACAGCAGCAACAACATCAAATTAGTCAAGAAGATCTAAAACAGCAATATGCTGCAAATTACGCTGCTGGTTTCCTAGCAATGACCCAACATCAGCAACTACCAGTTCCAGCACCATTGACGGCAGCTTTAAATCAAGTTGTGGCCAATGCCTCATCTGTTCTACCACCCCAGGCATCAACCAGTTCTGGAAGTAGCAAAATGCCCGGTGGTATTGCCAAAAAAGTTATAGATAAACAGTCGCGTAAAGAACGTAATCGCTATTCGTTATTGCGCTCTGCAGCCGGTAGCCAAGGTAAGTAAAATATCTTGTAAAATGGAATCAAATTATAATTTTTTTCTCGTAATATCCTTGTCTTTATAATCAAATATTTCATAATTCTATTTAAAATATTAATAAATCTTTAGCTAATGCTGCTGCTCAACAACAATATCAACAAACAGTTGCCGCAACTACTGCCTTAGACAAAACCATTGATGTTGACTCTGAAACCGATTCCAATCATGACACCGCCCTCACTCTTGCCTGTGCCGGCGGTCATGAGGAATTAGTTGAATTGTTAATAAATCGTGGAGCCAATATAGAACATCGTGATAAGAAGGGTTTCACACCTCTCATACTAGCGGCAACAGCTGGACATGAAAAAGTTGTTGATATTCTCCTAAAGCATGGTGCCGATTTGGAAGCACAATCGGAACGTACTAAAGACACACCACTCTCGTTGGCCTGTTCTGGTGGACGCTATGAAGTTGTCGAGTTACTATTGGGTATTGGAGCAAATAAGGAGCATCGTAATGTTTCCGATTATACACCTTTAAGTTTGGCTGCTAGTGGTGGTTATGTGAACATTATAAAATTACTCTTAAGTAATGGGGCTGAGATAAATTCACGTACCGGCAGTAAATTGGGAATATCACCGTTAATGTTGGCCGCTATGAATGGTCATACGGCTGCGGTGAAATTGCTTTTAGATCAAGGATCTGATATTAATGCTCAGATCGAAACTAATCGCAATACTGCTTTAACATTGGCCTGTTTTCAAGGTAGACATGAAGTAGTTAGTTTATTGTTAGATCGTAAAGCAAATGTCGAACATCGTGCTAAGACCGGTTTAACACCGCTAATGGAAGCTGCGTCTGGAGGTTATATAGAAGTTGGCCGTGTTCTTCTTGATAAAGGGGCTGATGTTAATGCAGCACCCGTTCCCACATCCAGAGATACTGCTTTGACTATTGCCGCTGATAAGGGTCATTTGAAGTTTGTTGAATTGTTGTTATCTCGTGGAGCAGCGGTGGAGGTTAAAAATAAAAAAGGAAATTCTCCACTATGGTTGGCGGCTCATGGTGGTCACCTAAGCGTTGTTGATATATTGTACCAGCATAATGCCGATATAGATTCTCAAGACAACAGGAGGGTTTCGTGTTTAATGGCAGCCTTCCGCAAAGGACACACGAAGACCGTGAGATGGATGGTTCAATATGTAACCCAGTTTCCATCTGATCAAGAAATGAACCGTTTTATTAGTACCATAAGTGATAAAGAACTGTCGGAAAAATGTTACGATTGCATGAAAATCATTCGTGCCGCAAAGGAGGCGCAAGCAGTTAAGGCTAACAAAAATGCTTCAATATTATTGGAGGAATTAGATATGGAGAGAACGCGTGAGGAAAGTAGAAGAGCAGCTGCTGCTCGTCGCCGCGAACGTAAAAAGAAAAAGAAAATGGAAAAGAAAGAGGAGAAACGCAGACAAATGGAGGAGGCCACAGGTGGTTCCAGTAATCCACAGGAGCAAGATGATAAAGATTCCGACAAAGATGAGGAATCCGATCATGAAGACAACACTGCTGCCGACGAAGATGATGATCAACAAAATCAACAAAATTACCGTGAAGAAGGAGATTCTGGTATTGATCAAGGATCTTGTTCCAGTACTGACATTAAGGCTTCTACAGGAAATCAAAACAATGATAAATCTACTGGAGCTAGTAGTAATAGTGTTGGTGGCGGCGGAGGAGGAAAAAGTAAAAATAAAAAGAAGAACAAACAACAAAATACACGTAATAGTAGTCCAGTTGTTGAAGAATCACAAACAGTTCAACTTGCTCCAGCACCAAAACAACAACAGCAGCAACAGCAAAACAATAAAAAGAAAGATGATAATAGCAACACCAAATCTTCATCTAACAGTAATAAGAAAAATACAGTTGAACAAACTACTTTAGCTACGAAAGGTCAAAGTAACAATAACAATTCAAATACCAACAATAAAAAGTCAGATCACCAACACAAGAAAGAAGATGTTATGAACAGTAATAATAATAATAATAACACCTCTAGCTCTACAGCGAACCCTACAAGCGGCAACAAGAAGAAGGAATCAAATAAACAAAAGGAAAAAGAAAATTTGGCACCTAAAGAATTTACAGCCGCAGGTACGGCTCAACAGCATCAACAACAACCACAGTCAAATAGCCACAGTCATAATCATAATAATAAACAACAACAGCAGCAAGGCCACGTTCAGCATGGTACCCAACAGCAATCAACTAATAACAAATCGGAAACAACATCCGCTGGAAATCGTAAATCTTTAATATTTTCTGCATCCAAATCAGCTGAAGAGAATAACAAACGCGATATGGAATCAATAACATCTACAACTTTGGGATCCACTACCATAAATAAGACCCATTCCGCTTCATCTGTGCCTAAGAGAGGAGAAGACGGTTGGAAGGAGGTGGTACGCAAAAGTTCTACACAACAAGCGTCTACCACAGCAACCTCAGCCTCTGCTTCGAGTAGCACATCCACATCATCAACTGTAAATAGCAAAGAGTCCTCATCGACTACTTCAACATCACTATCTTCTACGTCAAATTCTTCCACGTCCACGACCATAAGCGTACCTGGAGTTTCGACCACAACCATCGTTACATCAACTCAGCCCGAAATGACCTGCAAAAAGGTTCAAGTACCAGTTAATGCCATCTCTCGTGTTATCGGACGAGCCGGTAGTAATATAAACGCCATAAGAGCTACAACTGGAGCTCATATTGAAGTAGAAAAACAGGGCAAAAATCAATCTGAACGTAGCATAACAATTAAAGGTGTCACAGAAGCCACGAAACAAGCTCATATGTTGATTTTAGCTCTTATAAAGGATCCTGATGTAGACATATTACAAATGTTGCCACGTATTAATACAACTATTAAAGCTTCAGTGGTTCCGCCTCCATCAACTACTCCACCATCATCCATTTCGACCATGCAAGTAGGTACATGGGATAATAAAACAGCTTTACAATCGTCTACCAGCGGTGGACATAGTAGCAATATGTCCTCCGGCTCGTCAACAACTTCTTCATCTTCTTCGACGCCAGGTGGTAGTAATGTGAATACGAAAGGAACTGGAGGCTTGAATTCAAAATCGAATACAAAGTCTCAAGGAGGTAGTGGTGGTATTGGCGCAAATGCTAATAAATCTGCAATTGGAAGAACGCAACCTTCTAAACCATTTTATGCCCAACAATCACTTACTTCTAGTCGTGGCACAGGTGTAGGCGTTGCATCAAACAGCAGCATAAATCAAGTGAAACATAAGGATGCTGCAGTTAAAGGCTTAAACGGACCTGGATTCAGTCAGAAATCAGCAGGAACAACCAACAGCAAAACATCTACTTCAGGCTTTGGATCCTCAGGTGTAAATAACCAAACATTCGCTGCTAAATTATTAATTGGAGGATCTGGTTCAATATCTTTAACTGGTAGTAGCTCATCGCCAACTAAGAAATCGGAATTAGGTGGTTTGCAACGATCAGGAATAACAGCACCATACGGACGTGGTAAACCTGTTCCCAGTTCAACTATACCTTCCCTTGGCGGAGTAGGAGTTGGTGGAAGTCAAAATAATAATACTTTGTCGGGTCCCATAGGAACATTTAATGTAGCTGAAGCTGCTGCGGCAGTGGCTGCGGCTAATGCCGCGGCAGCACAAGCTGCTAATAATAATGCGTCATCGTCAAACACTGCAGCACGATCTGTAACGCCTATCGGACCTCCAAATAAACAACGAGCTCCTACACCTACAATGCAACAACAACCGTCTGGACATACTAACAACAATACTGCAACACATCAAGGAGGAACACAAACTCTTCAGCAGCAACAGAATTTACACATTAATACTGGTAACTTAGGTGAAAGTGTTAATATATCCGGTGGTTCCGCATCATTGGCAACTCCCGGAAGTTTTGGAGCTCAATTGGCAGCAAAAATCAGCAGCGAATATTCTCTTTTCAATGATTGCCATCAATCCCAATGGGGCAGTGGTCATAACTCTCAGATCTACACTAACCCTAATGCATTAGTTAATGATAATTTGCCACAGGCTGATGCATCTAAGGCTCCGGGATATAACCGCAACATATTGAGTTCTCCAGTAGGAAGCTCTAAGGCTTCTAATTCAAGCACACCGCCAGGAAATGTTGCTACAAGCAATATTAATACCGCTTCCCAACAAACACTAAATATATTACCCGAAACTAGTGTAGCACCTTTAGGTAGTGCAACAACTCAAGCTGCCAGATCTCCAGCTGGTATATCTGTTTCTGGTAATGATTTGACGCCTCCGTCGGGACCAAATGCTGGTCAAAATTCGCAGGTACAACAGGAGTCTAGTGCTATATCACCTAATGTGATTAAACCACCTGGAGCAATAGGACAGCAAACATCTACTGCTACGTCACAGCAACAATCAGTGACTGCTGGAAACATAACGCAACCACCTCCAAGCGGTTTGGCAATACAGAGACCCAACACAAGTGGCCAACACAGGACAAATGCTACGAACAATACAGCCCAACAATCTCCACCCTCAACCCAACCCAATGTCGCTGAAAATACTGGCAATACACTGAATTTCGGTCCAATCGGACCAGCGAATTCTGTGAATCGTAGCAATAATCCTGCCGGCACAATAGGTGAACAACCACGTTTCTACGATCCATCCAATCAAATGAATGTTGCAGTACCCATAGGCTTCCAAATTGATCCCACTTTAATGCAACAACAGGCCTATACTTCGGCCAACTCTAGGCTTAATCCGAGAGCTTCAGTCTTTGGCGGTCAGCAACAACCAGGAACTAAAACACAACAACCATCACAAGCAATGGCCTCAGCCATGTACCACCAACAACAACAACAACCACCACCTACACAACAAAATCAACAAGGAAATGTCTTCAATGCAGCACCCGGCAAACCCATAAATGCCGCACAGAATTTAGCGCCACAACGGCCACAATCTCAACCTCAGGCTGGGCAAACACAAAATCAACGTTGGTATGGTACTGATTACTCTACAGCCGGCGGTTATGTACCACCCTCAACTAGAGACATATTGAATTTGGAAAATGGCTCTACTGGAGGACTTGGAGGTGCTGGTGGCAATTCACCAGCTGCTATGTCACCAAGTCAAAGTGGCAATTTGAATGCGAATAATCCTGGACTTCTACAAACACCTCCACAATTGCCTGGTCAACAATCAACCGATGATATGCGCAAAATACCTCGACCCATTGGTACCGAAAGGGCTTCGTGGAAATACAATAATTATCCAGGTATCGCAAATATGGGAATGGGTGTTGGTGGTTTAGCCGGTGCCGTTGGTTTGACAACCATGGATGATAATTTAGCTGCTATGACAGCTGCTGCTGCAGCTGCTGGTATGCCAGGTGCTGGTATGCCGACAGGACCATTGCCTCCATGGCTTTTGGGAACAGCTGATAAGCAAGCTGCTGCTGCTGCAGTACAACAGCAACAACAACAGCAGCAACATTCGAATTGGATGAAGCAACAATATCGCTATTATAATCAGGGTGCCACAGGTGCTGGTACAATTGGAGGTTTAACTGGTATCGGCGGTCCGGCCGATTACCATCATCAACAAGATCAATTTCATGTAAGTATGATAAAAGGAAAATAGTGTGTATAAGCATATAAATAAATAAATAAATAAATAAATAAATAAATAAATAAATAAATAAATAAATTATTTTTTATACAGATGGCTTTGGACTATCACAATACTATGCCACCACCAAATTTAAATCAAAATCAACCAATGAATTTAATACCCACATACACTTATCCACATTTCTTGGGTCACGTTGGTGGTAATGATATGTCTCATATGCCCGATAAGATCGAATTATGGGATCATCATGATAAACATGTAAGTAGTAATCTAAATAGTTTTTATTTCACGTTGAACATGAATGTATTTACTTTTCAGACTTGGACTTCCAACTGGACCAATTGATGATGCACTCGGAAAACCAGCCAGTGAATCTAGAGATAGCTAAAAGATATTACTTCAACATAAATCCAGACCCTGCAAATATTACATGGAGTTAATTTGCCTATAACTTTTCGCCTCTCTCTCTCTGTATCTTTCTCTGAACTAAAAAGTTTTTTGATTTTGAAAATATGAAATGAAAATAATCACATTAAACAGAATAATATTTATAAAATATTATTATTAATATAACTCGTACTCTATCTACTACTCTTCAATACAAACATTAAACATTATATAGTTTTTGAATTAAGCCTAAAAAACAAAAACAAAAACAAAATACAAAAATATATTTGAAATGATGAATTAAAGCAAAAGTTATAAAATGCCGAGATAAATTTCGCAAAAGTAAATGAAATATGAAAATGAATGAATTCAAAGTTAAGAAGGAATTTTATTTATCTTTTGTTATAAATTCTTATTATTTTTTATTTTATTCAGTTTTTCTTCTAAAACATTTTACGCTTGAAGCCTTGAAAAATATAATTTTGTTTTGGAACTTTTTCTTTTAAAAACTTTTTTATGTAGAAAAAAGAATATTAAAATCTTTTTAAGAAATATTTGCATATAAAAAAACAAATAATTTTATTATTAATACTGTTATATTTAGCAACAACAAAAGCAAAATGCTTTAAATGAAAACAAAAAAAATTAAACTTAAAATTACTTCAAAAAAATCTTGGATTGAAAAACTAAAATAAAAAAATAATAAATGAAAAACTCATATTATATGGAAAATAATTACATACATACATACATTATTAGCCTGTAAGCAGCTACAAACATAAAAAACAAAATGTTTTTGAAATATATATTATATAATAGCTACTACTTACTACTATTACTCTACACACTTTGAAATATTTAATAAATATATACATATATAAAAAAGAAGCATGAAATATAAATAAAACAAAAAATCATTATAAAAAAAAAACATTAAAGAAAAATCTAAAAAAAAAAACGAAAAATTATTGAACATTTTTGTCTTTTGGTTACTTATTATTTCTCTCTTTTTTTTCTTTTGAAGGCAGTGGTTTAGAGATTTATTTGTTGTTTATAAAAAAAATATATATAAAATTTAGAAAATGTCAAAAAAAAATTTTAGATTGTTAAGCTCACACATTCCATAAGTGTTAGTAAATTTAATAACTAGCTAAAGCTATATTGGTCAACCGAACTAGGGCATACAACAAGCCCTTGTAAACATTGAGAACGTTCTATAGGTGTCAATTTTGGATCAAGGACTAAACCTATTGAAATTTATTATTTCCGATTCAATATTTTGGGCCCGCAAACCAGGAAGGTTTTAAGCTTAAAAAATCACAGTAAAAATAAATTTTGTATTTTTTTAATTCACATACTAACTTTTAATGGGAACAAAATCTTTATTTTTAAATGATCTTCATTTTTAATCGTCATTTGCGAAGATTAGGAAAATAAATTTTTTTTTTCGATTAAAATTTGTACCTTAATTTTTTCCATTTTGAAAGGATCAAAATTAAGAAATATTTTTTAATCTTCTTTCAGTTAAGAATAAAAAAATTATCATTTTTAACTTGCTCAATAATGCATAAAAACAGGAAATGTATTTGTACATATAGAAGCACACAAACAAATTTCTTGCCTCAACAAAACTTACTGTTGTTGTTTTATATAAAAAAAAATCCAATAACCAATACACACAAAAACACATACAACAAAAGTAAACACATCTTAATGTGTGGGTACGCCTAATAAAAAAAAAAACATTACGCTCTGTTTTTATTTTATCTTTTTAGATTTATATATTTTTTTTTTTTAAATTTAACTCTTCAATGAGCGATAAAAAAACTCATTGTTTTAATTAAAATTAAACTTTTTGAAAGATCTGATCTTACGAAGAATAAAAAAGTCGAAATCAGTAATTAAATTTGGAAAAAAAAATAAATTTAAAAATTACTTTTCTTAATTTGCATACCAAAAATTATAATTTTTCGGATGACAATTTTTCAAGCCTTTGTCATGCTGTAGGGTTATATAAAGTCGGTCTCAAACGACAGTTAGTCTCTTTTTATTACGAAACAAACATAAACCACAACCTTCAATTTTATTATAAAACTAAGATTTTATTTTCATATTATTTTTAATATTTCATTTGATGTTTTTAATTTATTTAAAGCTTCAAATTAAACAGAAACAATACTGGATTTACAATCAAATGGAATCAAAGAAACGTTAACCTAAATAGGAAAAGCGTATTTAAGTGATGATCTGAAATATGACAAAACCAAACCCAAGAAGAAATTCTTATAATTAAAATAAAAAAACTAAAGGGTTTTAATTGTTTTTAAAAAACAATACCTTATTACAAACAGCTTAACTTAAAAAAAAAATAATAATACACACACATAACCTTAAATTTATTATTAA
The DNA here is from genome assembly GCA_004302925.2 of Cochliomyia hominivorax. Taxonomy (NCBI): domain Eukaryota; kingdom Metazoa; phylum Arthropoda; class Insecta; order Diptera; family Calliphoridae; genus Cochliomyia; species Cochliomyia hominivorax. The sequence continues at coordinate 91,968,262 of PYHX02000467.1, read as the reverse complement.
TAATATGAAATTTAAAAATAACCAAAAAAATATATATTTGGCATTAAATTAAACAAAATTATATTAAAAAAAACAAAAGAAAAGAAATTAAATGCACTGTTTCTGAACTTAAAAATATTATATATTAACGGAAAAACAAAACTTATTAGATTAGATAACAATAAAACAAAAAACAAAAAAACGCTTGCTTTAAAACAAAAATCGATTAACAAAATAATATTTTATTTTCTTTTTAAACCACTCAAAGATTAACATAAACCCTTATAAGTCCCCTGTCCTTTAAAAGGTTTTCTTTTTTTATTATTTACTAGTTGTTTAATAAAAGAAAAATTGTTGAAAAACAAAAAATAATTTTAAAAATTTGCATGTAGGTCTTAGAAAAAAACAAAAAAACAAATATGGCTTTTTAAAAAATTTATTTTTTCATTATTAATAAAAAAAAGAAATTGTCTTTTTTCAAATTAATATACTTTTTTTAACAACCTTTAAACACTTTTTAAAATAAACCTTAAAAATATACATTTATTATTCTATTATTACAAAATACAATTAATTATTAAATAATCATTGAAAAAGATATGAAAGTGAAAATAAAAGAACTTCATTATAATTATTAATTATTACAAGAAAATTAATTATATACATACATACATAATATATAAAGAGAAAATCACAACATTACTTATAAAATATTACAAGAACAACTAAATTACGAAAATAATAATAAAAACAACAACAACAAATATTTAAAATATATTATACATTATTGAAATACTAAACAAGAAACCAAAATTGATTTTTATTATTTTTTCTGTTTTTAAGGTTAGAAATGAATGTTTTAATAATTATTATTTTTTATTAAAAATTAAGGAACCAAGTAAACAATTTGATGACGGTTTTATGAAAGAGCCATACAATCCCATAAGGTTTTTTAGAATAAAACTCACTAAACCTTTACAGAATTTGTGTAAGTATGTGTGCGTGTGTAGCGATTTGTTTTATTTAAAATAGTTCGATAACTTTTAAACCTTTAGGGATATCTGAATAAAATTTCAAATCGTTACAGCTGACTTCTTTTTAAGTTAATGAATTTATGCCCCCATCTGTTGAAAGGCATTATCGTTAACTTTTAAAGTTGGAAAACCTCTGGTATGTTGATTTTTTAAAAATTCATTTAATATCGAAAGGGAAGAGAAATGTACTCTTACATGTGTAGGTTCTCTATAAAATCCTGCTTCTATATAATTCCACTGGTTTTAGTTCCGAGCACTAGAGCACTTGCCTCTCTTGGTACAAAAAGCAAATTATTGTTCTTGTACCACTGAAGTGTTTGTTTACCATAGTGACAGGATGCCAAGACAGGCAAAAAATAAGCTTTTTTGTAAACATTCCTTGATGTAAATGTTTGGCCTTTTTTACAGCTTTTGGTTCCTTAATTTTTCTTCAACATTCTCTCGAGCACCAGCAACATAAATTTTTTGAGCATGAAGAAGCGAAAAATGTGCCAGAAAATACGTTTCGTCATCCATTATGCAGCAAGAATATTTTACTAGAAAACTTGACTTCAATTTCGGTGATCTGTTATTGGCCTCTAAATTTTAGCAGCATTCCTCGCAGGAACTTTTTGAACCAACCGGGCTGCTTGCTTACCGGGTGTGTTGTTCCTTGAAAATGCCTTCTATCTGTATCAGGTTTGCTATAAAAGGGCAAGTTCTACCGGTACTGTTTTATAACATTGGAAACGGTTTAATGGCAGATCTTTGCATACTTGGCGAACATTTGAACATAAAAACAAATCAGGCGAAGGTGTTTGCATAACTATTCAGAGGTACCATTTATAAACTACAATATGGTGTAGAGTATAACATAAGTCGGATTTGATCGACTATAACTTTCTCAATATCATTATCTTCAGTTTCTTTTTGTACAGTGTTGTTTACCGTTATCAATGAGTAATTGCATTAAGTGAAACATAAACAAAACATAAAAAATATTTGTCTTTAATTAAATAAACAAAACTTCTTTTATTTTGGAAAATAAAATTATAAGAAATTTAAAGTGAATCGTATTTCGTCGTTCTCCATTTTATAAATTATAATTTACACTTGTACATATTTATATTTTTTGCATGTAAGTAAAATTTATTATTTCTTTGTTTGTTTGTTTTCTTTACACCGATTTTCCGAGATTTATTTGGCCTGTAATAAAACGCCAACACCAATATGCTGATTCTGATTACTCCATATCATGATCTATACCTTCGTATAAGAACAGGGGGCCCTTGAATCCTTTGTATATTCCAAAATCGAGTGGTAAATACGTAAAAACAGTAAACGAATGCGACGTCTTAACGTCAACCACTGCGTAAGAGTTGAGGTCTTATCTAATTGGTTTGAAGGATTGACAAGTTCAGCTATTAGCGGGTGGCTTTCCAAAGTTGGTCAAGTCGAACATGTCTTTTTTTTGAAAATTTGCCAAAAAGGCTCTCACATTGCAACAGTGGAATGAATCATCATCATAAAAATCATTTTTTATAAACTCAGAATCTGTCCATTTAACGTTGAGAACACTCTACAGGTCGGAATTTCAGATATATCTCGATTTTGGTTGAATTTGGTTAGAGTCATTTTTTGGACCAAGATCAAAGCCTTTTGAAATTGGTGAAGATTTCATTCTATTATTTTAGTTAACTTCCATAAAAAAGTTCGTCCGACCTTTGAGGCTTAAGGTAGAGTTTCTCCACGAAAAAACGTGGAGAAACTCTACCTTATATCCCCTGGATATATTCATTTTTGTGAATCCCGGGAAATTTCTATAAAGAATTTTCAGAAATAATTTAAGTAAAGAAGTTATATTGCCTCCGTTTGTAACTCCAAAGAAATCATCTGAGAATTCAATGAAATTTGAAGGTGTATTGCCTGCTATATTGCTCCAATAGAAAAAAGTTATAGACTGATATTTGAGATGAATTTATCGTATATTAAAACTCATCTTCACAATTTCAAAAGCTAAGTTCTAAATTTGCCCACATACATGTATTACGTTGTTTGATCTTGTTTCAAAATAAGGACTTTATAGGGAATAATATTATTTTTCTCACTGTCTTTAATATATGTTATTAATTTACCGGACATTTGTTCCATATTTGCTTATAGGTCCTATTTTAGGGTCTTACGCTTTTAAAAACTCTTGAGTGTGAAATAATTCCATACTTTTTTCTAATTGACTTAAATACAGTAATTTTAGTAGTATCGGCTTTTGTAAATCTATATTTCATCCTTCTACCTGGTTCAGATTGAAGGAATGGTTCAAATCATATTTTTAAGCCCGGTTAGCTCAGTGCAGATTTTAAAATATATAATGCACAACAAGTTTCTGGCAGAAACGCTACTAAAAATTTAGAGGCCTAAATAAGAGCACGGAAATTGAAGTCAAGTTTTCTGAAAAAATCTTGTTGCATAATTAATGACAAAACGTATGTTTTAGTTTTCCTGGTAAAAACTGTATGTTGCTTATGCTAGAGGGGATGTCGAAGAAAAGTTTAGGACTCAAAAGCAGTCAAAACTTCCCCAAATGTTTTTTTGTGTGGAATCGATTCATTTGTTATAACGGTCTTTATAAATACGGAAATTTACATCCAGAAATGTTTACATAAAAGCTGCTTCCATTTATAAGACTTCATAATTGTGTGCACTTATTTTTGGTCAGACTTGGCATCAAGTCACTATGGTAAACAAACTCTTGAGTTGGTACAAGAACAATAATGTGATATTTTTGTTGAAACAGAATTGAAGAGCACAAAAATGTGTCCAAAAGTGTGGTAGATATTAAAAGGAGACGAACTACCTGTTCGAGCAAAGTGACATAAATCACTATAAAAAGTTTAATGAAAAGGTTTTCGAACAAGATTGAAAATTTCATTACTAGTGCCCACCATACAAAGCAAATACTGATTATGGAATACTTAAAGAACTATTAGTGCGAGAGTTCTAAAATTTGGTGCCAATACTTCATCAAGGAACTGTTTTACCGGACAAAACGTAAAACGGATAGGATTATAGGGAGGGGTACTGCCACATACAGAGCAAATATTGATTTTCGAATATCCAAAGAACTACTATAGCGAGATTTATGAAATTTCTTTTGTACAGCAAAGTGCACCGGGTAAAAGCTTGTTTTAAATAAACCATATTTTAAGGAGAAACTTAGATAAAGGCAAATTAAGGTGAATTATTTATTGTTTCATTCTTATTTAGTTCAAAAAGAAGATTATCTGTTGAATAAAAAATTGTTGACATCAATACCCAGTCCAAAAATAGGCAATTCTTAACAATTCAAAAAAATTTTTGTATTTGGTATTTAAGATCACAAAAATCTTAAATATAAAGCGATTTTTATGAAAATTTGGCACAATTTGTCTAATGACATTCTAAACGATTGTACGATGATCCGTTCATTGCTTTTCATAGACCCCATTCAAATCCTCTTCCAAAAATCATTTTGAAGAGCTTAAATCTAACATATACGTTGGTATTATATATAATTGTTTCTAGCTCCCATATAAGGCCAATGGAAAAAATTGGTTTAAAACGCGCTAATACTACATGAATGTTAGTACCATTATAATATACTGTCCTCTTAAACATAAATTGGAAAATACTTTTATACAAGGTTGATTCATTGTGGTGTAGGGTATTAAATAACTTTCTACTTGTTTTTTTTTCGAAAAGGGTTAAAAAATGCGTTATTTCAAAGACTTACATGCATACAATTTTTTTAAGTTAAATTAATTTTAATTTTTTTTATTAATTAATTAAATAATTTATTTGTTTATTTATTTATGTCAAAAATGCAAGCAATGCTTTTTATAAAATAAATAAAATAAAATATTAAAATCAATATACAATAATTTCAATTAAAATGACTTATTTATATAGTAAAAAAAATAAAAGTAGTTGTTCTACATTTATAAAATAATTAAAAATTCAACATTAATTATTAATTATTAAAAAACCAACAACAATATATGATAAAAATAATATTAATAAAATTAATAATAAAATATTTATTTATATAAAAAATAAGGCATGAAAAAAAAATCAGAAAATTTTTTTAATAGATTATTTATAAACAATTTATTAAAATGAAATGAAATAGAAATTAAATTATTACTTCAAATATAATTAAAACGATTCTACTATATGTATATGAAAAATATAACAAAAAAAAAAAACATATTAAGAATAATTAACATTATGCCACTTATTACAAGACGACAACAACAGAAATAAATATATATACAATTATATGCAAACATTAATGAAATTAAATATATATTAATTATTTAAAAACGTATACTATAATTTATTATTAAACTTTATAATTAATTATAATAATAAAAAAACATTAATTGATTATAATATTAATTAATATTAATTATTATTATAAAATAATATGAATAATACATCGTATTTAAATACATATATAAGAGATATATTAAAAAAAACACAACTACATAAACTTACGCCCCTTTTGTCCCCTTTGGAAATAAAACAAAAAGATATATATTATATTCCTTATAACCCTAAAAAAAGTACGTTTTGAAAAACAATTCAAGCAAAAATAAAATTATTATTAAATTCAAAATATTAATTATTGAAATCATTTAAAAGAAATTAAAAAAATACGATTACGTCAAAATTTAATTGCAATTTCTAAGACATACTAAAATTAAAAAAAAATAATTAAAAAAAACAAAAAATTCTTTAGTAATAAAAAATAATTAATGAAATATTGAAAATTAATTAAAGAAAACAATGCTAATATACAGAAAACAAAAAAAAAAGAAAGAGAAACAACTTACTGGTGTTTTAATTCTTCCCTTTTTCGTGCCCTAAAAATGTATAGAAAAAAAAAACAAATTTTACCAGAGGAAGTCTATTATATTATTTGACTCTTTTTTGTTCAAGTTACCTTTGTAAAACATCTCAGTGTTTATGTCGGATGTCATACAAATTAATCTATTGTTCATTTTTTAAAAGTTAGTGACCAGGAAAAAGTGAAAACTAAAATTATTAAATATTTTCAATAAAACAAAACAGAAAATACTATTTAGGTTTTAACTTACACATGCAGCTTTATATTAAAGATAATTTAAAGATGATTTCAGCATTGCAAATTAAAAAAAAAATCAATATACCTGAGGTGCCTAACTTTGAAGGATCACCGACAACGTCCCTGTCCATTTAGATGTCTGCATTTCTCTATAAACTAAAAAACATCTCAGCTCCAGATAAAATTTCCTTAAGATATCTATAAAAATGGTTTAGGTCTTTGGCCATGGTAACTTCCCATTAAACAAGTTTTCAGAATATAGTAAATTTAAAGCAAAACAGTCAGTAATTACTTTTTCACTAAATTCAGAATAAGTTTTATATTTTAAAATTTTCCTTCGAATCTTTATTATCTTGATCTAGTATTATGCCATTTGTCAGTTTATAACATTTCTTAACATTGAGTAACATAAATAATTAAATAAGATATTTTTTAATTAATTAAATATTCATTTAGAAAGAGAGAAATGCAAAAAAACTGATTTTAATTCTTCAATTCTAAATTAAACGAATGGTTCAATATTGAACTCAACCACAGAACAAGGTGTGGTTAATTCAAAAGCCTGTAAAACGGAAGGATGTAAAACACCAATTTTACCAATAGCCACATTGTTTAACATAATATGAGCACAACGACCAGGGAAATAAGAGGGATCTAAAGAAATAAAATAAGAGTTATTAAAAATAAGCGTTTAAATAAAAAAGATTTAAACCCACCTTCAGTTGCTTGCAGATAATAACCGTGGCTAACTTTACTGTTAGCAGATTTCCAGGGAACTTCTAAAAGTTGCATAACACGATCCAATAAACCATGAACCACTTCAAATCCAGCTGTTTTATTACAATTAACAGCACATAATCTTCTTTCATTACGTGCCCCTACCTCAGTGTCATCGTCGGCTATCACAACATCACTGATTTCGAAAAGTTTCAATGGTAAAGGCATTTTACGATTAGCCACCAAAGTTTTTAGCAGACCCGGTAATAAAGTAGTTCTCACTACTTGGAATTCTAATGTTTTTGGATTAGCAATATGAACAGCTGGCATTTCATCAATAGATTTATTTAGTTTTTTAGCCACATCATCACGAGAACACAAAGTGAAAGTTAGAGCTTCAGTAAAACCAGCCTGAGCTACTTGTTCACGCAATTGTTCTGTTAGTTTATTTAAAGGATATTGTTTAGCAATATGCATAAAGGATGGCAAAGATTTTATGATATTATTATAACCATAGGCAATTGCTACATCTTCATAAATATCGCAAGCTTGTATAACATCATGTCTAGTGGGTGGTATTGATACCTCAATGGCATCATCATCTTTACAATGTGATTCCAAAAACATACTAGTCAACATATTTGCAATTTTTTCAGGACTTTCAGAAATACCAATAGCAGAGTTAGCTTTTTTAGCCGAGATCGTTTCTTTGCGTACAGCCAATTCAGGATAAGTGACAGTGGTACCATCTGGTTGTATAACATCACAGGGTTCCACAGTAAATTTCTCCGAACAATGAGATGAAAACATACACACAATTGTATCCAAAACCACTTTAGCTTTAGTTAAGTCAGTGGCCGTACATTCTATGAAAACATTTTTAGTTTTTAGAGAAATTTTGGAATGATCACCATTGATTACGGGTGGTAGAGATAAAACAACACCATTAGCATCATAAATAACAGGATAAACGGGAGAATCACGTATAATAGGTAAATATTGTTTAAGTTGAGCATGATTCGTATAGAATTCCATTAATTCATGACCATTCATAGATTTCATTTGATTTAAGGGTATGAAATTTATATTTTCTGGAGATCTAGCTTCATAGGTGAAGGGACCCTGTATGGTGTCTAAATCATGGGTGCCTATGGCAACTAAAGTACGTTTGCGACAGATGTTTTGATGCAATTTATCTTGCAAGTCAATGAAAGAATCATAAGAAGCCTGATCAAATGTTATATTACGCAAAACAGCGGCTACTGCATAGGGACGTATTTGAGCAGTTTCAGGTAGGATTTTTAAGACTTGACGTTTACCATTTACAGGTTCCACTCGTTTAAATTTAGGTGGTGTTATTCTAAAAGCATAAAGACACTATTTGAGATAAGTTCCTCTTTTGTAGGTATATAAAATTGTGTTAGGTCTTACTTGCCCTGAAATACCATTAAACCGGTGACCAAACCTTCCAAACACAGCAAATCATAGCGATTTGCTGGTATATCAATTCTATAAATAATTTCCTCAGAAGCATCGGAAACACCAGCGGCATCATCGCCCTGCTCTTTAGTCAACATTTGTTTCTCTGTGGTGACCTCATCCAGTTCCAAACCAAAAGCAAAACATAATTGTTGAAATTCATCATCAGCTAGAAAAGATCAAACAGAATATTAAATTCCAATCTTTTCCTTACCTTAAAAACCAAAAATACTTACTGTATTTTTTACCCAATGACTGGAACAGTAAATCTCTCTTGACCCCAATGGTTGGCATTTCGTTTTTTATTAATAATTTCCTTAAATAACCCTTTTTCTTGGGAAGAAACTGACCACAAATGCAAAATTGCACACGCGTTAAGAAATTGTGTTTGACAGTTGTTTAACTCATTCATGTTGCCTCTAACCAGCTGTCAGCAAATGCAACACTGACTAGTTGTCAAAATGCAACTCTGATTTCCAATCAGAAGTCAGTTTGTGCGCGTTAAATTAATTGTTCGGTGTTAGAACGTTACCCTGTGTTAAAATAATTAAAATTAATAGTTTTTAGCAAAGTTACAATAATAAATTATAGTGAAAATTAAAATTGAAGTGTTATTTTTTAAAAATAATGTATCGGTTTGTTTGAGAAGTATGAATTATAGTGATTTTTTCACGAATGAAAATTTTGCATTTCTAGTAAGACGCTAATGTTAGTTAAGCAGAGTTGTAGTGGCATTATAACGACTCTGTGTTAGAATGACAGCGAATTTTTGTAACGGCCGGGGAAATTTTGAAATTTCGAATCGCAGTCGGTAAACATGCACGATGAAATGATAACATAATTTTTGACAAAATCACAATTGCCAACTGTGAGTCTTTTACCGTAACCTGTTGGAAACGGAAGTGATAGCATGGAAATATACTTGCCAACGATGATTTTATGACGGATATTAAATGAAAAACGGAAATGCGATGATTTTTAAACGGAAATAAGTGTGAGTTTCAAGGTTTATTGAATAAAACAGTGTTTTTTCCGTATGAAAAGAAAAAATGAATGAAATATGAAATTATTTATTGCAAAAAATTTGGAAAATTTATAAAGTGAAGAGAGAAAAAAAAATAAATAAATTAAAAAATGAAAAAATATATATTCAAAAAAGTTAATGAAGAAAAGCATAAGAAAAAATAAAATATCAATATATATAATAAAAAATATATGTGAGTGAAAGAAAAGAAGTTTTATTCAAATTTGAAAAGCCGAGGGCGAAAAGTAGAATATAAATAAAATAAAATCTAAAATAAAAAATTATTAAACAAAATCAAAATGTGAAATAAAATAAAGTATAATTAAAAATTAAGAAAAGTAAGAAAAAAAATTAAAGTGAAATAATTAAAAAATTAAAAAAAAAAAATTATAAAGAAAAATTAGAAGAAAGAAAATAAAAATGAAGCAAAATTAGAAAAAAGAAAAAAAAAAACAAAATAAAAGAAAATAAAATTTAATTAAAAAAAAAAAATAAAATAAAAATAAGAAATAAAAAGTCGAATTAAATAAGTTCATGGGTTAAAAAAGTAAAGTGAAATAATTGAAAAATGTGTAGAAAAGTAAAATTAATTTATAAAATTTAATAAAAATTAATATTAAATGAAATAAAATAAAAATTACAAAATAATAAAAAAATAAGATCAAATAAAGTAAGTTCCTGGGTGAAGTAAAAAAAGAGTAAATTGATATTATTAAAAAAATAAAATGTATTAAAAAAGTAAATGTAATTTATATCAAAAGTTTTTATAAAATCAATAAAGTCCATAAATTTTTGTGATACAAAAATTAAATGAAGTAAAATAAAGAAGAAAAAATAAAATAAAAAAATTAGATAATGGCAATTAATCAAAATGAAAAGAAAATATTTTATACAAAAAAATACAAATTAATTAAGTAAACATTGATTTATACAAATCAAAAATATTCAAACTTTTGAGGTTTTCATAAATTTTTATAAACATACACAGAAAAAAATAAACATCAAATTAAATTACGAATTTGTTTATTTTAATGTTAATGTTAATAATTATATAAATTGCTAAATTTTAATTTAAAGTTCATATTAATTTTAAAATATTTTTGTTAAATATTTTTCATTATTTTTGAAATATGTTTTTTTTATTTTTTAGACTTGTCAATTTCCGGAGAATAGAAATCATAAAAATTAATTATTTATTCAATAATATATATGATTCATAATTATAATTAATAAGTTTCTCCAAATATTTTTTCTGTGTATTAAAATTATGATATTTAAAATTCGATTTTTTCTTTTTTCGATTTATAAAAAATCTGAAAATCTTTATATGATTAAAAATTCCATAGTTGGTCACTGTTTACTTAAATAATTAATTTAATAATATTTGTGTTAATAAAAATATCTCTATTCCTATAATTAATAAAAATGAAATTAAAAATCTAAAAGGAAAGAAAATAAAAATGTAAGAGAAAAGCAAAAAATAAGTGTTTAAGTGAAAATAAGTTATAAAAAATAATAATGAAATAGAAAAAGATTTGCAACCATATTAATATAAAAATTTTAAAAATAATTTAAATATTTTTTTTATTTATTTTTGTTCTAAATTTTTCTTTGTTTAATAAATTTAAACATAATATTTGCTATACGAATATTATTAATATTATTATTATTATTATTATTATTATTATTATTATTATTATTATTATTATTATTATTATTATTATACTAATACTTGTTGCATTTCTTTAAAATTAATTTAAAATGTTCAATAAGAAGAAAATAAATGAAAACATAACGCGGAATATTTGTCATCACAAAATAAAGGTGAGTGAAATATTTTTTAAAAATTTTTGATAAAATTATTTCATAGTTTTATTTTTAATTTTCAATGAAAACAATTATTGATTATCTTTTTCCGATGATTCATATTTTAAGAGAGATTTTTTCGATGAATTTTCTTTTAAGAGAAAATTTTCGATGAATTTTTTTAAGAGATTTTTTTTAAGAAAAAATTTTCGATTAATTTTCTTTTAAGAGAAGATTTTCGATGAATTTTCTTTTAAGAGAAGATTTTCGATGAATTTTCTTTTAAGAGAAGATTTTCGATGAATTTTCTTTTAAGATAAAATTTGTCGATGGGAAAATTTGTGGATGAATTTTCTTTAAAGAGAAAATTTGTCGATGAATTTTCTTTAAAGAGAAAATTTGTCGATGAATTTTCTTTAAAGAGAAAATTTGTCGATGAATTTTCTTTTAAGACAAAATTTGTCGATGAATTTTCTTTAAAGAGAAAATTTGTCGTTGAATTTTCTTTTAAGACAAAATTTGTCGATGAATTTTCTTTTAAGACAAAATTTGTCGATGAATTTTCTTTAAAGAGAAAATTTGTCGATGAATTTTCTTTAAAGAGAAAATTTGTCGATGAATTTTCTTTAAAGAGAAAATTTGTCGATGAATTTTCTTTAAAGAGAAAATTTTTCCATGAATTTTCTTTAAAGAGAAAATTTTTCGATGAATTTTCTTTAAAGAGAAAATTTTTCGATAAATTTTCTTTAAAGAGAAAATTTTTCGATGAATTTTCTTTAAAGAGAAAATTTTTCGATGAATTTTTTTTAAAGAGAAAATTTTTCGATGATTTTTTTTTAAAGAGAAAATTTTTCGATGAATTTTCTTTAAAGAGAAAATTTTTCGATGAATTTTCTTTAAAGAGAAAATTTTTCGATAAATTTTCTTTTAAGAGAAAATTTTGCATGAAGTTTCTTTGAAGAGAAAATGTTCCATGAATTTTCTTTTAAAACAAAATTTTCTTTTAAGAGAAAATTTTCTATAAATTTTCTTTTAAGAGAAAATTTTCTATAAATTTTCTTTTAAGAGAAAATTTTCTATAAATTTTCTTTTCAGAGAAAATTTTCTATAAATTTTCTTTTCAGAGAAAATTTTCTATAAATTTTCTTTTCAGAGAAAATTTTCTATAAATTTTCTTTTCAGAGAAAATTTTCTATAAATTTTCTTTTCAGAGAAAATTTTCCATGTATTTTTTGTGAGACGAATTTTATTTTAAGAGAATCTTCTTTTAAAGGACAATTTTCCATGAATTTCCTTTAAGAGAAAATTTTCCCTGAATTTTCTTTTAAGAGAAAATTTTCCATGAATTTTCTTTCAAGAAAAAATTTTCCATGAATTTTCTTTTAAGAGAAAATTTTCCATGAATTTTCTTTTAAGAGAAAATTTTCCATGATTTTTTTGTGAGAGAAAATTTTCCATGATTTTTTTTTGTGAGAGAATTTCGAATGTATTTTTTTAGGAGAAAATTTTCGACGAATTTTATTTTAAGAGAATTTTCTTTGAAAAGAAAATTTTTCCATGAATTTTCTTTGAAAAGAAAATTTTTCCATGAATTTTCTTTGAAAAGAAAATTTTTCCATGAATTTTTTTTAAGAGAAAATTTTTCATGAATTTTCTTTTGAGAGAAAATTTTTCATGAATTTTCTTTTGAGAGAAAATTTTCCATGAATTTTATTTTGAGAGACATTTTCGATGATTTTTTAATAAAAAATCTTGCATAAATTTTATTATAAAATAACATTTAAGGAAATTTTCTTAAAGAGACAATTTTTAAATAATTTTTTTTAAGAGAAAATATTTAATAAATTTTCTTTTAAGACAAAATTTTTAACAAATTTTCTTTTTAGAGAAAAGTTGTAATTTTTTATTTAACGAAAAGTTTCAGTCAATTTTCCATTTGTTAAATTTTCTATTCAGAGAAAATATTAGTTCAATTTTCTACTAAGAGAATTTTTTCATTGAATTTTCTTCTTATAAAAAACTTTCTTTTAATTTTATTTTTGGAAACGATTTCCTAATTATAGAAAATATTTGTAAAATTTTTTTATTTGAAAGAAAATTTAATAAGATTTTCCTTTTTTATGAACTTTTCTTACAATTAAAAATTTTATGAGAAATTCGTGTGTTTCTGGTTGTATAAATCTTCGGTATACGAAATATTACTGCAATATTAACTTTTATGCTTCTAAGTTTTTTTTTCGGAAATCGATTTAATTCCATTTTTCGATGACATGCGGAGTTGGACTAACTCTAAATTTTGGTAAAATTTAAATAAAATAATTTTATATTTGTATGGTTTATAAGTTTAAAACCCCATTCAGGAGAGACATTTGCTAGCTGAAATATTGGACAGATCAATTATCCTCTGTACCAAACAAAGACATAATAACCCAAACACCTTACGGTTAGTTAGGTTATAAAGAGTTACAAATTTTATTAATATTTGTACTTGAATTAGACTCTATGTAAAAAAAATTCCCCTTTCTGGAGACACTAATGAGCTTATTCCGAGAGAATACTTTTTTTGCTGCTACAGAAAATGATACTAAATGTCAGCAATATCTTTTTAGAGAAATTGTAAAAGTGAAAGTATTTCTTAAACTGAAATTAAAATCGCTTTATAATATTGACAATCTTGTTTTCTAAAATTTCACAAATCTTTGTGTGGTCAAATTTTGTATTGTTTTTGGTTTTGTATCCAAATATCAAATTATTTTATTTAGAAATTAATGATTATTTTATTGTTTTGATGATTAAATAAAATTTAATATTTTTTTTAAACAAAAAGAAGACCTCACAAAGTCAAAATGTAACAATATAACACTTGTTACATGCAACAATAAATAAACAAAAATAAAAATATCGTAATTTATACATAAACAAAATTATACGAAAGGATATTTAAGGATTATAAGATGACAATATGAGATTACAACAAGTACAAGTAAGTGTCACATTGTCAACACAATTGAAAATAAATAGAAATCTTAATTTACAATTCTAATTTTAAAATACAAAAACAACTACAACAACAGAAAAACAATAGAAATGAAAGTGAAAAGGGACAGAGAAAATAAGAAAAATCTTGTTAAACAAGATACAAATCTCTAAGGTAGCAACAATTTTTGTTTTTCAATCCTTGTTTTTATTTCTTAAATTATATAAAAATGACAGAAAGTATTTTTTTTTTTTCAATATTATTTTTAAAATCAACATATCAATTTTCCTTGGGGATATTAAAAATACTTTCGATTTGCTACTATACAGTGAAAAATAGAGTCTGCTGATGATCATCATGATGATCTTGACCATCAGCAGGTAATAAGTGAGAAAATAAATTAAGGATACAAAGAACAAATTCTAAGAAATACAATTATCTTTCTCACAGGAATAATAAGAATGTTTGTATTTAATTTAAATTTCAATTTTGCCACATATTGTGTGTTGCCAAAATCGAAACATACAAACATTCACTTTTTTCTTATAAAAATAACATATTTTTTTGGGTTAAGATCCAGACAAGTTATAGAAAAAAATTTAATCCAACAAGTTGTTGACATGTTTTTTAAGAATTTATGAGAATTTTAGGCAGAATTATTTTTACTTTAGGAACGACATTAACACTTGACTTTTGCTGGGAATACATTATTTGGTGTTGCATCCTAAACCATTTGGGAAATCTTTGAAAATTTCCTAGATTTGCCAATTATCTATCAAAAAGTCATTAATATTATTTTAACAAGTGTTTCAGTTTATATTCCCGGCAATTGGTGTGAATTTTTCACACCTCTTTTCTTTTCATTTTTTTGTGTTACTTTGTCTACTTTGATTTTGCTTCCTTATTTT
Organism: Cochliomyia hominivorax; assembly: GCA_004302925.2. Classification (NCBI taxonomy): domain Eukaryota; kingdom Metazoa; phylum Arthropoda; class Insecta; order Diptera; family Calliphoridae; genus Cochliomyia; species Cochliomyia hominivorax. The sequence continues at coordinate 91,953,237 of PYHX02000467.1, read as the reverse complement.
GTTATTTACTTTGTCGGCTTAAACGGATCTGCTCTAGTTTTTACTATAAACGCCCACCAACGGAAATAACTCAACAGAAAATAGTGACTAACTTCAAGTAGTTCTAACCGATTTTTATAGCCTAAAATAATGACCATTCAAAATATTTGTAAGGATGTTTGAAACATGAATTAAATTTAAGAAAAACCCGACAAAAACGGCTGTTTTTATTTTGTAATTAGAACAAAGGTCAAGTGTTAGTTAATTGTACAACAATTAAATTAACAAGGTCATTAGTGAAAATTTGGATTTTGCCATACGTATTTCCTTCATGTAAGAATTTCACACGTTTTCATTGAACAGTGGTAAATTGTAAGATGAGAAGAGAGTCCGAAAAATCTTTACATAAGTATACCATTTCCCTGATTACTATTTTTGCAAAAACTTCACACGATTCAAGTCACCATTAAGGTCAAGAAAATTTATTAAAAGCAACTTAGATTGCAACTCTGACTATTTACAGTTATTGAATAGTTAATACTTGAAATCATAGAAAGTCCAACAATTTATACAAGCAAAGCGAAAGCCGGGAAAAATGTTTAAGATAAATTTAGGACCAAACAAATTTTTTGGTATTTTAAGCTTTAATCGAAATTAAACTAATATTACTGTCAAAATATATTTTCAATCATGTCACGACGTGTTAAAATTTTTAGAATAGTACCAAGAGTGTCAACTAATTTACTGCAGAGACCAGTAAAAATATATCAAAATTTTTAAAAGGAACATAAGAAATTTTAATTTTTTTTGTATAGAGAAATTGTTCGTTAAATTTTCTATTTAATTAAAATTTCGTTCAATTTTCAATTTTCCACTAAGATAATTTTTTCATTGAATTTTTTTTTATAAAAAACTTTCTTTTAATTTTATTTTTGGAAACGATTGTTTGTTAAATTTTCTATTTATTTAAAATTTCGTTAATTTTTTATTTAGAAAAAATTTTCTTTAATTTTTTTATTTAGAGAAAATTTTTCTTTAATTTTTAATTTAGAAAAAAATTTTGTTTTTTTGAGAAAATCTTCGTTTAATTTTTTATTTAAAGAAAATTTTTGTTAAATTTCCTATATAGAAAAAATGTTCGCTTATTTTTTTTATTTTGAGAAAAAAATTAGTTTTTTGTTTAGAGAATATTTTCTTTTTTATTTAAACAAAATTTTCCTTAAATTCTTTATAAAAACAGATTTTTTTTCAATTTGTTATTTAGAGAAAATCTTCGTTTAATTTTTTATTTCGAGAAATCTTTCGTTAAACTTTTTTTTAAAGAAAATTTTTGTTTAATTTGTCATTTATTAAAAAAATTATGTTAATTTTTTATTTATTTTTTATTATATTTTCGTTCAGTTTTCTATTTCGACAAAATCTTCGTTTTATATTTTTATTTAGTTGTCGTCAACATTTTTTATTTAGTTTAATTTTCTATTTATAGAAAAATTTAAGTTCTTATTTAGACAAAATATTCGATCAATTTTCTATTGAGAGAAAATCTTCGTGATCTGTTTCATATTGATTGTAGTTGTATGAATGCTTCTCTCTAACAATTGAACATGGAATATGCCGTCATATGTTGTCATTTTAATGTCTAAATTTTTCGAAATCGCATAAATTTGACGTTGCCAGATTTTACTTAAAATTTTCCAACTATTTTTCTGAATACCGATCGACTCGGAATCACTATTTGAGATTATTTTTCAATGTCCTTGTCCGATGTTTAGTATGAACTATACATTGTAAAAAATATGGAACAAGAACTTTGTATTTCTAAATTGATTCTCATTCAAATATTTCCCGATTTGAGCCTATAAAATATAAAAATATTTTAATAAAAAAACTTTTCACACAGATATGCACAACATTTTATGAAGATCACTCTTGGTGCAAATATAACATCCCCAAACGGAATTTACTTAAAAACACACGAAGTCTAAAAAAATATGATATTGATAATATTTTTTACTAAAATTTATATACACAGATATAAATGATTGTACGAGGGTTAGTACACAAATTCTCATAGCTCCTATATTAGGGATCATTCAAAAAACTTAGCGTAAATTTTTTTAAGTCTTAATTTTAATATAAGTATTTTGCAAAATTAAAGCTAAAGACACACACCATAAATACGCTTATGCGACGGTGTTCCTGCCATATGAAGCCTAAAATATTGCACACGAAGTTTCATTCAAAAAATTAAGTGAAAATAAGTCTGTTACTTGCTAACGTCTTATAAGATCTCATAAATATTTGTCATAGTATTGGTAAATATGAAGACGAGTTTGTGTTTCAAGTTTGGACTTTATGTATTTGACAGGAGTGGGCACCTCGGGTCATAAATCTGATTCAACTTGTTTTCATGTGAATAAATTCTGCCTCGTCATAGTGATAGTTTAAGAGATATTTACCTTAAAAAAATGGTAAATGGAAATGAGAGTTAAAATTTTATTATTTTTCTTTTGAAATATCTTTGTTTTATTAAGAATTAATAAAAAATGTGAAGAAAAAATGTTAAATATCTTAATGGAAACAAAAGTTATAGACCTATTAATTTGAAATTTAGTTGTTTGCCGATTTTTTGCCTTAAAATTATTTGATAATATACATTTTTGCACCCCGATATCGATTAGAGAAATAAAGTCCATTGCTTTGGAAATTTTGAAAAGAATTTTGGTAAAGAAAAACAAACTTTCATGTAAATCTATTTATGTGCAAGCGGCGTCCTCGTTCTTTTTGTTTTTTTTTTTTGGTTCGTAGTTTCACTTGAAAGCAGTTCCTCCATATTTAGCATAAATTTCTGAAAATAGCTTGTGATATGATGCTTATTCTCCTTTACGCCCATACGATATTATTCGACTCTAAATAATTTCCGAATAGAGGTTGTAACTTTCGGCAACTTTTTAACTAAAAAAATTTAAAGAATTAAATTTGAATATTTTAATTTAATTAAAAAATGATTTATTTCAAATAATTAACATATTTTATTCAATAAAATAAAATAAAATGATTAATAATATTTTACATATAAATCTATATAAATTTATTAATCATTTTAGGTCAAACACTTAAGGCGTTAATCTATAATTAAAAGACAATTAAAAGGATTAAATCCTTTTGAGGGAATAAAGGAAGAACAAATTTATCTCTTAATAAAACCATATTGAAGTATAATACAAATATCATTATAATGAAAGAATTCCAAGAATTGATTTTAAATTGGCCGCTTAATAAACAACAACAATAACAATAAAGGACCACAATAACAACAACAAAATAAATGAATATTTTTTTTAAACTCGATTCACTCCCCTTTTTGAAAACTGAAATCGTATTCAGAGAGTGAGAGAAGGAAAAAAATAAATAAATAAAAATTATAACAAAAGAATAAATTTGTAAAAATTATAAAAAAAATCAAAGAAATAATATCAATACTCAAAAACCATTCAATGAAGGATGAAAATAACAATAATAACTCAATTAAATAGAAAACGAATAAGAATGGTATGTTCGGCTGTTCAATACCCTCCACCATAAATACGTGAGAAGTGATTACGTTAAATTAAATAGGACACCGATTTAAATAATTTTAAGAAGTTCTTTTTCTTGTCTGATCTGATTTTACTGGCTTTGAATAGGAAACTTCTCAGGACTATTTGTTATAGGACAAACTTCATTGAGTTCTGTGAATTATTGTGAAAAATAGAGAGGCAGATGGACAGAACATATATACATTATAGGATCTGAGATGATTCTTCCTTAGTGTTACATACCAAATGACAAAGTTAATATACCCTCTTCACCAACTTATGGTGCTGTAGGGTATAAAATGTAAAAGAATAAAAAAATTGAAGCGTTGAACGTTTATCACGTGTGGATGGTGATTTTATAACAATTATCCTTTGGCCTGAATCAATTTCATTTAAACGCGTTAATAAATGAAAGGGTTCACAATCTATCTCGTATCATTATTATTGTTGTTGTTATTGTTTTTGTTTGAAGAATTAAATGGACTTTCTGTTTTTTTTTTCTTCATTTCATTTCTGTCGATTCTGTTTACTCTTTAACAATTCATCTTTATATGTAGACAAACATTTATTATTATTTTTTTGTTATGATAAATCCTTTTTTATTTTTTAAAATAAAACAATAGAAAATTGTTAGTTTAGCGAGTGTATGTGTATACGTTTGTATTTGTTTTTTCAGTCAGACAATAATCAATCTTTTTTAATATTTTTTTTATAGTTTAAAGGATTAAACAAATAGGAATCATATAAACTTGTTTTTTTTTTTTTTATCAAGGACTTGGGTAAACATTTCAATGCATAGATAATGTAAAGGATAATAAAGGCATTTTTAAAAAAAACTTTATAAAAAAATTATTAAGGAGTTTATAAGCCTCCCACATCAAAATAATATTTATTATTTCATTAACTGTGAAATTGTAATCATAAGGATGCTAAAGGAATAGTAATCATTGATTAGATTTTTATTACTAAAAGGTATTAAGAGTTATTTTGAGTTACAAAAGGAATTTCTAAGGTTTTCATAGATGTAATATATCAGACATATTATATATTGAAAAAAATTTGTTGCATTCTTTTCACTGTGAACACTCCACGGAGATAAATTTGTTAATATTTAGTATAGTTTTAGTTAAATTCTAGTTCTGAATTTTATGTCATTTCTAATCCTGTTCTAGTCTAGTTCGAATACTAAATATTAGTTCAATTCTTATTCTGTTTCAATTCAATTCTAGTTCAGTTCTATTTCAGTTCTAATTTAGTTCTAATTTAGTTCTAGTTCAGTTCTAGTTCAGTTCAGTTTTGGTTCAGTTCTATTTCAGTTCTAGTTCAGTTCTAATTTAGTTCTAGTTCAGTTTTAGTTCACTTCTAGTTCCGTTCAAGTTCATTTCTGGTTCAGTTCTAGTTCAGCTCTAGTTCCGTTCAAGTTCAGTTCTAATTCAGTTCTAGTTCAGTTTTAGTTCCGTTCAAGTTCAGTTCTAGTTCCGTTCAAGTTCAGTTCGTTCAGTTCTATTTCTGTTCTAGTTCAGTTCTAGTTCCGTTCAAATTCAGTTCTGGTTCAGTTCTGTTTCTGTTCTAGTTCAGTTCGTTCACTTCTAGTTCCGTTCAAGTTCAGTTCTGGTTCAGTTCTAGTTCAGTTCTAATTTTGTTTATACAATAATTTACTTAGTCTTCTCCAGCAAAATTTGCTCACTAAGTCTTCTGTTTTGCCATTTAATTAAAAAACAACTAAAGTATGTCCAAGTGAAATTACGTTGAAAATATATATATAAAGTGTTTTGAGGCCTTTTTTTCACTGCGTTGAACGCAGAAGGATAGCTAACACCATCTACTCCTTTCATATCGTACAACAAGAGTCAACACCTTGAACTCCCTATATATGAGGAAAATCATAAATATACCTTAAATCACCATTAACCAAGAAATGGCCTATAACATCTATTCCTCACAATTTATCTCCTTAAACTTTGATTTTTGGACAAATTCCAACTAACAACACCTTGCGCGTTTTAAACGGTTTTCTGTTAATTTGCTTCTTTTTCTGACACATTTTATTATAATTTCATATAATATTTTTTTAATAATTTTTTTTAACATTTATTTAAACACTTCATTAACTTAACCTCAAAAAAAAAAAAAAAAAAAAAAAAAAAACATAAAATAAAAAAACGACCACACACACGCGCCTTGTAGTTTGTCAAGTTTTTGTGTGTGTGTGTTTTTTTAAGTCGTTCGTTCTGCTTCTTTGGTCATTTTAAAAGCCCCACGTGTGTCTATGGAATCATTTAAGTCTTATTAGTAAATGTTTGGCTCATGCGCCACCACTTTCTCAACTTTTTTTGTCTCTTAAAAAATATGAAAAAAAGGAAAGAAAAAATTGTTTAACTACTTAATTGTCTTAAATAACCATAATTGTTGGAGGTCCTTTAATAAGTTGTTGTTTTTTACTTCCGATTTTTTTTTCAAACTTTCAATTTTGACACTTTTTATTTAAAATTTCATATTTTAAGTTGCTTCTTAACAAAGTTATTATTATTTTTTTCTTCAAAACTTTGTCCTTCGTAAGTTTTGAAATTTGTTTAAGAAACAGATGTTGTTTAGTATTTTTTTTGAAATGAATTTGGAATCCCTACAAGGTTAAATGCATTTCTCGGTTGTTGTATTGTTTGGTCCTGTCATAATGTGTGGCATAATTTAATAATACATTTTTATAACATAATTAAGAATAAAGATTTTTATGAACCAAAAGAAAAAAAATAAATTGTTTATTTGTTGACATTCTTTAATAGACCTTATGTTGTCTTTAATGGCCTTTTTTTAGTTAGTTTTAGATTTAATTGAGATATTGTTTGTGGGGGGGGGGTTTACTTATGTTAAAGTTTTATGAATGAGTACTTTAAAGGATTTAAAGTATTAAATTTAAAACAAATTTAAGAAATTCCTTAGATAATTTATTAGCATATAAAAAGAGTATTTCAACTATATTTAATTGTGATTCTCACCTTAACGTCCTAAGATTTTGAGCCAAAAAATTAGACATTTTTGAGTTACAGTGTTTGCAAAATTGAAGCATTTTATATTGGGGCACAATAGATTTTTTTTGGAAACACTTTGACGTGTCATTCTGGACTATTTCCTAAAATTGCAAACAAAAGGAAATAAAAAAGGTTGAAAGGCAAAACTAATGTTAGTCTCAGATCAGTTGAATATTTTCGAGTTGTTTTGCAGGAGTACAGATTTCTACCTGATCAGCGAATGCATCTCCAAAGACCATTTTTTAATAGATAAAGAAATTAGTTTAGTAAAGATTCTTAAAGATTTTAAAGTGCAGCATTTTCTCTGTCCATTCCTATTTTCATAAAATTTGAAATTAATGTTAATGTAAACTTGTCTCCAATTCAATTTCAGTCGATATTTAATAAGGAACGCTACATTCAGCAGTACCGAATCTTAAATACTCCTCCACCACCTACATTATGCAAAGAGTTAGTATATGTCAAATCAGTATTATAAAATCAGAATACTTAAGAAAATAACTGTACCGAATTTCAATAGGATTGTTCTATATTTAAGATATTTTTTCCGGGAAGGGTGCATATTTGGAAGCTCTAATCAGATATTGACCGTTATTCTTGGAAATTATATCACATATTCAAGATAGTTCAAGAAATATTTGTACCGAATTTCAATAAATTTGGTTCAAACTATGCTTCAAGTTTTTTTGGAAAGGGCCTTAAATGGCAGCTATAGCATAATATGGACCGATATTCGAGAAATTAGTAAAATATATTCCAGACAGATAGAAAAATGATCACAAATTGAATAAATTTGGTTTATATATAAGAGTTTTATAAGCTTTTAACTGTTTTCTGGGAAGAGGTCTTGTATGGCTAAAATATATACCGGTACTGATCAAATCAGTAACATATATTCAAGAAAAATAGAAATATAATTACGCAGAATTTCAATAAAAAGACATAATTTAATCAACTTAGAATTTAATCATTCCTTTTTGGAATTACACGCGGATTAATAAAGTTAAATGCCTTCATCACCACTTGCTGGATTGAAGAGTTTTTCGTGGAAAAGGTCACTCTATTCTTGAGAAAGTCGTCCGACAAAATTTTTTTAAGTGTTTATTCTATTTTGCGATTTGACAACTTAACAAAAACGTTTATTTTCTTAAACAATAAACAACTTTTGCAGCTGCAAATTTTTTGAAATTATATACTTTTTTGGTTTAATTCCAACTTCTTATTATTATGAATTTTTATTGGATTCATATATTTTTATGGATTTGAAGTCCATTATTTAGAATTTTAAAAGAAATTCCTTTATATCAGATTATTTGGAGTGAATTAATTAAAAAAAGATAAAAACGGGTTAAAGAATTTTAACTTATCCATGACGGCCAACATTGGAAAGCTACATTAGCTCCTATAAAAGCTGGCGACTCGAAGATATATCAGCTGTAATCGTGTTAAATTTCATTCAATCTAAAAGTTTAAAAGTCTCAGAATGGCTTGTTTTGAATGCACTATTCGGGAGATGGATTCAACTCTTCTAAAATCTTAGCTATTTTGGAACCGAAGATTTATTTCACGATAAAATATCTAAAATCATTAGAAATTATAAAAATTAAAAAGAATGTTTTTTTAACACTGTGTAACTTAATTCTTTTCTTTCAATTCTCCTAAAAAAGGTCGATTTAATGTAACGATGTTTTATCCCTAAATCTCGGTAAATTTACCACAAGAAATCAAGCGCAAATAATAAAGTAAATAATTATAATCCATATCATTGTAAATACATTTAATTTTAGATTTAAATTTAAAATGCCACAAGAAATTGTGAATTCTTAAGATATTTTGTAGCACACTTGTACTATTAAACAATTTTAGTGTTTTTTTGCAATTTTATACTTATTTATTTTTTCTTTTTGGGATGATTTGTATCGTTTTTGTTATTTTCGGCTGAAGAGGAAGTGGCAAATTACATTTAATTTTATCAGTGAGCAAAATGAAATGAAGCGAAAACTAAACTAAACTTAACTAAAAAATATAAGATTTTCGAGGTCGTATGTCCGTATAAAAATTTGTTCCTTCATCAATTCATCGCGTTCTTTTCAAAAGACATTATCTTCTTTTATGCTGTTATTTAGTTTTTTCTCTTTATACCCTACACCACCAAATGTGGTTTGTGCTTATGGTTTGTAATGCACAGAAAAAATATTGCTACGACATATTTTATGTTACCATTCGACTCAGAATCACTTTCTGAACTAGTTTAACGATGTCTGACGGTCCATTCGTCCGTCTAGTTGACTGTCGTTGTTAAACTTGCAACAGACTACAGGTCGCAATTTTTTAGATATTTTGATGAAATTTTGTATGTGTTATTATGTTGGCTCAAGAATTGAAATTGTTAGTAACGAATGTTCTTCACGAAATGGGGTTATTAGGTCATAATAGTCCAAAATATAAAGCATTTCTAACGGAATTAGGCACAAAAAGTCTTATAGTCTTAAACGATGTGCCAAATTATACGAGAATTAGTTCACTATTTCGTATAGGTCCCATACAAACACTCTTCCTAATATCACTTGAAATTTTATGAGGGTCAGAACATAATTCCTTACAGCTCCCATATAATGCCCGTGAAAAATCCTTTTAAAACGTATAAATCACACATAATAAAGTACTAAATAAATTAGAAATAAATTATACGAGAGTCGTTTAATAAATTTTCCTATCTACCATTTATAACCAACAATTTTGTGTAGGTTATAAAATAGTCGGGCTTGGCCGATTATAACTTCTTATTCGTTTTTTGGTGTTGTTGTTGTTTTGAAGCAAGTGAACTACAAATATAGTGAAAGAAGTGTGGGTACGAGTATAATAATTTTTTTTGTAGATTTTTTTTATAATTTTATTTTTGAAGTTAAACAGTTTCAATTTGTTTTTAATTTTTTTCTGTATTTTTTTTTGTTGGTTGCCAGTAATGCTCCCTAAGAAGTGGTTAGAGGTAGTATTAAGTAGTTCAAGCAATAAAACTCTTTTTTTTTGGAGTTGTGATGTTGTATGCCTCCACAGATGAGGAATATCTTTTGAAAATGACTTTTTGTTTAAAACTGAATTACTCAAATCTATAGAGAGAGAGATACGTATGTAACATACAACAAATTTAATTTGATCATTGCTTTCTGAGAGACTCAGGTGCGGAATTGTTTTAAGTATTTTACATGAAAATGCCATTTAAATGTTCAACATGAAGGAATTTAATTTGATCTTATTTTATCAGAGTTTATTTATTTATTTTTTTGAATTTTGTATTTGTGGAATGTTGTATGGGTGGATGCCATACATTGTAGATTGATATTTATAAAACATATTATCTGACCTTAACCGCTAACTTGATGAACCTTAACCCTTTAAAGTTCGTCATAACACACATTTAGTTGATCCCTAGAAAGCTAAATGTGTGTTAAAATGATTCTTAAAAAGGTTAAAGGTTCATCAAGTTAGCGATTAAGGTCAGATAATATATTAATTTTCATTTTCTTGTGATTTTTAACGAAAAATCGAGATTTTATGAAAAATATAAACAATTACAAATTTTGCTCCTTTTTTAAAGCGCCACTTTAAATTTTCTTAAGAATTTTAATGAAAATCGATTTTTTTTTTAAATATAAGTGATTGCAAATTAAGATTGTTTTGCGATTTGAGCGTTTTTTAGAAATTACAGCCAATTTTAGTTTTCTTACGAATTTTGATGAAAAATCGAAATTTTTTAAAAAATATAAGTGATTACAAATTGAACTTTTTTTGCGATTAGAGCGTTATTTTAGAAATTACAGAAAATTTAAGTTTTCTTATGGTTTTCGACTTATAATTAAAATTTTTTGTGATTACAAATTATGTTCCCTTTTGCGATTAGAGCGTTATTTTAGAAACTACAGAAAATTTTAGTTTTCTTACGAATTTTGATGAAAAATCGAAATTTTATGACAATATAAGTGATTACAAATTGAACTTCTTTTTTCGATCGGAAACTTTTAGAAACTTTTTTTATTTACGAATTTTCTTAAAAAAAACGAAATTTTATAAAAAATATAAGTGAATTAAAATTATGTTCTTTTTTGCGATTAGAGCGTTATTTGAGCAACAGAAAATTTTAGTTTTTAAAATTAAGCCGATTACAAATTTGGCCCGTTTTTGCGATTAGAGCGTTATTTTAAAAACTACAGCCAAATTGATTGTTGGATCATGATGGAAAATAGAAATTTTATAAAAATAAAGTTGATTACAAATTAAGCTTATTTTCGCGAATGGAGAATTGTTTTGGAATAATAATATAGTTTTATTACTTTTTTGTAAAGTCGAAATTTATTTTTTGCTTCCGAAAAACCACATCCTCTGGTTTTTTTTAATTAACTAAAATACTGTTTTTTTTAGGAAAACTGATTTGATCGTTTTTGTCCTGACTATTTTTTCCCGTTTTTTGTTAGTGCGAATAGTAAAATGTTCTCACACATTTCATGCTGAGTTCTTTTGTTGTGGATTTCCCTTTTTGTCTTAAATCGGAAGTTGAATAAAAATGATCATCACCATCATCATGATCATATCGATATTTACTTCTCCTTTCACAAAACCACTCACACATGCATACGCAAACAAATAAGGATAAATATTCGTAATAGTAACAAATAAACGTAATATTTTGTTGTTGTTTTTGTTTCTTTTTTTTCTTAAATTTTTATTTTGATGAATCCTTTATTTTATTTAACAAAATCTTATTAAAAAATTAATGTTGCCTTTTTTATTTTATTAATCATTTTTTTTCCTGAAATTTTTATGTGGCTTCCGTGCCACCTGTTATACAATAATATCGACAAATATCGTTAATAAAACACTTGAAGTATACAAAAACCCTTATGCTACTTTAATACCAGGACTCTTAAGGATAACTTCAGTGATCTTATTCTCTCTGTTTCCCTCCCTCTCTTTCTTTCTCTCTGCTATATGAATTATATGCTAGATTTTTCTCAAGTGATTACGCTGAGTTGCACAATAGTAGTTTATACATCTAGGGATCTTCAATTACAACAACACAATAGTTTGATTTATACAAAAATAAAAAAGAACAACTACAATAAAAATATTAATATTTAAATGGATGTTTTTTTATTGATTTTTATTACCAAATGTTACTTTCTCAAGATTCGTTTTCTTTAAAATCCATGAAATGAGTTTTCACTTTTTGTTTCCTCCAATTTCGTTCCTTTTCCTTATAAAATCTCCAGAGAAGACAATAGAATTTTAATTTTTTAAATATTTCAAATTTGCCTAACGCTATCAAAACAATATCAATTTAATGAGTCAATGATCGTTTTTTTTCAACTGACATTTATGATTGTTACTTCCGATTTAGGATGCTGGGATGAGCAATAAAAAAGGGTACTTCTAAATAACAACAAATGTTTTTTTTTATTAAAAATGAGTAAAGTTTATTTAAAAAATGTGTGCCCAATTAAATATAATAATTATATGGGCTCCCATCGTGTAAGGGCTCTTTTGATCCCTGTTATTCAAGCCTTTACTCCTCTCTAACCACTGTTACCTTTTATTTCAATTTTTATTCTTCAATTATTTCAATATTCTATTTCCTAACAGGTTTAAATTTTTAGCATTACTGATTATATTACAAGTGTCCCTTACGATGTGGGTCCAATCCCACTGATGTTCTTTTATGAAACGATTTTATTTGAAAATATTTAAATAGGGAATTCTCATTCTGTTATAGATTTTTATGTAAAACATGAGAATCTTTAATACCCTCCACCGCTTGAATTTTATATTTAAAAGCTTAAAATTCTATTTCAGGAAGGTGGGCCCTATAATTAAATGTGGACTGAAATTCATCAAATATATATTCAATGCAGTTAGAATAATAATTGTGCACATTTTAAATAAAATTGATTCATATTTAATAATTTTATAAGCTTAAAACCAGATTCCGGGAAGGGGTCTTGTATGGGAGCAAGATCAAATAATGTTTCCGGCATAATACAATTATTTATGGTTTATTTTTTATATCAACTTACACGAGTGTGATTGATTTCAGAAAATTATTTTTAAAATTGCGATCTGAATTTAGGGTGCATCAACATTTTGCATATTTTAGCCCACATATCTTTTCCGAGTTTAGCCGATTTATAATGATTTTTGGTGTGATGTAGAAATACGTAAATTTATATGTCATAAACTGTTTGTAAATCAAATTACTTTTAGTTAAATAAAGTGTAGAATATTTTTTCGTCTAAAATTTTAGGTTATCTCAGATATCGATCTATAACTTCTTTGCTATAGCATATTTTAAATAGGAAATTTCTTAGGACAATAACAAACGATGTGGCCAAATTTCATTTTATTCTGCCAATTATTCTAGGCTTCTTTGCTATTGGGTCGATATAGATGGTTTTAAAAAAATTGCTTTACTCGGAAAATTATTCTAGACTAAGAATGTTTCCAATACATAGACATATATACCTTAATCGACTCTGATTTTGATTTAATGAAAGAATATATATACTTAAAAGGGTCTTAAGTCCGCGTTATACACGAAGTGACAAAGTTAATATACCATCATCACCACTTGTGGTGTTGGAGCTAAAAAATCGATAAAAGCTTTTTAAGGATCTAAGCTTTAAAGGTTCTAGACATATGATAATTTTATCAGAACAATTTTTAAATTGAATAAATTTGGAATCGGAAAAATTATTTCTTTTAAACATTGGAATTATTGAATGACAAAAGTTTACGTTTAAAATTTCAATTAGCGTTTGTCGGAAATATATAAGTTTTCAAAATATTACGATTTATACTGGAACTTCTATAGCTTTGTAGGAATAGGTTCTTAAATGGTACAGATCGTTTAATCGAAAGAAAGAGTTTAATTTTATTTATCTGCTCAAAGAAGAGTAAAAATTAAGATCATTTGAAAAATAGAGATTTTCCTCCGAGTTTTTGCATACTGTGATCGAAACTTCATAGGAGATTGGGGTATTATGCGTTTGTCCTTCCACCAGAAGGATTCTTTCAGAATCGATTTTTTTGTATGCTTGTGTATGTACAAGCACATTTTTTTTTCTTTTTTTCTTTTCTTTTTAACCATTTCGCAATTTTGAGGAGTAAAAAAATAATTATCTTCTTTTTTTAATCTTAATTAAAAAAGGAGTAAAATAAACAATAAATTTTTAATAAATATTTAATTTTTTATCGAAAAAAAGAGTTTAATTTTATTTATCTCCTCAAAGAAGAGTAAAAATGAAGATCATTTGAAAAATAGAGATTTTCCTCCGAGTTTTTGTCTACTGATCGAAACTCTATTTAGATGCCATAAAAACGCCACAAACGGTTTAAATCAAAGATACAAATTACACGGAAATCCCTCACTTTTTTACAATTTAAAAGGAAAAAATCCACAGTTTATTGCACAATTATTGAAAATGAATACAAATTCCTCAGAAAATACAACAAATCTTCAATGAAATTACCACTTATATAAGCACTTTACATACAATTTCAAGATTTACAACAAGTTTTATTGTATATAAAACAAATTGTGATAATTGTTTAAATTATTTTATTCTTAAGTTGGACGAAGAGTGCTTCAATGAATTGCAGGAAAAAAGAGAAACACTTTCCATTGAAGAAACTCCTTTTTTTGATACAGAAGAAAAAATATAATCAATGAATTGTTTGTATACCCTCCACCACTACAAGTGGTAAAGAAGGGTATATTAACGTTGTCATCCCTTGTGTAACGCTAAAAAGGAATTATCTCAGATCCTATAATTTATATATGTTCTTGTATCAAATCAAAGTCTGAGTCGATTTAGCTATTTCCGTTTGTCTGTTGTTGCCACGCTCACCTCCATAATAATTAACAGAGCTCAATGAAATTTGTCCTGACCATTTGCTATAGTCCTGAAAATCGATATCAGAGGCAACCACTAAGCTCGAGCTAATATTTTCTTAGAACTGTCAATTAGAATTCAACAAATTTGAATAAGATATTGTCATATTATAAAGTTATATGAACTTTATTATCATCATTATCAAAATCGGTTCAGTGGAAAAAAGTTATATCCAAAACTATAACTAAATTTATGACTCATTTTGGGTTTTTGTGTTGTATTCAAGAACATCGGAAAACGATGGAGGGTATTGAAAATTCGGCAAAGCCGAATATATCATTCTTACTTGTTGTTTTATTTTCAAATGCCGATTATTTATAAAAAAAACTCTACAAAAACAACAAACAATAACTCATTCTTGAAAATTATTTTAGTGCTGTTTAAGAAATAGTTTCTTTTTTCCCCCTCCTTAATACAATTACTTTTGTAAAACAATTATTTTTGAAAAAAAAAACGTGTTACAATTGTTAAGATTGTAAAATTTTTGAACTGATGAATGAACTGGGATTTAATAAAAAAGGGTTAAATTCTATACCGAATGTGGTTCACTTCAACGATGTGAATGTGGTACTCACACACAATTGTAAAACATTATTTAATTTATTTAACACTTAAAAATAAGTGATATGTAAAAATGTATGTTGGGATAATAATGTTTTTGGGCAAATTGGTTAGAAATGTGTAAACCTGAAGTTATTAAGACTTTTGCCATGATCAAGAAGTTCCCAACAAATAACTATCTGTTTCAGAATCTTTAACACTGTTCAACTAGTATCTGAAGTAAATGATTAGAAAAGAATCTGCTGCAAAATGCTTGTGCAACTACGTGAGTCATTACACAAGATATCACCTGTCAGCAAAATAGATGTAAACCTTTTGTTTCTAACAGTCCCGGGAATCTTTTTATAAAACATACTCCATCAGAACTGAATTGGTTGACTTAAGATTCATATTTGGATTAGTTTATTGCAGTATGAACTACAGTTTTATTTAGTGGTGAATCTAAATTTAATCATGACTAAAACTATTTGCTATATAGAATAATTATATCGGTATTATGCTAGATAAAACATTTGTTGACAAATAATCCAAATATTGTCCATTGTAAGCCATGATGGCAATGTATTCGCTTTTTCCGACAAACTGTATTGAAAAATAGCTCTTACGAGGTAAAGTCTGGAACATAAAGCGGGTTGAGTGAAAACTGTTTTTCAATTAATTTTTAAATGTCATCGAATCAAACGCCATCAATCGTATAAAATGTCTTAAGGACAGGTCACTTGTGTTCACCAAACCCGATTTCAACTGCACATAATACAAAACACATTTCTGATATAACCAAATACAGAGCATTAAATTGGTATTATGGAAATTCCTATTTGGATGGTTATATAATTATATATATATATAATATATAATATAATATAATATAATATAATATAATATAATATAATATAATAATATAATATAATATAATATAATATAATATAATATAATATAATATAATATAATATAATATAATATAATATAATATAATATAATATAATATAATATAAATAATATAATATAATATAATATAATATAATATAATATAATATAATATAATATTAATATAATATAATATAATATAATATAATATAATATAATATAATATAATATAATATAATATAATATAATATAATATAATATAATATAATAAATATAATATAATATAATATAATATAATATAATATAATATAATATAATATAATATAATATAATATAATATAATAATATAATATAATATAATATAATTAATATAATATATATATAATATAATATAATATAATATAATATAATATAATATAATAAATAATTTTACATATTTGGACTATGTACCAATGCATTCAAATCACCGCAATTCTCTCCGCTAACCAAAAAAATTTGGGTTAATGCGGATTCAATGCCGTTCGTTGGTATGTCAATACCTAAAGGCTCTCAGTATTATCTCTCAGTAGTTATCGGCCAGACCACAAAAATTATATTGCGAACACTTGCTTGTATCTTTCGAATATCACGAGTGGCAGCGTTCATGTCACATAAGATTGAAGATGTCTAATTCCAAAGAGGTCTCAGGCGCTCAAATGCCAGAGGAGCTTTTTCTCAAAATAACAAAATTAAGTCACATTCTCTGTTTTCTCAACCCCTATAGTAAAGTTTTCTTGGAAATTCGATTTCATTCGCTTTCATTTTTACAGTGCCGTACTAGAAGGACAATATTAGCACATTGGCCTTCTTAAAGTTTACTACGTATTGTAGCAAAGATCACTCAAGCCCTCTCTTTCAAGGTATCTCGGCTTCAATCACGATAGTTGTTTTCAATGTCTTCCCATACTTAGTAAAATAGGAAAACGTTTTTTGTATGACTCTTTTCGTAGAGTAAATCTTAAAATTCTCCATCTTCCAATATTTCTACTTGTCGGGTCTATCAGTGTCCTCTGTTTTGAAATAACCATTTTTGAATGATGTATACCGTCATAATTTATAATTCATAGTTAAACATAAAAATTAACGTTATTACTCAATAGTTTTTTTGAAAAGTTTTTCTTTTGGACTTATGACATTCTTGCAGTTAAAGATCGATATGAGTATTATGACAATGTCCAACAATTTACATTTTTTTGATTTATTTTCAATATTTTAATAAAGATATTTTAATAATAAAACATTTTTGTAGCTCTTCTCACATGGCCTATATTAATTCCTTGAAATGAGGGCACGTGCTTAACACTTTGACCCTTTTTTCTTTTAAAAATTATAGAAATTAAAAAAAAGACTAAAAATAACTTGTATGCAAAGTGAAGTGAGCTTGCGTGACTGCCAATTAAAATACAAGAAAGAAAATAATATTTAAGTACTGAATTGCACTTGTTTTGTCTTAAAGGGACTTTTCGATATTTTTAATTTATTTAAAAAAAATTTAAGTTGTGTGCCAAATACATTTTCAAAATTTAAAAATAAATTTCCATAAAATAAAGAATTTCTGAAAAAAAGTATTTAGCAAGTCGCTTCAGGTCGTGAAAGTGATGTCAAAAATTAACTGTCAAATATGTCAAAAAAAAAAAAAAAAGAGAATAAAGAATATTTATCTTCGTATTTACTCCAACTAATTTTAATAAAATAAAATATTTTTATTTTATTAAAATTTAACACTTCATTTTTTCAATACTTCAATATTCAAAATACAATAATTTTTATAATGAAAATGAAATTTAACTTCTGCCAGTTAAAAGTCTATAAAGAGAGAGAAAGAGAAATTTTGATAAAAGTTGCGTGTTTTTAATGTAAAATAATTTTTCTACTTTTTATTTCTGGGTGGTCGTTGGGTTCGGTTTTCATTGATTTACAGTTTTACATGGGGTTGACTATGTGTTCGGGTATAAATTGTTTTCTTGGTTGGGGATTGATTCTGTTATAAAAAAATTTATATTGACAAGTTTAATATTCATTAAAGTCAAATTAAATGTACTATTGTTAACGCAAAACCTTATTTTTTCTCCATTTACTACGTACATGTATCTATCAAGTTATGAGTATCTGATAGATTGAATATGCTGTTATATAATAGAGATGCTTTTTTCTGTATTTTTTATAGATTAAACAAGATTGGATTTATTGTTCTATAATAAACGATTTGTTTACATTTTCTTGTGTAAATATTGTCCACGAAATCACGAATTAGGTATACAAATTAATAATGCCGAATTGGATAATATACGTCATAATGTATTGTTCGCATTTAAAACAACTTTTTCCCAGTCCAAATAGGTGCTTTTAAACAGACAACTATTAAATTAAATTAAAATTCCTTGGATGCTATAATTCAATGACATCAAAATCTACTTAAAAATTCGCTGTTCACAACGTAAGCAACTTTTAATACGCAACATAAAAACGTTTGTTTCCTATGAACTTAATGAACTTTTTGGGAACAGATTTTGTAAGACTCGGTTGTTATCGCTCTAACTTTGATTATAGGCAAATCATCCTTTTCTGTTCTTTTTTTTTGGAAAGTCATACTCCAACTCTGCTTTAGAAGACACCAAAGAGATTCTTTATGGAATTGAAATCTGGGAACTGAGATAGATAATTTGATAAATGTCCTGCGAAACACCCAAGTAGTAGCATTTTCACTCAACGAAGCGTAACATTAACATGCCGAAATTTCTCTGAAATAGTTTGGATTTTAATTCAGGTTTATATAAAAAATTTTCTATACTCATGTCCTTGGTAGGCCTTGTATTAAGACTTTCCTTCTTTATATTTTAAATGATAGAAATTGTTTATTAAGGTAACCCCCGAAATAAATCGGTCTTTCATATTGAAATATATAAATTTGGCTTAGAAATATCCAAAAAAGAGGACTGTTTAAGGAGAAGTTATTTTATTTAGAGAAAATTACTGCTGAAATCTCTCTATTATTGGTAGAAAATTAGAAGCAAAATATTCCAACTCAAAATATTTGAGAACAATAGTTTGCTCGATGAAAAATGTATGACCCCAATACAAAGCTGTGTATTTGGTGGAATCCAAAGGATGTTTTGTCGTTTGAACAAAAACGATAATTTTCAATTATTAAAACTCTCAATAAAGTATGATAAGACTGGATAAAAAATTTACGAAAAAATGCCTTAAATACCTTGCTTCACTTCCACTCACTGGAACACACTGGATGAATGAATATGTTTCAAAAAATGTTAATCCGGTAGCTGTAAAAATCTGGCAGTATATTTATGTCTGAAATTTGTAGATCATTTTTGTTTCCATATTCAAAAGCTTTTGAGAATCCCAAAAAAACTCTATCTAGTACTTTTTCCAGTCCCTGGTTCCAAGCAAACTCACAACAATCCAACATAACAGTTTTTAAGTAAAAAGAGCATCCATAATGAAAATAGCAAAATGATTGTCAAGTGTGTGGAGGATCAAGGGCTGGCATATGTTTCCAGCAGAAGAAAGATATAAAGGGAGTTTAACAGGTTTATCGTAAATTTACAATGTATTGAAGTGAGAACCATTGGGTATTAAATTAAAGTCATTTCAATACAAATATCAGAGTCAATTTAGCTATGCCCTTCTGACGGTCGGTCAGTTGAAAGCATTCCCACGACCATAATAAAGATTTAAAATCAATAAACATTTGACCAAATTAATTTTATTTTCCCTTCAGTTTAACAATTTAAAGTATTTAAATGGACCCTTTGAAAAAGAAGTTTAAGACCGTTTTTTGCCTCAGACAATATCAAAATACAAACAAAAATCTCATTGAATTTTCCAATGACAATTAAATTGTAAAATTTGATATCAAATTCGATCCAATAAATGGTGAAAGAAATTTTCTCTAAAGTTGATTGAAATTGCGGTATAAAATAATTTGGAGATTTTTTAGATTTCCCCTTCCCTTACCCTTCATTTCAATTCTAAGCAAATAATTAAAATCGATCTTAAAAAATCAAATTTTCTTTTCTTTTAAAAATGTTTATTCGAAATAAATTGCACCAATTAATATCGAATAATTGTTTCTTAGAATTATAAATATTTAATAAAATTCAAAACATGAATAAGATTAATATTATTTTTTTTTTTTTAATTTCAAAACTCTTTCCCAAGACTAAAACATCTAAAAACGGACTAATTTTTTACCCAGAATCGAGAGCATCAATTGTTTTCAAATATTTAATGTCATTTCAACTACCTACTGAGATATTGTGTTGTATTTTGTTATTCTCTATTCACTATTCTATATTCTTTATTTTTTAAACACCCATAACATAACCTATAAGCGGCTTTAAACATCCTTTTGATGTCTGTCTGTCCTTTTTGACTGTCTAACCTTGTGTTGTTATACAACAAATTGCAAAATGTTTTATCACAAAATCAATAGATTTTTCTATGATGATTTAGATTTTGTTTTAATTTTTTGTGATCTGAAAAATCTTCAATGTTTTGCCAACATGTTGTGTGACACTGTTGGATTCCCATAAGTCAGTTAGTCACTACAAGTCACAACAAAAATAATGCTTGTAAAAATCATTGATTTCTATCATTGACAAAAAACTTGTGATATTTGTTGTTAACATTTTGTTATACTTTTATTCCTTTTTGTAAATCCTAGTGGCGCCTTGAAAATTATTATTATTACTTTGGATTTTTTATCCCAAAAAAGGATCTTGTTAGTAATATATTGGGTGATTGATGTTAACATATGTGAAGTGTGAAGATCGAATTTAAACTGATTAATATGTTGGAGTTTAAAGAATTTTGCTGTAGTATGTAGATTAAATTTGAATTATTTACAGCTTAAATGAGGGTATTACATGAAACAGATACAAAGTAAAGTTAATCGGTGATATAGAGATTAAATTTGTGATAAAAATAATTAATTTAAGAAGAAAATCAATATTTCTAATCAATATTTCAATCAATATTTCTCTATTTCAATGTAGGAATCATTTAAAATCAACGTAACCTTGAATAATATTTTAACATGTTTCATTGTCATTTTAATGTATTACAATGTTAAATCTGATGATAATATAAATTATGATTTAACATAAAAGTGCAAAATCTTAAAAAACAATATTGTATAAACTTTATTTGTCTATGAATGGGAACCATAATTGAAACAAGAGTTCTGCGTTCAGTATTTCGCTGGGAATATAGAAAGTTTTTTGCTCGCTTCTTAGACTATAAACTTATTATCCAGTTAATATTTAATTTGTAACCGTTTTGAAGTTGATTTTCAATTCTAGAGCCGATTAGGTATTTTTTTGTTCGTAACAGGCCGGATTTTTGGTTTCCTATATGCGAGCAGTATCAGAGGAAACTTGTCTTCACCCCAGTTACTTATAAATTATCAATTAATTAAACAAATGATGTCTGGTGAAGCTACATTGGTAAAAATCGTCCCAATTACTTTCCTTTTAAACTGATTTATTGCAAACCCATATTTAAAGGATGGAAACTAGGGGAGTCGGACTTTCCATACTAAGTCCAACAGTCTGCCTGTCTATCCTACCATCTGTCCAGTGGCCTTCTAAATATTCTTACAGCGAAAATCATGACATTTCTAAGTCATATAACTGATGCAAAATTGGTTCTATGTAAGAATAGACATGGTTATAGCTTATAAAGCGTTTCATATTTAAAGAAAGATTCATGATATAAAATTAATAAGTTGCGTAAAACCCAATCGCAAAGAGTTAAATATATATTGTTAGTAACTAGACAAATTAACGTTCAATATTCGATCTCAAAGTGAGATTGGATGTTTCGTAGTATAAGTTCTTGAAATTAAGACAGACGATTGTACGAGATATGATCGTCTGAAACAATCAACGAAAAGTTCCAATGCATTCCATCATACACGAGGACATAATTTTCCATCAAGACAACGTTTTCATGATCAAAATCTGTTTCAACGACTAGATAGAAGACAAACTCTCTGAAAATTTGCTGCACTTTTGATGATCTGTCTGGAATTTCATGAAATGAAATTCCTTTAAAGTGATGCGGAAAATTACTTGCTAAGTATTTCTGAAATTCTACAATAATACAAATAAAAAAGTTCCATACAAAAAATATGTGGTTCAAATCCGGAGATAATTTGTATATGAGACAATATATTAGGTAAAACGCAGATAATTATTTAGTGGAATTTTAAAGCTGTAAATAAACAATAAACTCTGGTCAAAACTATAAATACATTTTGAGGTTTTTCTAATTAAAAAAAAGTACCCTTAAAGTCTTTCTTTTTTTAATAAAATTCTACAAAGAACACAATACGATCAATAAGAACCTTAAAAGACAAATTGACAATTTTACGCATATCGGATACGCCAATAGTCCATCTTAATATTTATTTCATTTTATTCCTTTTATACTCTCTTCTAGCTAAGTCCATGTATCGTGTATCTTTGTCGTAATCAAAACTGATATGAAAGTGTGTAAGAATATGTTTTGAAATACTTACGATAACTAAAACTTTATAGCATTAAAGGATAATACAAACACACATACATACAAACATACATATATACTTACTAACATACGATATAAACAATTTGTAAGGAATCTTTAAACAGACGCGCAGGTGTAATCGAAAGGCGTTCATAAAACAAATGTCACAACTCGTTTACATAAAATCGCAAAGATAGTAGTAGGCCACCTTATGCGATCGTGAATACAGAAAAGAAAAAGAATTATTTCTTGAGAGTGAATGTTAAATTTTTTAGTTATAATTTTATAAAGAAAATTATATTTATCAGAGAAATATATATCATTTTTGAAACGAGATATAAAATTTATTATTGCGAAATGATCGTGTTCATTTTAAATGTCAATTCTGGGAGAATTAAATTGAAATCGGTTAATTATTAACTGTTAATGAAGATTAAAATCAAATAGTAAAATTTAAATTAAATTTTCATTATTCCCAGATGATTTCAATAGATTTATATTACGGTCGTTAAGTTATTCTGTCATTATTTTAGATGAAATTTTCGTAATTTTGCAAGGTAATCTGAATACTAAATTGTACATTTCTTGCATAATTGTTTTGCGATCATTAATTTATTGTTTTATTACTTAAGGAAATACAATTTAGATTCAATTTTCCTCATAATAAGATGATCTCACTATTAAAATTTAATGTTTCGCATATAAAATCGAGAGAAAAAGACTTTAATTAATCCAGAAAAGACTTCTATTATTAATGTTATATTATTTCAAAGTGATTACAACTTTAAAATTACACATTTTTAAAATTATATTGCGATCGATTCTAATGACTGGAGTGGGGAAATATAATTTCCACCAAACTTTTCTTATTAAAACATGATCGCAATATAAAAAGTAAATATTTCTCACTTGTATTGTGATTCCTAATTTATTGATTAATTATGGAAGAGTGAATTGGAAAAGTTACTTTGAATTAAAGTTTTATCAATTCTAAGTGATCTCATTATTAAAGTTATATAATTCCTACAAAATACTTTTGTGATCGTTAAATTATTGTTTATTGTGAGAGGGGTAATTTTGTTAAGAGTCAAGTTTTCTTATTATAAGACATCAACGACAATTAGAGCTACATAATTCTCATAGTATTATATTACGATCGTTATTAAGGCATAGGGTAAGGAGAGACAATTTTGATTAATATTTTCTAATTTAAAAGCGATCTTGATATTAAAATAAAATCGAGATCGGTAAATTTTTGTTTTATTATTAAAGAGTAGAAATGAGAACTACTAATTAGATAAAATGTTTGTCATTTCGAAGCGATCGCAATATTAAAATTATATATTTCTATTATCGCGATCGCTAAATTTATTTATTATTCAAGATAAATCAATTTGAAGATACTTCAAATTCAGGTTTTATTTATGAAAACCAAATTCGACTTGATTGTTCAGTTAAGAATACATTAAATAAAAACTTACAGTTTTAATTTAATTCTTCAATTGTGTATTCAAGAAAAATTTTAAGAAACAAGTGCATTCAGGTCTTAAAATGTTATTTGTTAAAATAAACCCCTAATTTTTTTTACTCTTACTTGTGCTGTGCGGTTTGTTGTGTGACATTTTTATCTAATTGTCAATTGGTTTCAAACAATTACAATACATTCTTCTCTTTTCTTCTCTCTCCCTTTCTCTCTTTGTGTGCATCGATATTTCCGTCTGTATAAATTCGTTTGTTTGTCAAATTTTATTTAAAGATTGTCATAAAGATTGTTCATGCCTACAGACAGACAGACACACACAAACCGGTATGATCTTTTGATCATTCGGTAGTTTTTATTCTCTTTGTTTTTCGATCTGCAGCTCCTGTTGAGAACATTTGACAATATTTGAAATTGTCTTACAATTGTTTGCAAATTTATCGGTTCTTATAATTTTTCTCTTCTTCTTTCTATTGTTTGTATGAAAGTGATCTGGTTTTTGGGGTGTGCTGCTACTTGTTTCAATTGACGTTTTATTGTTCTTTAGAATTTAGTGGATTTTATTGTTTGACATAAATATTCTATTGGTTTCCCATTAAGGTTGGTTAGAAAATCAACGCCTTTAAAATCGGTTAAGGGAATTATTTTTTTGATATAAAGTTAATATAGTTAGTAGGCGAGTCCTGTGAATATTTGTGTGGTTTATGGAGAATTTCCAAGAATTGTTTAGACTGATGGTGGTCTTTAAAGTAAAGTAGCGATGGAAAATGCAAATTCTATGGGAATAAAAATTATTTTCTATGAAATAAAAAATCTGTTGAAATATTTATAAAAAATAATTTAAAAAAATTTACATAAAAATTGGATTAAAAAATGTTAAATAGTGAAATATGAATGAAATCATCGGATTTGACAGATCCCTTAAGTAACACATTGACAAGATCATTGAAGTCTCAAAAAAGGAGCAGCCAGCAACTATCGGATTTCGCTTGTTTTAACAATTTTAGATGATGGACATCTATCACTATAATTTTTCAATCGCTACAATAATGGAAAATTTTAGATAAACTTCTTTCATTTGAAAAAATCGGCTTAAGATAGAGCGATTCAAAAGTGATGATTTTAAAAGAATCATGTGTAAAACTTTGCCACCTAAGCAAATCAATGCTGATGTCGTGACATCAGAAGTATCTTTCGGTTGAAATCTGATCTGAAGATCATGATGGACGTGAAGTCAATTGGATTCGTTTCAAAACGCCATAATAGGATGATGATGAGGATATTATCCTATGGCAAAGTAATATTGTACAAAAACTATTTGTGAGTGTATAAGAATTTTGGTTCACAAACTTTATAGCCCAGATCTTACTCCTTCTGAACAACATCTGTTTCGATGGATGCAAAACGCTTGTAAACAAAAATGCTTCACTTCAAGCAAGATTATCAAAAATTAGCTTCTTTCATTATTAAGCTCAAAACTGAATATTATTCCCATGATAACAGGGATCGACCCGAGTTTTACTTGACCAAAAATTATCAACTCAGTAGCAGCTGAAATTGTTTTCGCAGTAAAAAAACTACTCGATACAAACGATCAACAACAGCAAGCAGCCATGCCGTATTTGGAAAATGAGAAGTTTTGGTTCTATCTTATAGAGCAAAATACGGCCTTGAAGAGTTCCAATTGATCGATCAACGCAGAAAGCTTTTACTACAATGACAACCCATCAAGAAAGAACTAATCGATAGAACCGAACTGTTAAAACAACAACTAGAATATCAAAACCATAATCATAATCATCATAACGCTTATCCTCGACCAATTGCTTTAAGACAAGTCAAGCAGTATTAAAAAACAGGATGTATTAGCTCACTCGCCTTTCTGGGCAGGATACACCCTTTTTGACTACCGCAGAAAGCTTTTATTGGAATACTCTTTACTTTACTTATTCTTTACCACAGAACTGAAGCGGTTTTTTTGTTGCGTAATCCACATGCTTTCTAAAAGATGTTGGAACATTTCTAAAAATTTCAAAAGAACAGAATTCAAAATCAGATTTTTAATATATAATATTTTTATATAACATTTTAAATAAATTACAAGTGGAAAGAAAACATAACCTAAAATATATAAATCCATATCAAATTAAGGCGTCTTAAAATTTTCTTCAAGAAATCTTCCAAAGTATTTTTACCTTAATCATCCTCTAATGATGTAACAATTTACTTTCCTTTTCAAATATTTGATTCCGCTAATGACTACTGCTCTTAATATCTCATCTTAGAGTCCAAGAAATAAAAGACCACCAACTAAATTAATTTCTTTTCAAAATAACCGCTAAATTCTGCTTAATCACGCGCAAAACAATTACAATTCCATTACGATCATAAACAAGTCAAAAATCTAAACAGCCCACTTTTACAACAACTGTTGAGTCGCTATAAACGAAGTAAATATTTCAATATAAAAATCGGAAAATGGGAAAAAGAAAATCATTTATAGGAAAATTTTTTGATGAGAATAAAATCATAAATTTGTTCACTGGTGGGCACGCTTATTATGCGTGCAATAATTTATTGAATTCGATCGCCCTGCGATACAAATACAATGATGACTTTGTATATAAAAATGGACAAGCATGAAGAGCCGGCGCTAGCGGATTTAAAATTGAACAATAAATGTAAATGGGCGTCTTAACTTATAGTACCGTAACAATTGGTTGAGAAAATTTGCCATGTACAACTAATTCCAATACACTTACATTTACCGATTATTACTGATCTCTTGTAGTTGTGTGTTTACAACTTGTTGCACATAAATACATATTTTAAAAGACATTAAACTAGATTTATCATTGTGATATTTAGGGCTTGTGATATTTTAGGCAGTTTTTGCTTCAATGACCGTGATAAATGTATCTTTTTTCTTGAATTGTTGAGAAAATGACAGAAATGTTAATCGGGAACAATTAGAATATTATGTCTCTCTATTTTAGGCATCACGACATAACTTCCCCAATTAAATTATAAATATATAAATTCCTGAAGTTATTTCAATTTACTGGGGCTTAATTTCATATAAACTGTAAATAAAATAAGTCCCCATATTTGGGAAGTTTAGATTTTAACTCACAACTTCCCCTTAACGTTTTTTACCTTCAGTTCTTTTCTACAAAATCCTGCCACAAAGTATCTTCATGTTATTTTGACTGTTATTCATAGTGAGTTGATTGTCCAAAGCTCAGCTGGTCGACATATTTATAAGCTTCTCCATTCTAATTACGGTCATCCAATCCGTTTCAGTCTCTCCCACTATCTCTCTAATAAATCTATGTTTTATATTCTGTGTCCAGATTTATTGTGATTGGACTTCTTAGATAGCAAAATTTGTCATCGTATTCGACTGGTAAATTCTGATGTGTTCGGTGTTAAGACGTGTTGATCTCTCAAACTTTTCGTTTCTGCTTGCATGTTGCAGATCCTGTGTTAAACTAGTATAGCTTCTTGTTACTGAACTCTGCCCTGAGGTGAAATACTTTTCAGTAAGGAATAGTTTTTGACCGATCTTGTAACATGTGTGTGAACGTATTTGCAATGAAAGATTTTGGTCTGGTCGTATGTTTTGATCGCTGCTCTCTTTAAACATATCAATTATCAAGATGGGTTCACTATGATCGTTTGATCCGATTTCAAGAGATTATAAACAAAATATCAAATTCAGAAAGTAATGCGTCACAGTTTTTTTTTACTTTGGCCTTGAATAGACTGGTTGAACGCCTTCTTATCTGACTATCTTAATTTGTCACCAGTAATGGCACAATGTGAAATCTTTTTTTTTCTGTACCGTACTGTACTTGAGTGTCGTAAAGGTGCCTTTCAACGTTTCCTGGCTTCAATTCCAATGTTAAACATAGAAATATAGATCGTTGTGTCAATCCCAGAAATAATGTAAGTTTGTTTTGCGTTTGGAAATACTTCCAATTTCTGATATTCCAGCCTTAGTGAACTTACGTCTTATAGACCGAATCCATCGTAATACTTCTTTTCTTTACCGAATTTCGTTAAGATACCCGGTATAGTTCATGGAATTAGGTCTATTTTACATTCGCAACATTTGTACGATTATGACCGATATACGCTTTTCTATATTTATGAAGATCACTGTAATGCTTGATTTAATACATTTGCTGGAACTACATAATGCTAACCGCTCCAGGCTCTAATTGTATTAGCAAATTTTCTCTTAACAGAAACTACAATAATGGATAGATTTTTTAATCAGATTTTTCTTTGAAGTTTAATTGGACAGGAAAATTAGAAAACCTTTTGAACTCTTAAATTTTTGATTTCGGTGACTCTGAATAATAGTGACTCCAGAAAACTCTAAATTGCACACTAAACAAGTAAAAAATTCAGTCATATCTAATCATACGATATTTATTAAAGAACATACCAAATTTTTAATGTTCCAACAAGATCTCAACGATAATTTCATCTCATTCAGTTTAATCTCAATATCATCTCTTTCATCTTCCAAAATACGAAAGAGAACATAAATAAACAACTCTTGATAACGAAGCGGTAAAATTGTTAATCACAAAGAAGCTACAATAATAGTGATAATATACTAATACTCATCCTCTTGTGATCAGGACAAAATATCCAGAATGTCCCAAATGTCCTTCTGTCCATTGCGGTTGTTTTAGCCAAAAAAAAAAAAAATATTTAATATTTCTTCATGTTTTTTATTGTTCTGTTTATGATGCGATTATGATAACACAAAACCGGAAAGATTTATCTGCGTTTGATCACCAGTTTGCTAACAAGATACTGACAAATTTGATGAGTATTAAAAGAAAAACCTGCTGAGTTCTTGTTTTTCTTTCTCGAGAGTTTGTTAAACAAACTTTTCCATTTTTAGTTACGCTTATTGCGATCAGAAAAAGAAGAAATTGCTCATTTCATTGTTGTTCTTTTCATTCTGTTTTGCCAATTTTGTGTGTTTTTATTTTAAAAGATTTTTACTTTCTGATAGAGTTTAACTTACATTTCATATTTAATCTCGTTATTAATTTTGAGTTCTTCACAATTTATATTTGAAATTTTTTACAAGTTATTTTTATTTCCGCCTTCTTTTGTTTAGGTAGTTTTAGAGGCTTAAGAATTCTTACATCGTTCCGGTTTATTTGTGGTTAGAAAAAAATGTGGTTTAAATTTGTTGTAAATCATTATTATTACGATGGATTTTCCTTAAGCGCAGCACTATCGTAATTTAATCAATGGGTGAATGCAAAAATGTTAAAAAATATTTTTTTTTTAAATTCCAAGAAAAATTTATATTAAATTTTTTTCTATATGAAAAAATGGATGCTTTTTATCACACAGAAAAAACTAGACGAAAAATTATCGTTGCAAAACATAGTTGATTTGACATTGACTAAAATTTTTTCATTCAATTAAAATTGAAATAATTTTTTAAAATTACTTTTTAGTAGAAAAATTTCAATTAAGAAAAAAAACTTAATTGAAAAATCATAACTGCTTAAATGTTAACTAAATTAGAACAGAACTAGAACTGAAAAAGCACTAAACTAGAACTCAACTTGAACTACAACTGAACTAGAAATGAACTAGTACTCTATTAGAACTGAACAAGAACTGAACTAAAACTCAACTAGAAATGAACTTGAACTAAACTAGAAATGAATTAGAACTAAATTAGAACTGAACTAGAACTGAACAAGAACTGAACTAGAACTCACCTAGAACTACAACTGAACAAGAACTGAACTAGAAATGAACTAGTACTCTATTAGAACTGAACAAGAACTGAACTAAAACTCAACTAGAAATGAACTTGAACTAAACTAGAAATGAATTAGAACTAAATTAGAACTGAACTAGAACTGAACAAGAACTGAACTAGAACTCACCTAGAACTACAACTGAACAAGAACTGAACTAGAAATGAACTAGTACTCTATTAGAACTGAACAAGAACTGAACTAAAACTCAACTAGAAATGAACTTGAACTAAACTAGAAATGAATTAGAACTAAATTAGAACTGAACTAGAACTGAACAAGAACTGAACTAGAACTCACCTAGAACTACAACTGAACAAGAACTGAACTAGAAATGAACTAAACTAGAAATGAATTAGAACTAAATTAGAACTGAACGAGAGTTGAAAAAGAACTGAACGAGAGTTGAAATAGAACTGAACTTGAACTAAACTAGAATTGAACTAGAACTGAACTAGAACTGAACTAAAACTGAACTAGAAATGAACTAGAACTTAATTAGATTTGTAACCTACTTGATGTAGGTATAAATACTTTGTCATTCAATATGTAACACCAAGATGGAATCATATATGCTTGCACCAAATCAAAATCTAAGTCTATTTGTACTTCTGCCATTCTGTTGTTGGTACGCTCGCTTCCACAATAATTTATAGAGCCTAACTAATTTGGCCCATGTTTTAATTTCTTATTGTAATGAAAAATGTTTCACATTATAAAATTCTTGGTTAGAGAATTGGTGGAATAGTATGAATTGTGCTTTGACAATGTTTTCGTTTAGACGGATATGGATGTAGTATCCCCTTATCAAACGAAACTTATAGAATCTCATATCTATGAAAATTTTTAAATTAATTTCTTGAAATTAGGAAGCTAAAAAAGGGAATTAATAAAAAATATTAAAGAATAACAATATTTTGGTGGTGACACGGGAGAGTGGTACCTCTGCCGTAAACGAATCGCAAATCTCTGATTCTGTTGTTGGAATCGATTTATTTTATTTCTGTCTTTTGACACCTTTTTTAATATATAGTTGAGTTTAGGAAATGTTTATGGAAATCCAGATCCTTAATCTAAGTCTTCCTTATCCTTCTAAATATTTTATAACTGATGTACAAATGAGATCCAATATCTTAACTAATAAATCAATTTATAAAAATTATAAGTCACATTTAAAAATCACAATAACATTATTAAATGGTTTTGGTCTTCGTTTACATTCTTTTACTCCCCGTCGTCTCTTCAAAGAGCATAGAATATCGTTTTTAACTTATGATCACTTAAAACGATGAATACAGACTGACTTGATTAAAAAATTCTCACAATTTTTCTAAATTCAAAAATGCACTAATTACAAATCGTTTTATTTAATTAAACATCTCTGAGATAAACATTCGAACCGATGTTTAGTTAAAGTTCAAATTTCACTAAAATGTTCACATGCAAAAAAATAAATTCCAATCTATTTAGAGGTCTGAGAACTTTTTCTTAATTGATAAAAATTATAAAACAACCATATGTTCCTTCTCAAAGTTATAATCACTAACTTTCAATATAAAATATGTATTAATTATTATGAAAATATTTCAATATAAATCAAAATATTAATATATATTTAATTACTAACTAGTCCATATCATATAACTTAAGTTTACTGTTACAGTTCAGTGATTTTTTTGTTGAATTGAAACAAAAGTCAAAGTCCTGTAGGACTTTTTTTAAGAAAAACATTTTTAGAACAACTGCTTGTAATGAAGACTTATAAAAAAGTATCTACAAGATTTAAGATTTTTATTAACATAAATTTATTTAATGTAAAAAGTGATAATAATGTAAATTAAAGCAACAATTGCAAAAAAGAAAAATGTTGCAAACTAAAGTTTTTGCAAAAAAAAAATAAAAGAAACAACAGTTAAGAAGCTACAACCAATCAGAGTAGCTTAAAGCTATTCCCACCACACTTGTATCCACAATACCTCATTGGTTTATACACAAACTTGGATACCCACTACTACATGTACTGTAAATGCTGTTGCTAGCGATGTGGTTGTATAAATCGAAAAAAAGCATTAAACCAGCAACAACAACGTTAAAAAGTAAACAACCGTAGTTCTTCTGAGCACGTGCTGGCCGAGTTTTGCCATGAGAAAGAAATTCCTGTACAGAAAAAAGGTCTTTGAGAAAATAAACCAAAAAATTAAAAACCTCCACTAAAGGAGACTATGAAACCAGACAAGAGCAAAACCTACATACACATAGGCCTTTTGTTCCATTGCATATATGTGAGAGTGTGTGTGTGTGTGTGAGTCTTGCTACTTTAAACCAAAGGAATGCAAAGGAAAGCAATAGTTTGGTTATTGCAAGTTGCAAAGCAAAATGTTTTACCTGTCTGTGTTTGTATACCTGCCGTGGTAGATTTCTTTTAGTTACCACATCATGAGCAGAGGTATAAATACCGGCAACAGGATTATGGTTAAAACAGAAACTCACTTGAGTTCAAAGGAATAACATCATTCTAAATAGAATTTGTTTCAATTTGTGTTTTTATTCAATCAAACGAAAAAAAAATTTCAAACGCTCAATTATGTCGTCCAGTGAAATTTATCGTTATTATTATAAAACCTCTGAGGATTTGCAAACTTTTAAGGTTGACTCCGGTGAGTCATACTTTAATCCAATGGCTGCCTATAATCCAGTTATTAATGTGCCTACACAAAATCAATTAAATCTGGCCTATCAAGGCAGTTTAATGGTTAATCCTTCCTCCAACTATATCAATGCCAATGGATTTTTAAATTTTGAACAAGCTTCTTCGGATGGCTGGTTAACTTCATCACCAGCCTCTCACCGTTCCGAGAGTCCAGAATTTATTGATTTAAACAACATGTATAACACTCAAGTCCAACAACAGCATCAACAATTACCAGCCATAAATCAATATTCACTTTTTAATTCTCAGCCAGAAATGAATGAGCAAAAACCTCAACTATTAACTGCCGAAATCCAGGAACCATCATTCCTTCCCATGGGTTCTTCAAATGTCGGTACTTGTAAAACTATTCCTGTTACGAAACCCAAACGTTCATACAATCGTAAACCCAAAACTACAGCATCCCCTACTGTATCTAATCCAGCACCAAATCAAGCTACTCCCGCAGCAGCCTATACAGAAGATTTCCACAATTTCGATTTTGATAATACCGGACTATTCGATAATAGTGCTGATGCTGATGACAATATGATGTTTTTCAATCATGATGGCAATAGTTCTTCACATGATGATTTTGATGCTAGCGGCTCTTTTGATTTAAATGAAGTTGAAGCTGATGACTCTCTCAATGACTCGGATCCATCTGCTTCTTCTCAAACTGGAGGCAAGAAACGTCGTGGTAAACAAATCTCTCCTGTTGTAAAACGTAAACGTCGTTTAGCTGCCAATGCCCGTGAACGTCGTCGTATGCAAAATCTTAATCAAGCCTTTGATCGTCTTCGTCAATATCTTCCTTGTCTGGGCAATGATCGTCAATTGTCCAAACATGAAACTCTACAAATGGCTCAAACTTATATTGCTGCTTTGGGTGATTTATTGCGTTAAATTTATCTAACACCATTTCACCTTAAGTATAATTGGCTTTTTAATGCCGAGTTGAGCTCGTGCCAAAGTTTGTACCTTAAACCAATTCCTGCCTCAAAAGTTAAGAAATAATTCAACTGTTGCTGTATTATATAAATTTATAATGTATTGTAGTTAGAACAAAAAAAAAAACAAGATAAATTATGTTAATCATTTGTTAAAACTTAAAATATTAAGTTTATTTCTTGTATAAACTCAACCGGAAGACATGATTAGTTTTAAGTCTAAATTTAAGTTTATTTTTTTTATAATAAAAAACTTTAGTTCAAATACATATTTTTAAAGAAAAAATTAAATTTTATTAGAGTCTTTAATTGGGGTTCAGTTTATGTTTGGTAAATTTTTAACGAAATTAAAAATTTTCAGTAAACATTTTATTTTAAACATCAAATAAATATAAAAGATTATAATATCGGTATTAACTACAATCTTAGAACCTGAGAAAAACATTGTTTTTAATTCTAGGGGAAACGAACAAAAAATATCCTTCCGTTCCAAATTTCTGGTTCCAATAAACTGAACTAGAAATAAATTAGAACTAAACTGGAACTGAACTGGAACTGAACTGGAACTAAATTAGAACTAAACTAGAACTGAACTAAAACTGAACTGGAACTAAATTAGAACTAAATTAGAACTGAGCTAGAACTGAGCTAGAACTGAACTAGAACTGAACTGGAACTAAACTAGAACTGAACTAGAACTGAACTAGAACTGCACTAGAACTGAACTAGAACTGCACTAGAACTGAACTAGAACTGAACTTGAACTGAACTGGAACTGAACTGGAACTGAACTAGAACTGAACTGGAACTGAACTAGAACTGGACTAGAACTGCACTAGAACTGAACTGGAACTGAACTAGAACTAAACTAGAACTGAACTTGAACTGAATTAGAATTGAACTGGAACTGAACTAGAACTGAACCGGACTAGAACTGCACTGAACTAGAACTGAACCGGACTAGAACTGCACTGAACTAGAACTGAACTAGAACTAAACTTAAAATGAGTTAGAATTGAACCAGGATAAGATTATTAACTCTCTTGGCTTCTGAATTATATTTGGTATTTCTGAGTTTGTTTATTATGAAGCCTATCAATGGTCTCATCAATTCTCATTTAATAATCAGATCTAACTTTGGCACTCTTAATAACTGTTTGGAGCTTTTTTCAATAAGTTTTAAATTTTTTTGGCGCTAAAACTTTAAATTCATTATCAAATTGCTAAATTTTGATTCTTTTTTAAGAATTTTCCTGCATGTTAAACCACACTTCACTGTTAAAGTGATGAGGCTGTCAGTGCACCATGATTTATATACTTTGATATAGAATTTTATATTATTCTGGTATATAAAATGTATGATCTAGTAAAAATTTTATTATTTTTTTATAATCAAAAACAATTTTTTAAATTAATTTTCCTTAAAAAAAACTAATCGAAGTTTTTATTTATTCTATTTTCAGGTATGATAAATTTTTATAAAATGCTAAATATTGGTGAGTCAATTTATTAGAAAATTTACCAATCAAATCGGTTAAAATCTTTATTGCTTCCTGGAGCCCATATTTTTCTTTAAACAATGTACGCCAATTTATACCCGAATTATTCGAAATATTTTAAATGTTTGGTGTTGCTTAGGATATCGGTCTATATATATATACTTATTACATTGTCCATTTTGATATTCACATATTTTTAAATTTGTCTCAGTGTACATATTAATTTAGACACATTGTCGTTTGATTGTTTTTATTTATATTTTTTTTGTTCCACTGATCGCTGTTACCACTTTATTATTAGTAAAGGTGATCGATTTGGCGCTTCGTGATCAATTTATTGAAACAAAAAAAAAAAGTATATTAATGTTTAAACCGATTGCGATAGACAGACAAACAATCATAAGAACAACAACAAAAACAAGACCTTCCTACTACATCCCATCGACAAAAAAACAACAACATAATCCAGCTAAAAACAAATAATCCTGACTTCCAAAAAACAAATAAAGATCTTATTTAAAGGCTTCTTTAATTTAATATTGACCCAAAATTTAAGTTAAAGTTTAGCCGAACTGTGCCAATAATTACACCAGCACAAATGTTTGTGTGAGTGTATATAAAGTGATGTACAACAATATCTACCAAATTAAGTTAAATGTTTGAATTTTGGATCGTTTTTTGTGATTATTTTTTTCTCCAATGTTTTTTATTCTGAGAGTTTTTTGTTGATTTACAAAAAGATTTAACTTTAAATATTGGGTGAGGGAAAAAGTTATATTGCACAATTTTTCTCATTTATAGAATATTTGCGATAAATTTTTCTTTTTTATAGAATATTTTCTATTTAGAGAAAATTTTCGATAAATTTTCTATTTAGAGAAAATTTTCGATAAATTTTCTATTTAGAGAAAATTTTCGATAAATTTTCTATTTAGAGAAAATTTTCGATAAATTTTCTATTTAGAGAAAATTTTCGATAAATTTTCTATTTAGAGAAAATTTTCGATAAATTTTCTATTTAGAGAAATTTTCGATAAATTTTCTATTTAGAGATAAATTTTCTATTTAGAAAAAATTTTCGATAAATTTTCTATTTAGAGAAAATTTTCGATAAATTTTCTATTTAGAGAAAATTTTCGATAAATTTTCTATTTAGAGAAAATTTTCGATAAATTTTCTATTTAGAGAAAATTTTCGATAAATTTTCTATTTAGAGAAAATTTTCGATAAATTTTCTATTTAGAGAAAATTTTCGATAAATTTTCTATTTAGAGAAAATTTTCGATAAATTTTCTATTTAGAGAAAATTTTCGATAAATTTTCTATTTAGAGAAAATTTTCGATAAATTTTCTATTTAGAGAAAATTTTCGATAAATTTTCTATTTAGAGAAAATTTTCGATAAATTTTCTATTTAGAGAAAATTTTGGATACATTTTCTATTTAGAGAAAATTTTCGATAAATTATCGATACAAGGGAAATTTGAAAAAAAAAAATTATTCAGGGGAAATTTGCAATAAATTTCCTATTTGGACAAAATATTTCCTAAACTTTTTATTTAGAGAAATTTTTTGATAAATTTTCTCCTTATTTAGGAAAAATTTTTGATGAATTTCTTATTTAGGGAAAATTTTCGATAAACATTTTATTTACAGATAATTTTCGATAAATTCTTTAAAGAGAATTTTCTGTAAAATATCTATTTAGAGAAAATTTTCGTTGATTTCTCTATTTAGAGAAAATTGTTGATAATTTAGAGAAAATATCAATAGTGAAATCTTTCTTTTAATAAATCTTTTTATGTGACAGTATTGTAAAATGGCCATTTGTTCAATAATTTCGTTAAAAATATTTTTTATATCCGAAATAACTTTATCCCTTAACCACTAAAGAAAAATTTGTTTATTTTCGAATGTTATGGCGGCCCATATACTCTTGCGTTTGACCCAAACTTAACGCGATCAATAAATTGTGTGTTAAATTTTTTTGTTGTATTTTTTGTTTTTATTGCCATTTTTTTGTGGATTTTACAAGTTGTCTGTGAGTTATTGAAGATTTTCAGAGGGATAAGCCGCTCAAGAAGTTGCTACGCTTTCCTGTTCAGTCCTCTTTTGTTTTTGCTCTTCTTCTTTTACATTTGTTTCATTCATAACTGTTTGTTTCTTGTTGGATTTAAAACTTTATTTCAACGATCGCATTGAGTAAATGAGTAAAGTGAAGGATAATTTGTTGTTTTAAATAAGAAACAAAACCAATTTGTCGATATGTTGGATCATATCGAATAAAAGGTGATCAACGTGTTTAATAGTAGTGGGACTTTATGTGTTGAGGGATTAATTTGACAACACTGTCGCTGGTGTTTCTTATTGTTCATTCTTCTTTCCTCTCTTTATGGGAAAAACACTGAATTATGGTTTAGGTGATCATGTGATCGCAGAAAAGCTTTTGCCTTTTTTGGAGGTTGGTTTTTGTTTGTTTTTTTTATAGGAAATTATTTAAAGGGCGTTTTAGTGTTTTTATTTTTATATTTATTTTAATTTCATTATTTCTTCTTTTTATATTATTTGATCATTATGATTAAGAGAGAAGAATAAAGAAGGAAATTCTCATAATTAGTTATAATTTCAAATTCCAAGTAGAGCTTTTTGTTTAGTGGGTGTTACTAAAATTTAAAATATTTAAAAAGCGTTTTATTAAGTAGTTTTCTTTTAATTCTAATGATTTGAACTAAAATTAAATTAAATAATAAATATTAGGAGACTATAATTATAATTAAAAACAGGTGTTTAAATAAAATTGGATTTTTAATATTTTATCATATTTCTAATAATAACTACAGTGATCATCTTCTTTCACTAATAAAAGCTTTTGCCATTTCTTATTAAAAACGTAATAACGTCCATAATTTTATGATAATACACTGGAATCACTTTTTATTGGAACATTTTCGAAAAACTTTTTATATAGAAAAAGTCAATAAATTTTATATTAAGAGAAAATTTTCGATAAATTTTTTACATAGAAGAAATTTTCAATAAAGTTGCCGATAAATTTTCTATCTAGAGAAAATTTTTGATAAATTTTCCATTATCGAAAATTGTCGATAAATATTTTATTTAAACGAAAATTTCGATAAATATTCTATTTAGAGAAAAATTTCGATAACTTTTTTAATTTCTAATTTTCTAAATCTAATTTCGATGACTTGTCTATTAAGAGAAATTTTTTGATTTTATAGAAAATATTCTATAAATCTTCTATTTCGATAAATCCTCTATTTATAGAAAATTTTCGATAAATCCTCTATTTATAGAAAATTTTCGATAAATCCTCTATTTATAGAAAATTTTCGATAAATCCTCTATTTATAGAAAATTTTCGATAAATCCTCTATTTATAGAAAATTTTCGATAAATCCTCTATTTATAGAAAATTTTCGATAAATCCTCTATTTATAGAAAATTTTCGATAAATCCTCTATTTATAGAAAATTTTCGATAAATCCTCTATTTATAGAAAATTTTCGATAAATCCTCTATTTATAGAAAATTTTCGATAAATCCTCTATTTATAGAAAATTTTCGATAAATCCTCTATTTATAGAAAATTTTCGATAAATCCTCTATTTATAGAAAATTTCCGATAAATCCTCTATTTATAGAAAATTTCCGATAAATCCTCTATTTATAGAAAATTTCCGATAAATCCTCTATTTATAGAAAATTTCCGATAAATCCTCTATTTATAGAAAATTTCCGATAAATCCTCTATTTATAGAAAATTTTCGATAAATCCTCTATTTATAGAAAATTTTCGATAAATCCTCTATTTATAGAAAATTTTCGATAAATCCTCTATTTATAGAAAATTTTCGATAAATCCTCTATTTATAGAAAATTTTCGATAAATCCTCTATTTATAGAAAATTTTCGATAAATCCTCTATTTATAGAAAATTTTCGATAAATCCTCTATTTATAGAAAATTTTCGATAAATCCTCTATTTATAGAAAATTTTCGATAAATCCTCTATTTATAGAAAATTTTCGATAAATCCTCTATTTATAGAAAATTTTCGATAAATCCTCTATTTATAGAAAATTTTCGATAAATCCTCTATTTATAGAACAAAGATCTTAATCAATTAACCTTCTCTAATAAAAACTTTAGTCATTTCTCTTTAAGGGGTTTAATATCTTCAATAATTCTATGATAATTCCCTGAAATCACCTTTCATTGTTCCTTTCAATATTTTAACACAAAATTCATGACAATTTCACACTCACTAACACACACAAAAACGATTATATGATTGTTTAAATTTTTTATCTGTAATTGTCACTTATTTTAGGATAATACCTTGTTAAGATCCCTTTCTTTGCTCGATTCTAAAATTTACAAACAATAAAACAAGCGTGACTGGTCAATTTGTCAATTATCCAAATGAGGGGGAACACACAACACAAAATTTAAGAGAAAAACACTCCAAACGAACACGAATATATTTACGATCAGAAGAAAACTAACAAAAATAAGAAATGAAACGAAAATAAAATAAAAAGCATAAATATGAAATAAAAATTTACCACCTGTATCCAGGTGCTGGGTCTTGCACTTGGTTACGATTTGAAAGATTTTTTTCGATATCATAACAACATAACAACAACGACACAGATCGAACGGATGTCAATTAGTTTAGAATTCATGAATGAAATAAAACGACATAACGCTACCAAAAAAAGACACACACACATACACAATTTCACAAAATTATAATAAATGTAAGAAAAGGACTACTGCGATATTATATCGATTTTAGTCGATTATTCTTGTGAAAGAAAACCAACAAAAAATTATATATATGTTTTCAATGATGAACCTAGTGATGGGAAGTGCATCCAGATGCTTGTTAAGTTTTGCATGATCATGAATTAAGTTTTGTTACCTTTTTTTAAAATGCAGCTTCCAACTTTGTGAATAATAAAATATGGATATTTTTTTGAAAATAAGAAGTTGAATAAAAGTACCCTACATAATCGATTGAAAGAATTTTCTATTAATATAACAGTTTTGTTAAAATCCAAATAATTTAAAACAGTTTCAATAAATTCTCAAAAACTTTCAAAAATTCACAATTCAAAGAATATTTTAAATAAATTCACAATCTATAGAAAATTTAGAATTCGGAATTTAAAGAATTATAGGAAATTTTTGATAAATTTTCTATTTATTCTATTAAATTTTCTATTTATAAGAATTTTCTATTTTTAGGAAATTTTCGATAAATTTTCTATTTATAGGAAATTTTCGATAAATTTTCTATCTATAGGATATATTCGATATATTTTCTATTTATAGGAAATTTTCGATAAATTTTCTATTTATAGGAAATTTTCGATAAATTTTCTATTTATTAGAAATTTTCGATAAATTTTCTATTTATTAGAAATTTTCGATAAATTTTCTATTTATAGGAAATTTTCGATAAATTTTCTATTTATAGGAAATTTTCGATAAATTTTCTATTTATAGGAAATTATCGATAAATTTTCTATTTATAGGAAATTATCGATAAATTTTCTATTTATAGGAAATTTTGCTAAAAATATAATAATAAATTTATAGGAAATTTTCGATAAATTTTCTATTTATAGGAAATTTTCGATAAATTTTCTATTTATAGGAAATTTTCGATAAATTTTCTATTTATAGGAAATTTTCGATAAATTTTCTATTTATAGGAAATTTTCGATAAATTTTCTATTTATAGGAAATTTTCGATAAATTTTCTATTTATAGGAAATTTTCGATAAATTTTCTATTTATAGGAAATTTTCGATAAATTTTCTATTTATAGGAAATTTTCGATAAATTTTCTAATTATAGGAAATTTTCGATAAATTTTCTATTTATAGGAAATTTTCGATAAATTTTCTATTTATAGGAAATTTTCGATAAATTTTCTATTTATAGGAAATTTTCGATAAATTTTCTATTTATAGGAAATTTTCGATAAATTTTCTATTTATAGGAAATTTTCGATAAATTTTCTATTTATAGGAAATCTTCGATAAATTTTCTATTTATAGGAAATTTTCTAAAATTTTCTATTTATAGGAAATTTTCGATAAATTTTCTATTTATAGGAAATTTTCGATAAATTTTCTATTTATAGGAAATTTTCGATAAATTTTCTATTTATAGGAAATTTTCGATAAATTTCTTATTTATAGGAAATTTTCGATAAATTTCTTATTTATAGGAAATTTTCGATAAATTTCTTATTTATAGGAAATTTTCGATAAATTTCTTATTTATAGGAAATTTTCGATAAATTTTATATTTATAGGAAATTTTCGATAAATTTTCTATTTATAGGAAATTTTCGATAAATTTTCTATTTTTAGCAAATTTTGCTAAAAATATAAAATTCTTATTAAATTTTTTTTAAAGTGCATTTTCGATAAAATTTCTAAATATTTCGATAAATCCTCAATTTATACAAAATTTTCGATAAATCTTCAATTTATAAAACATTTTCGATAAGTAGCACCCTTTAATGTCTACATTTACATATTTTATTTAAAATCGTTTATTCATAATAATAATTATTTGCTTATTCCATCCAATATTATAGGACACGAGAGCACCTACTGTACTATAATCCTTAAAAAGAAAAAAAAGAAGCAAATTATTCAAATTAGTTGTTAGTGTTAATGAGTTTTAACACCATCAATTTGTCACCTCTTGTTAGTGTCCCCATGGGGTTAAGCATCAGCTTAAGACTTGACATCTTCAAATTGTGGTTTAACTTTATAACATAATAATTTCATTTTAACAGACATTTAATTCTCCGTAATAAAAAAAATCATTTGTGGTGAAAAAAGCACACTTTTTGTGTTAAAATGAAATTTTGAAAATAATTTTTGAAACATTGTTACTGGAACTTTTAAAGATCTTTTATGTTTTTTTAAATTCAGTTGCATAATTTTTGAAAATTCAGTTACATAATAATGTTACATGAACAATTATATTGGTATTTGTGATCAAATGTGTGTAAATCCTTCTTAAATCTTTTTTTAGATTTTTTTCAATAATTATTATTATTTTACAAAAAAAAAAATACAAATAATAAAATTTCTCATGCGTTTAAGATGAATGTGCGTGTGTGTGTGTATTAAGAGGTATTTTTTGTAAAAATATTTTACCACAATAATGTTTCTTTTTATGCACAATAATTATTCTTTTTGTGTTTTTTTTCCTTTGTAAACAAAAACCATTAAATTGCAATTGTAAATAAATTTCCGTTTCCGCATGCGCGTTTGATGTGTGAATATTGGTTGGCTAATCCCTTAATTATGGGTGTATTGTGTTTTATTGTTCTCAATATATATTTATGGTATTTATAAGGATTTAATTTGATTGTGGTTTATACCTGGTAAAAATTAAAATTAATAAAAAATTAGCTTTTATCCGGACCGCTCTGCTGCACAAAAATAATACTCCGTCCTAGTTTCAGGAGCAAATTCAAAAATCGCGATATGTATTAAAAAATCATAGATTGAGGATTTTTCGATTAATATCTTAGTTCAGTAAAACATCTCCGGCACGGCACTAAATTTTAAACATTTCTATTATTAAATTTGGCCACGTATGGGGTCATCTCCCTCGAATCCTATCCGCCCTACAGTTTGTCCACTAAGACAACTCATTGAGAAAGTGATTGGGATCAAATTGATGAATTGTCGCAGTTATATTTCTTCATATATTCAATAATCAATATTTGTTTTGTATGGTGGTTCTACTTCCTCTGGTCCTATTCTTCCTATATTTTTTACATTAGAACAGATCTCTGAGAAAATGATTAAGACCAAATTTAAGAACTCTCGCAGTTAAAGTTCTTTAGATATTCGATACAAAGCAAATATTCATGCTTGCAATGTGGACCCTATTGGAACTTTAAAGTTCGATGGTCATTCTTTTTCTTTTCAATTTTCGATAAATTCTTGATTTAAAGAAAATTTTCGATAAATTCTTGATTTATAGAAAATTTTCGATAAATTCTTGATTTATAGAAAATTTTCGATAAATTCTTGATTTATAGAAAATTTTCGATAAATTCTTGATTTATAGAAAATTTTCGATAAATTCTTGATTTATAGAAAATTTTCGATAAATTCTTGATTTATAGAAAATTTTCGATAAATTCTTGATTTATAGAAAATTTTCGATAAATTCTTGATTTATAGAAAATTTTCGATAAATTCTTGATTTATAGAAAATTTTCGATAAATTCTTGATTTATAGAAAATTTTCGATAAATTCTTGATTTATAGAAAATTTTCGATAAATTCTTGATTTATAGAAAATTTTCGATAAATTCTTGATTTATAGAAAATTTTCGATAAATTTTTGATTTATAGAAAATTTTCGATAAATTTTTGATTTATAGAAAATTTTCGATAAATTTTTGATTTATAGAAAATTTTCGATAAATTCTTGATTTATAGAAAATTTTCGATAAATCCTTGATTTATAGAAAATTTTCGA
The DNA here is from genome assembly GCA_004302925.2 of Cochliomyia hominivorax. NCBI lineage: Eukaryota > Metazoa > Arthropoda > Insecta > Diptera > Calliphoridae > Cochliomyia > Cochliomyia hominivorax. The sequence goes on along the minus strand of PYHX02000467.1, from coordinate 91,909,742 downwards.
TAAATCCTTGATTTATAGAAAATTTTCGATAAATCCTTGATTTATAGAAAATTTTCGATAAATTCTTGATTTATAGAAAATTTTCGATAAATTCTTGATTTATAGAAAATTTTCGACAAATTCTTGATTTATAGAAAATTTTCGACAAATTCTTGATTTATAGAAAATTTTCGATAAATTCTTGATTTATAGAAAATTTTCGAAAAATTCTTGATTTATAGAAAATTTTCGATAAATTCTTGATTTATAGAAAATGTTCGATAAATTCTTGATTTATAGAAAATTTTCAATAAATTCTTGATTTATAGAAAATTTTCGATAGATTCTTGATTTATAAAAAATTGTAATAAATTGTCTGTTTAAAGAAAATTTGCGGAGTAAAATCCATATATTTTTAATTTTGAAAAAATAAATTTTTAATAAATTCCTGATTCAGTTATTTCTCGAATATATATGAATACGATTTTATTTCTTGTTATGAAAACTCATTTAACATATTAAATGGCGCCTAAAAAATCTTTTTTTATTCCCAAAAAAAATGAAAGAATTTCTACAATCGAAAATTTCACAAAAAATCGAATTATGTGTAAATCACTTGGAAAATCATTGGCAAACGTTCACAATATTTAACCTTCTTAAAGGCGATAAAGTTTCGCACATTAATACTTAATTACTTGTATAATTGGGTCCAACGTATTAAATTCACACTCTTTAACCATTCAAGCTTAAAACACAAACTCATAAACACACAAGCTCAACTTGAGTTCACTTTTTTCTTAGCAAAGAGGGAGACAAAAAGTATTTACAAAAAAAGTGACGAGACAGAAAAAGGAGTTCAAATGTGAAATAATGAAGAAAATAAAACAATCAATAAAGTACTTCAAAATTATTGTAAACAGAAGCAGAGTAGAAGCAGAAGAAGAGAGCAAAAGGACACAAAAAAATATTGGAAAAAATGATGTTTAAAGCCACCCTTGAGTTGGCAAGTCTTCATCATATTTTATGATATTTTTTTCCGAACCAGACAGAATCCAATCCAATTGTGTATGAAATATTTGGGTGCTAAAATTTTGTTTGATAAACTGTTTTCTCTTTTTTTTATTTTGATTTAAGATAATTTTAAATATTTTTTCACACGAAAATGAAAATATTTTTGAAACGATTTTTTTCTTTGCACGTTAAATCAAGAAGGTAAGAATTTTGATAAATTTTTAAAAGTTAAGAATTATCAACCTGTAACTGAGAGATTTTAATATATGAAGTAAAATATACGATATTTCATTTGATGACATTTTCGAATATTTTGCTCAAAATATCTAAAAGTTTAATAAGTAAGAATGCTATATTCGGCTGTGCCGAATCTTCAACACCCTCCATCACAAATAATATAACACGAAACACTTAATGAGTCATAAAATTACATATAACTTTGTCGATTTATAATTGACAATTTTACAAAAGATCTTCACTTGAACTTAGGTTGCATCAGATATCGGTCCATTTCTTTTAATATACTGCACGGATTCAGGTCAAATTTCATTAAGCTCTGTAAATTTTTGTTGTTGTGAGCGTGCTAATAACAGAGGTAAAGACAGATAGACATACAGATAGACGTACATAGCTAATTCGATTCAGATGTTAATTTGATGTTAAAGAAAACCTTATATACTATCGGATCTGAGATGATTCCTTTTTAGCATTACACACAGAATGATAAAATTAATATAACCATTTCACCACTTGTGATGGTAGAGAGTATAAAAATAATTATCAATGAAATAATTGATCCATCACAAAGACTTTTAAGGACACGCTATAACCAATTAAACTCAACAATACATTACGAATGATATTTCACTGAAAGGTCATAACAACAGCTTTCTCAAGATGGACGATTTCATCTTAAAAGAAATTAATTATAATCCAAAACAACAATTTCTCCCCAGAATTTAATAAAGCAAAATATTTTTAAAACAAAGAAGCTAAAAACAATTTATCACTCATTTAAGTTTGTCCTCAAGTTCCCTACTATTTTTTTCACTTTAATCCAAAATTTAAGAGAAAACCTCAATAATTTGCTAAAGACGAAAAAAATCACAAAATAATGTCAAACCAACCTGAACAAAATCTATATATTAAAGTATAGCGGTGCCCAATTACATGTGTAGCTAATGAGCTGGAAAACTATATCAAATGACCCAAGTTTTATTAATAACAACAACTCAAACTTGACTCCCTACTTAAATTAATATAAAAAAATCACAGGCTTAGTTCAATTTTACAGCAACAATATAATAAAAACAAAACACACAACAACAAAGAGCTTAAACAAAGGTCCTGGTTTAGGTTTTTTTGGTATTCTCTCGTTTTTTTTTTTTTTTGGTGATTTGACGTGACAAAGCGATGGCTTGCGTGTGGCAATTTCATTTAAAATAAAAAAGTCTGAAAGGGAAGAAAATCTTTAAAAAAATGTTTTAAGCTTATTAGGGTGATAATTTGATGCCTTAACAGCAAAAAAGAAAAAAAAAAACAGCAACAACAATATTAAAAAGAAAATAAGAAAAAGTTGTCAAATATAAGATCATCAGCTAAAAAAGAGTTTAATACGTAGAAATTCTACAGTTATGTTTTAGTTTAAAACAAAAACAAAAAAAATATGAAAAATAATAAAAATAATTATCATTTTTGCACGCTACAATAGGTCAAATTATTTAAGTTAAACAAACCGAATCACATTATGATATTTAATTCAAAAGTGAAGCGTTTTCCAGGAACTTCTATAACGGACATTTTTTTTGTACTCTTCAATTCCTTAGCTCTAGGCAGTTTTGAGAATTTGCGTAGAAATATGACATTATTGTTCTCGTACCACTTGTTTATCATAGTGAGAGGATGTCAAGTCAGGCTAAAAATAAGTGGACACATAATGAATGCAGCCTTTTTTGCAATCATTTCTTCATGTAAAATTCGATATTTGGAGAGCCCATTTGTAACGCAACCCAATTTTGCCACAACTGAATTAGCAACATAAAATTTTTGACTAAAAAGTTTCGAAAAATCTGTCAGAATATACGTTCTGTCATACATTATGCAGCAAGAGCTAATCGGGCTGCTTTGCCACCGATTGTGTTGGGAGCTTTTTTAAAAACACTTTATACATTTTCTTTGGCTTTAGAATCATCATGTGTACTACTTGAACTAGGTTTTCTATTAACGGGCTGCTTAATAACATTGGAGATAGTTTGACGACAGGCCTTTAAAGACTTGACCAACTTTTTGTAGGACCAAGTTGGATTTTGTTGAAAATATTTAATAATTTTAGTATTCATTTTTACTGTTCATTCAAAACATCAAAAACAGAGGTGAATACAGCTCCAGTTTCAATTGGAGCCCTACCTAAATATAATCCCTATTTTATTGGCTATTTTGGATCTGTATATATAAGAGTCAAATACGTATTGAAATGGGGGTCACCTTTAATATAAAAATAAACTATTTTTACATATACAAATGATGTTTTCTTTAAAACAGTTTATTGAATTGTAGACGAACGCATTACCCGACATCGATCTAAAGGCAACTTTATGCGATACAATTTTTATTACTAATGAATCTAAGTTGGATCTAACACTTATCTTGGGAAAAAGTATATAAAAGATTAAGTCTAAGACTTATAAATTGAAAACTTTAGAAGTTCAATAAGAAGTTAAGTTAAGTCTCTTTTAATGGTCCTGACAAATGCTTAAAGAAACACAAAAATCAATTCTGCCCCACTGTGCAATGCAGAATACCTCTGCAGAAATATTTATGACAAATTTGCTAGTTTCATAATTCATTTGTATGAAATATATTCACTAAAAAAAGTTGAAATTTTACATATTTGAATCAACTTTATAAATAGTTAAAACAATATTACACCATGTTAATATTTAAATATATAAAATGTTGATATAATTCTAAATTTTTCTGCTTTCATCGGGTTAAATTCCAACCATCCAGATTTTTAAAAATTACAGACTTATAAAAAATAAATGCAGTATGACTGTTCTGGAATACACTTTAATTCGGAACATGGTATGAAAAATTTGCTTGATTTTTTCTTTACTTTATAGTTGTTTTGTTGTGGAATCCATAATTTAAAAAAATCGACTAACATATGAAATATTGTCGTTGAGAGAATATTTAAATAATATTGTTTATATTTGAATCAACATTGTGTATAGTTAAAATAATATTGCAGCATGTTAATTTTTAATATTTACAATGATTTTCTTACAAAATAAAAAAGTTTACAGTGATTTTGATAATTTAAACATTTCTACACACAGAAAAAAATATGAAGCAAAATCAAAGTTGAACATAATTGATTTGAGATTGAATATATTTTTCTCACTTTGTTTAAATTCAAAGTTTTTACGTTTGTGCTGAAATAATATTTTATATTTAGAATCTTTCGATATTAATATATAAAATTATAGAACGATAAAATAAAATATTCTCAAGAAACTTTATTTACTGTGAAACAATGTTAAATTAACATTATTCATCTTTGAAGCAAAATGATAACTGAGTGATAAAGCAATTATATCTATTTAATTAATTTTCATTGATTTTATTCTGTGTTTAAGTGTAAATTTCAATATATGAAGCATTTTAAATTAACATCATTTAAAATGTTAAATTAAAATATTTTAATTGTTATTCTAAAATGTTCTGCTACATTGAATGAACAAGGTTTTTTAATAACTTTATAAAATAATTATAAATTGTAAAGTGCAAATTTTTATTAAAACTATTTTTCATCTATGAGATGAAATTAAAACTGAAGCAATGTTGAAACATATTTGTTTAAATTGATTTTACATTTGTATTAAATATTATTGTTTCGGTTAAATCATAAATACCATCTTAAAAACTGTAGCATGAAAATATTTTACATTTATTGTGATTAACTTGAAACGCTTTCACTTTAAAAATTTGTGTAAACTTTTTTATCCCCCTAAACGGTACTTTTTTGTTTCTACTACTCTCTCTCTTTCTTCCTCTCTTACTCTCACTATAATTTCAATAAAAATTATCTTTTAAATTTAGACTTCAGTTTCTGTTACAAAAGCATCCATCATTCAAAAAAAAAAAAATCACAACAATTTAAAGTTCATTAGCTTCTTAGTTACTTCTTTAAGGATTTTGATAATAAAAATAATACGTTTTGAAAATGAAAATTTTAAGCTGAAATTTTATACTCAAACAAATATTGAATACTGTGTAGACGATTATTAAGAGTAAAACAATCTATAGCGTGAGATACTTGTCCTTAAAAGGCTGTAAATTGATCAAAATTATTTTACCATAAAAACAAAAATTCTATACAGAATAAGAAACAAATTTTTTTGTGATTTTTAATTATTGACACATCATTTGTTTGTGTGTGATCAGAGAGTTTTCAAAAGAATAATAATAAAATGATCAGTTAGTTAGTTAGTTGATCTGTTGCAAGATTTAAGTTTAGGTTTTTTATCATAATTAAAATAACGAATTAAATGTCAGAGCCACCTACATTGAGCTTAAAATACATCAACATTTTTGAAATAATAAACAAGTTTAAATTTCAATATCTTTGTCTCATTTTGGGGCACCAAAACAAAAGAAAAAGATGCAGACTTTAAGATGCTGCGTAAAAGTATCTATATCTCTTGAATAATAAGAAAAAAAATTCATTTTGCAAAATCTTTTAATTATAATGCAGTCATGCAGTTTTGATGCAGACATTATATACCTCTAAAAGATTGCTCTCTTTTCTTTTCCCCTTTCTTGACCTAAAACCAAAAAATATCATTTAAATAACGGTTAGTAACTGGATCTTTAAGGTATCACTTCAATGAGTTTAGTTAGCAAGATCATCATCATCTTCATTATTATCTAAATAATTTAACATGGTTATTTAGGAAAAAATAGAACTAAAATCAATGTTTTGAATTTAATCTATCAAAATTCTTAAAATCTCTTCAAATATCCTAATTATCACTCTTTTATATTCCCTTTTTTTAAATTTTGCGCTTTTTCATCTTTGTATTTTTCCGGTTTCTTGTGGTTCTTTTCGCTCATTATTTTTTGTTAATTTGTTCTATGACTGACGGCTAATAACTTCCTTCTTTTCACTGGACTTCCTTTAAAAACAACAACAGCAACATTTAAACATTATTCTCTCTAATATAACTAAGTACTTAGATCCTGTGTCCAGTTTGTACTAAAACTATGAGAATTTTTATTTACCTGTTCATGTCTCCTTTTTCTTGCTTTACAAACTTATTTAAGATTTAGGTCCAGTGAGAGCAAAAAAAAAAAAAAAAACGAAGACCTCACAGTTTGTTTTAAGGGTTTTTTTCGTTCGATTTAATGTTTTGTTTGATATTTTTTTAGTTGCAGTTTAGTGGGCGTTACGTTCGTGATTTGGTGTCGCTAATTATAGAGTTTGTAATTTTTTACGCTATTTTGAAGAGTTTACAACTTAATTGTTAATCACGCCAAAAAAACGAAAATTCTTATTGTCTTTTGGAAACGCAAATGGCCACACACAAAAAAGTGATTTACAATGTTTGTTTTCCGAAAAAAATAATTAAGCATTAATTATTAAATAAAGATGAAATTTTTAATTGAACTAAAGTCTGCACTGTCTTAAATTATGCTTTGATTTTTTCCATAGCGGGTCTAATAATTTTTGAGTTTTGACAAATTAAATGGAAATAAACCTGTAACTTGCGAACATTTACACCGATTTTAATGAATTTTGTTTTTCTTAAAAATTCTTTAAAAAAATAAAAAAGGGAGTATTTTATGTTTTTTGCTTTATCTTTTCAACCGACATCGGGTTACAAAATTTTCTATAAGCAAAAATTTAAGGACACATCAAGCTATGAAAAAAACATTACTATTTCAAAATTTCAGCTTTGCGATTTGAGATATTAAGTCAAAACATCATAGTGTTATGTAAAAATAGCTTAAATTCGGAAAATTTTGGTTCTCTCAAAATTTAAGCTTTTAATAGCTTTTTACATTAGAGAAAATCCTATCAAGTTTTCTTTCTGAAGAACGGACAAAATTATATAACTTAAAAATTGTGTAACCACTTTTTGACATAAAATTGACTAAACATATGCCACACCTGAAATTTAAAATCTAAAGACTTATAACTTTTGATTCCAAAAAGATATTTTTGGTTTCTTTTAAAACTTTGTTTTCAGTTCTTAATTAAATAAAATATATGAAATCGGTTCAGAAACTGGATCGTTTTCAATAATTTCATGATCCAGAGTGTCAAACTTTGGGAGCCTGTGGGTTGGCCTTCAACAAAAAAGTCAAAGTGTCATAGGATTGAGCCATCTGGTTTGCTTTTCTACCAGATGTATTCAAAGTAACATTTAATATGCTTTAAAAGCATTTAATATGCTTTAAAAGCATTTTATATGCTTTAAAAGCATTTAATATGCTTTAAAAGCATTAAAAATCAAATTCTTTGTTTAGCTCAAAGTCAAATCAAGTTGTCATTATAGTTATAATGGAAAAAAGAAAATATTATGGTGATCAATACCTCAGTAAAAAAACAGTGGTTAGACTCCGACCATTATCATTCAATGTATGGGTGCGAAAGTTGAATAGTTACATTTCGATGTCTTCCCTACATGCACGAAATTCGGTGGCATTGGTAATTCCTATTTTATTTAGAAGCTACTGTAGAGTGGTGTGACCAGTAAGGATGCGATCACTTTTTTCCAAGATTAGAATATTTATGGTTCTCCTTTTATCTGAGTCATCATATAATATAATACAGTTTATAACTATATCAATATTCCATAGAATTTTGTGCCCACTCCTGTAGCTTGAATTTCGAAGCCGAATCAGATTGTTTTATTCTAAAACCATAATTGCCGTTTGACTTCCGATAAATATGTAGAGATCTATATGTACAAAATCCCTGGTACCTCTGCTTGCATGAGCGTAGTAACCACATATTCTGGTGGCAAGATCTTTTAAGTTTATGTTTGACCGGGATTGTCGATAATGATATCACACGATGCAGGCCTGAAGAAATTATGAATTTATGAATTATGAATTTAGAATTTAATCTTTTGTCATTTGAAGTACATTTCTAAAGTACATAGCTAAACATAAAGTCCATCTTATCCAATTGCTTTTCTTTTGACTGCTAAAGTAGATTTATTACAAGTTAGTTCCTGAAAATCATTCCAATTTTGAAATTAACACAATGGACACCTAAGGCCACCTATTTTCTCCACACAAGATCACACAAGATCATTTCTCATCAAGATCATTTACAGGAATCTGCAACATTTGGATACATTACTATAAAACTGATTGATGGGTAATAAAAATTAAATGAAACAGAATTGCCTACACCTCTCTTATGAACTACCCGAAAAATCATTTGCCGACAAATTAATAAATTACACCAATATGTGATCGTTATCTAAGACAAATTAAAATCCAATCATTTGCCAACTAACTACACACCGTCAAACTTAAGTACATGAAACTCAAAAGTAATAAAATTTTATAATTTTGAGAAATTCTTAGAAAATATTTATGAAATCCTTAAGGATCTTGGAGAACAAAATAAGCACATCATAACTGTCATGTTACACACACACACAAAAAATAATAATCAAAAAGTCAAATCAATAGAAAGACAAAAAAGAAGGCAAAACTCTTAAATAAGAGACCACAGCCATCGAATTCACACACTTTGCTTAAAAACAAAGAGATACTTTACCACTGATCATGTAAGAGAAGAGTATCACTAAGTCTCATAGTTATTGTGTGATCACAATGGATCGATCTTTTTAGTTGCTTGTTTATTATGTTAGAGGCGTGTTACGCCTGTCAACATTTAAACGTTGGTGGTCATAAAGTGTATGCGACTGATGATTAGTAAAAATAGCAACAACAACAAAGGGAGAGAGAGAGAAAACTACTTTAAAGATTATTAAACAATAGCAAATAAAATAGAACAATGGAATCGAATTTGTTGGTTTTGGTTGGCTAAAAATATTCAAAAAGTGAATTCATATTTATGCTTAAATAATGAAATAAAGTGAAAAACACAATAGCGAAACATATTAGTGAAAGGATCACTTTTCTATTTTTCTAGTGGTTTTCCCATTAACAGGGCATAAAGAGAACAAAAGGATTTGCTTAGATTACCACACATTTCACATTCCAAATACTTCTTTATGTGATATTAACACTTGTCCTAAATTCTCTTAAAACAATGAAATTTTGATTTCTAAAAACAATGAAAAAGGGCATAAGAACCATTATATAAGATAAATATAGATTGTTTATGGGATTTGTGAAAATTTCTTTAATTCTAATAAAATTGATTCATTACCACTTTTTGTGTAACCACCACAAGTGGTGCTGGAGGTATATAAACTTTGTCATTCCATGTGTAACGCTAAGAAGGAATCATGTCAGAACCCATAATGTATATATTTCTGTCAGTTCACATCCACAAAAGTATTTATTATAATCCTGAGAAGTCTCCTATTTAAACCATAAATAATTAGTAAATTAAAAGATATAGACCGATATCTGAGTCAATCTCTATGTTTAAGAAGTTTTGTAAAATTATGAATTATAATTATAAATTTATTATAGCCAGTCAAGCCCGACTATTTAATATCCTACACCACATTGTTAATTGTAAATGTCTGCTATGAAATATTTATGAACGACCCTCGTATAATTTACTTTTCTTATTATGCTTATGTGTGCAATATATTATTATGATACCAACATTTATGTGAAATTTATGCGTTTTTAATGGAATTTTTTTCTGTAGAGTTAAATGGGAATTAGGGAAAAATATGGACCTACCCTCGCTAAATTTGGCATAGCGGTTTTGGCTTATATTTATCTCTTATTTGACTAAATATTTTTCGTTATGTGCGATTTATGAGTTTCCAAGTGATATTTGGAAGAAATAATTGACCGATCCTCGTATAAATTGGTATAACGTTTTAGAATATAATATGATTTAGTTTTTTTTTTTTTTTTTTTTTTTTTTTTTTTAATTTTGGTTAAAATCGTTTTATATTTAGGAATTTTGTGAGCTAAAAATCCCATTCCGGGGGGAAAATTTGTATGAGACTTATATGAAATAATGAATCGATCATAAACAATTTCAATATGCTTCGTTCCTGGCCCAAACTAATTGTACGTGTCAAATTTCGTAAAGATATCTTTAAAACTGCGACCTGCACTTTTCTAACAAGCTTTAGATGGACAGCCAGCCGTACGTTAGGAAGAGCATACTTAAATCGGCTCGGGAAGTGATTTGGAGCCGAAGGGTACACTTAAAAGTGGTGGTAAGACAATTTTTTTTGCCCCTTACAAACATCTGCACAAACACACCTATGGTGCTGTAGATTATAAAAAATGTTTATATAATGAATACGTTTGTGAGTGTGAAGTAAGAGTATTTCCTTCACACGAATTTATGGTGGAGGGTATTGAAGAATCGACATAGACGACTATAGCATTATTACTTCTTTCTTATTGTTTTTGTTGTTTTTTTCTATTCTAAAAAAAGAAACTATTAAAAAAATAGTGGGCTTTATTGTCCTTGATAGATTTTCAATTTTGCGTGAACCACAACGAATTTTATTGCTTAATTTTTTTCGTTTGTGTCGGCTTCATTTTATTTTATTGTTTTAATTTTATGCGGAAAATTTTCAATTTGTTTAAAAAAATAATCATTAAAGAATTTATTTTTTATAAATTTGTTTAACATTATCATTTTTTCAACAAATTGTTTTATATTCAATTATTATTTTGAAATCACAATTCCCGATTTCGTTACGCAACTTTTACTTTCTGTTCTTTTTTCCTTGTGAAATGAAATAAATCTTAAATGTTTTGTAAACATTTTATAATTTATGATTTAATTTTTATTAAAAAAAAGTGAAACTGATTAATATTAAATGTGAGAAATATTTAATAAACGATTCTAATTTGTGATATGAAATGAATTCAAAAAAAAAAAATAATAATTTATTTCTCTTTTAAATGAAAAATTTTTTAAAATAATTTTAATTTTCTTTTACGCCTTGAAAATGATAATCACGATCTCTAAAAAAATCTAATGGAATGTATATTTGGCTATGGCGAATTATTAATATCGTCCACCACCATAAATTAAGGAATAAGTGTAGGAGATATTTAAAAAATCCGTTTTTAAAGGGTCACCACTGCCCCATGCTGTATTAAAAATTTAGTGAATCTTTCACATTTTGTCGTTCCGTGTATAACACTAAGAAGGAATCATTCCAGGTCCCATTGTAAATATATATATTTTTGCATCAAATCTAAATCTTAGACGATTTAGTTGTTGTTCGAATTATTCAGTTTAGGTGGTTGTCCCAGATATCAATCTATAACTTTTTTACTGCACCGATTTAGATAATTTTTGTTAAGAAACTTTTTCGGACAATAACAAATACAAAGGCTATTATTGTGGATGTGATCGTGTAAATAACAAACATGGCTAAATCAACTCGGATTTTGATCTCTCGGATTAGGTGGTTCTCTTATGGCATTACAAACGGAAGTAAATATACCCTTATCACCACTGGAGTTGGAAGAGTTTATATTTTCATTGAAATCCCTTCACCAGAGTATTTTAGAGTACAATTTTTTCAGCCTAACACTCTTGAAGGAAAGAATTTAAATTTAAATTTTTGGTGAAAATTTAAATTTTTGGTGAAAATTTAAATTTTTGGTAAAAATTTAAATTTTTGGTGAAAATTTAAATTTTAAGTGAAAATTTAAATTTTTAGTGAAAATTTAAATTTTTTGTGAAAATTTAAATTTTTAGTGAAAATTTTAGTGAAAATTTAAATTTTTAGTGAAAATTTAAATTTTTAGTGAAAATTTAAATTTTTAGTGAAAATTTAAATTTTTAGTGAAAATTTAAATTTTTATTGAAAATTTAAATTTTTTGTGAAAATTTAAATTTTTAGTGAAAATTTTTAATTTTTAGTTAAAATTTTTAATTTTTAGTTAAAATTTTTAATTTTTAGTGAAAATTTAAATTTTTAGTGAAAATTTAAACTTTTAATGAAAATTTAAATTTTTAGTGAAAATTTAAATTTTTAGTGAAAATTTAAATTTTTAGTGAAAATTAAAATTTTAAGTCGAAATTAAAATTTTTTGTGAAAATTCAAATCTCAAATAAAAAATTCAAATCTTAAGTGAAAATTAAAATTTTTAGTGAAAATTAAAATTTTAAGTGAAAATAAAAATTTTAAGTGAAAATTTAAATTTTTAGTAAAAATCCAAAAATTTTAGAAAAAATTGTTTAGTGAATATTTGAATTTTTAATGAAAATTTGAATTTCTAATGAAAAATCGAATTTTAAAGAAAATTCGAAAAAAATAATAATTTTGATTTTTTTAATTAATTTTTGAATTTTTGAGGAAAATTTTTAAAATTCGTAAAATATTGAAATTATTGTGAAATGTTTTTAATAAAAATTTCAAAAGAAAATTTTATTTTTATATTTTTATTTCAATTTTTAGTGAAATTTAAGAATTTCAATTAACATTTTAATTTTGAGTAAAAATTTTAAATTTTAAGTGATTTTTTTAATAAATTAGATTTCTTTTGAGACTTTTAGTGGAAGTTTTTGACAGAAGTTTTGGGATACGTCAACCCCCGAAGAAAGTGTCATGAGCGACAGATAACTTGCCCATAGCAAAAGATTTTTTGAAGGTACTCCCTTGTGAAATTCACTGACATGAAAATCATAAAAATTAGTTTAAGTGTATATAATCTGGAGCATTTTAAATATCTGAATGAATTATCGCTGTTATTTTCACAAACTCCAAACTTAAAACGTAAACACTGTGGTATCATTCTTTATGTTATGCTATATAAATATATACAAATTGAAGTTTCTAGGGAAATATTTCGAATCCACGTTCTATTTTCAGTCCGAAGTCCAGGGGAGTACTTCTCGCACGTACCCTATTCAAAATCTGAGAACACATAATTTTCTCTATTAACTGGTGATATGCGATAGGAACTCCCGCTCCATATAAAAACCTTGAAGTACATAATCTTCCCTATTATATGATCTATTCAAACTTCAAATTCGGTGAAATTTACCGTAGAGATATACGATTTTCATTATTCTATTCTCAGAGGAAAGACCACAAACGGCTTGTAACCTTTGACGATTAAAGTGATACCTTCGAGTCCATTCTCAAAATGTTCGAAAAAAATTCAAAATTTTATAATTATTTTGGGCCTGAGAAAAATATAAACAGATTGGGAAAAATTGTATACCTGGTTTGAGAACAATCAATTTCACTTAAAATGAAATACATCTATATAAAATACCTCTGAACCGATATCTCACTGATAATAACATTTCAATATTATTTTATTTAAGATTTAATTGATTTTCTTTATTTTTTAATTTCTTTGACACACGACATTATACTGTCGTAAATCGTTTCAAATTCAATTCTTAAATATTTATAATCCAAACAGATATTTATCGTTTTTTCTATTAAATCATCTTCACCAATATGAATTTTTTCCTCTTGATTGATCAGCAATCTTGATAAAATTCTTAAAGCAATTTGTGTTGCTTCCAAAATATTTTGTTTAATTTCCGCCAGATTCGATAAAACACAAATGGTTACGGTAGCATGATGTCTTTCTCGATCAATCCGTTTCAAATCGGTAACATTACAAATATACTTCAGTTCTAAAATCTCAGCAGCCGCATCATGAATATAATTAATTTCACTCATAACTTCATTTTTCAATTGTGAAATACTCGAGTTGAGAGCTTGTTTACAAGTGAAATAATTATCCAAAAGATCACGATTGAAACGTGCAATTTGTCTTTCATATTTTTTATAACATTTTTTCACTTCTTCCGCATGTTCCATATTGTTGATTTCATTGAGTTTATCATTTATTATGGTCTCGTAATTGTGTAAATAATGTAAAGCTTTGTGGAGTATATCGGAATTTTCCTCAATTTGTCGTTGTGTTTCATTCCAAGTTGTTTCAGCATTTTCTTTTTCTTCGAGTATTAATAATCGTATACCTTGATAGAGGGGTCCATGTTTTTTAGATATTTCCGGTAAGTGGAGTTTGGCTTGAATGGTTGAAAGCTGAAAGTGATATGTTGGAAAAATGGAATATATATCTTTTATTAATGTTGGAAAAATATCAGTAAATGGGGGGACATATGAGACATTTTTTATAGCGGAATATAGAAACTTTAGAATTTTGAAAATCGATCCATTGAATACTCCAAATCTAAAGATGCTTTTCAGGGCCCTAAAGAAGGTAATATCAAGAATAGAAAAATTGAACTCGATCTAAATTCAAATAATAATTTTTAAGGTGAGTCAGCTAATTAGAACTTCTCAAGAGGTATACCTGAACATAAGATTTGATTTTGAACCTAACACAGGCCATTCCAAATTGTCTTAAATATTAATAATAACAAATTTAAAACAAATCAGATTCATTACATCTTAACCGGTTTTAGAGATTCGTTTATGAGTAAATAAAGGCATTTTTCGTTTTGAGGTTAGATTCCATGGACATAATGTGGCGGTTCTACAGATCGATTAAAATTTTCATGTCGAAAATGATAACTGAACGTCACTAAAGAAAGTTATTTTCGCTAAGGAAGGAAGATGGGCACGCAAAAAGTCGTATATCAAAATTCCGGCAAATTAGTCAGACAATCCTAGGAGATCGTTCGTCAAAGATACAGATTTAAATCGTTTTCTTTAATAATTCTAATTTAATCGAAACTTACCATAACAAATATTATTGACAAAACTAAATAAATTTTCATGATGAACAACTTTATTGCAGCAAATAATTTTAGTAACTAAATAATTTTACCAAAATATTTTTAGGCAATTTCCTCCCAAAATAAAAATAATAATCATAATTAATGATAAAAAAACAGCATAAAAAATATTAATTAATAAAAGTGCATTTCTTAATTAAACGTTTTCATTATCAAACTCTTATCAATCAATCAATATTTGTAAAAAAATTTTAAAAGACAACAACACTTCATCATATCATCAAGTGTTCCATTGAAACAGATTTCAAGACTTTAGACTAATTTTCAATATCATAACAAAAACAAAAAATTCCTAAAATTAGTTTCAAATCAAACGTTGAATCATAAAGTCGCCAAAAATGATAAAATTATTAATATTTACTATTTTGCTAATAAATATCACAAATGTAAGTTAAAACACGAAAACATCTTCATTTTATTGAAAACTAATTAAAAATTAAAAAAAATAATACTAAAACTCTCATTTAGATCTTTTCTACTACCGAATTGACAGAACCTATCAACAATAATGGTCCTGTTTCCAATATCATGGAAAATCTATCCGAACACACTTCCAGTGTTACCAATGAACTTTTAGCTCAAGTGGCTACAAAATTTGAAAATACTGTAAAAACTTTAGTGGGAAATATTGAAGTTGTTGTAACATCAGCTGTTAATCAATTGGCCCAACCCATCGAAGATTTTCAAAGCAAAATTAAATCATCTCAGTGTCAACCTTTAGTCAGTCTACAAGAACTACGTCAACGTATCGATAAAGATCTTACGAAATGTACTCAAACACTTGAAGATATTTTGGTTGCTTTCGAAAATGATGCCAATGATTTTAATGCGGCTCTAGAGCAAAATATTAAAAATATTATTGATTTACCCGAACAATGTCAAGGTGCTGGAGGAAATGATGCAGGATTTGGCAGTAATGTTAGTTGTTATGTTGAAAAATAACGGAAATTAATAAACAAATCGCCGTAACCTTAAATAGAGCCAGTATGACTTTAATTCATACACGTCAATTAACCGATAAGGCCTTAGGTGAGGGACGCACTTGTGCAAATAATGTGGTCGCAAGTACAGTGCAAACTTTGGAAGAAATGTTGGCATCGTGTCAATTAATTAAAAATTAAAATTTAAAAAAAATTGTTTAAAATTATTTTTTTTCACTGAATAAAATTAAAGATTTGAAAACCTTTTTAAAGAGTTAAACATTATTTTATTGGGTATACAAGTTAATAGTGCCATAACTATCACATATGATAGGGTTATTCAGTCCCTATAAATCAATAATCCTTATAAATCAAACTGGAATTGTGGAACTCATTGACTATTGCATTCTCTCCAACCTCCTGCTTAGGGCATTCAATATCACATGGATGTCAGATGGGTCACTACCATTCTTCCATGGGAATATACATAGGATCCACACTGATGATTCTAAAAATGGAGACAGTGTTATCTTCATTAAGGAATTTAGTATTCGGTTCTCATTCAGACTTTAGCATAAACTTGATATTTTGGAGGGCTGATACTGTTATTATTAGCAGAGTGACCAACCGGCTGAGATATTTTATGTTATATGAAAAAGATGCTATGATTTTTTCAGCAGCAATGTCGTAATTAAATTCCTACTCCAATTCATCATTATCAAAGGTTATTGATAGTCTGTTTGGGTTGCTTTTTACCGCGAGTATGAAATGTTTAGAATAACGAACTCTAAATCTCTAACAAATCAACGTGCTTGGTTAATAAAATGATGTGGCCAAGGTTAAACAAGATCAGGCTTTTCATTCCTTCTCAACATGTCACGAACTCTCTTGTGAAACACAGTACTTGTAGTATCTGGATGCGGTTATATAGCGCTTCTTTAGCTACAGTTCGCTGTTATATCTAACGGATTTTGGCGTTGTATTCAAATCATAATATCGACGCTCCTTTGGTTTCACGATTTCTTTGTTATTAAGGGCTGGACTAATTGCAGCATTTACAGTTTTTTCTTTCTACTAAACTAATACTTGTACTACTTTTCCCTATTTGTTACTTTTATTGCAACATTATCTTTTGTAGTCGGCCAAAATCCTTTTTCCCATAGGATCCAACATAATTTTATAATTAGATTGATACCAACTGCAATGGATTGCATGTAAGTCCTGGCCAATCACACATATGAAATCTGAGGCTGAATATGAATGATGTCAAGCTAATGATATATATTTTTTTTTGGAATCAGAAACTCTTAATATTAAGTCACACAAACACAGCCCAGACTTTACCCCTGATACTTAACACTTAAAAAAATACTTTGAACTTCTGATCAAAGTGTCAGAAATCGGTTAGATATCAGTATCAAAAATCTTAAAACCGAAGCAGTTCTTATTTCTCCACGACTTTTTAGTGATCACACATTAAAGTTATTTTGACCAAAAGCTACTGAACTCCCTTTTTTCTACCAAATTTCATTGAGCTCTGTAAATTTTTATGGATGTGAGCATACAGAGAGATTAACGAAAATCGACTGAGATTTTGATTTGATGCAAGAATATATACATTATGTTGTCTAAAATAATTCATTCTAAGCGTTACACACAGAATGACAAAGTTAATATTCTCTCTCCACACTTGTATTGTGGAGAGTATAAAAACAAAAAATATGCTTGTTATAAGCTCAAAACTGTTTTCCGGGAAGGGGCCTTATATGGGAGCTACAGCAAAATTTAGACCAAGATTGTTCATATTTATAATATACTTTGATTATAGTTAGAAAAATCATTGTGCTAAATTTTAATGGAATTGATCTTTATGTAAATGTTTTCTAGGCTCAAATCCGTTTACCGGGAAATCCCGTTATAAGGTAGCTATAGGAACATTTAGACCGATATAGGGCAAATTTATGTAATATCTTCAGAACAGTTAGCAAGGTCTTTATTTACTCGTTTTATAAGGTGAAAACTGTGAGGGGCCTGATATGGGAGCTACATCAAAATATGGACCGAGATTGTTCTAATTAAAAATATACATTAAAAATAGTTAAAAAATGCATTGTACCGAGTTCCAATGGAATTAGTCTTTATTTGATTGTTTTATGAGCTCAAACTGGTTTTCCGGGAAGGGGCGTTACATCGGAACTTTATCAAAATTTGGACCCATGTTTATACAATTTATAACATATATTTAAAATAGCTAAAAAATTGATTGTGCCAAATTTCAATAGAATTGGTTCAAATTTAAAAGTTTTATAAGCTACAAATCATATTCCGGGAAGGGGCCTTATATGGGAGCTGGGTCAATTAATGATCCCAGAACCATATGACTTCGTCGGATTTATTATTGTATCAAAATAAGTATGTGACAAATTTCAGTAAATTATCTTAAAAATTGCGGCCCATATGACACAAAGAGTTTGGAGTGTATCAAAAGTTTGCATATTATAGCCTATAACTTTCTCCCTTTTAATCAGATTTTGATAATGCAATTTTATGATGAAGTACGTGCAATTTTATACTAAAATTAATTTTTTGTTTAAGTCCAATTACATTTTTAGAAGAAATTATAAGAGTTAATTTTCGAAATTTTGAGGTTGTTTCAGATATCGGTCTATAACTTCCTTGCTTATAAATCGATATAGCTGGTTTTAAATAGCAAACTGCTTAGAATAATAACAAATAGTGTGGCCAAGTTTTATTGAATTCGAACAATTATTCTAGGCGTGAGAATGTTTCCAACAGACAGGCAGACGGACAGACGGACATAGCTAAATCGACTCAGTTTTTGATTTGATGCAATAATATATTTACATTGTTGGGTCTGAGATGATTCCTTCTTGGCGTTACACACGAAATGACAAACTTAATATACCCTCACCACTTGTGGTGGTGGAGGTTGAAATTAAACCCCATTTAAGTGTTTCATTAATAGAAAAATGTTTGTTGTATTTTCAGGTAGGTCAGGTCAACAAATAATCTTAAAATCTAGTAATAAGTTATAGTAAAAATGACTTTAAACTACACTTTTCAGACCAGTTTTCAATATATTCTTATAATATATTAAGAAAACTAAGTCCCAACAACTGACGCTTCAAATCCTTTTCAAAATCCAACACACGTGCATAATTGATCTCAGTCTCCGTTTTTGCTGTAACAAATAAATATTGAAAAAAAATCAAATATTAATTCATATCAAATACACATACACATGTATGTATAAATTGCTCTTAAATACAAAAAAAAACATCATCAAAAGCATCATTAAGATACATTGTCAACCTGACACTTTTTCTGTAGAAGAAAAAGGAGAGAAAATGAAGTAAATGCGCACGCGCAGCATACTGTATGTCAAAGGATATAAACAAAATAAGTATGAGTATTAGACCAACTGTTACTGTTTTATTTTCAAAATAATGGAAAAAAGGAAGAAGAACAAATAAGATAGATGAAGAGGAACTAAAATGCAAGAAAGGGTTGTTTTATTCCTTTAAAGGGGAAATTAACTCTTTTTTTTGTATTGGTTTAGATCCTGACTGCATTTTAAGTTGTATTCAAAAATAAATTAATTTCGTTGTGGTTGTATGTGTTAAACATATACATTTATATAAAAACTATATATTTGGATCAGAAAAAAATAGGTATCCTGTTTTGAATATGGATTTAATTTTTATTTTTTGTTTTTTTTTTTTATAAATAACTCGTGCTTTTTTCGTTGTATTGTAATTATGCTTATAATATATGTAAAAGAAATGGGACCAACTGTTAGATAATCAAGACTAGGAAACCATAATTCCAATAAAGTGTCTTGATTTTTGTTACATAACTACAGTTTACATAAGATATATCTTGTGGGTTCAGATCAAATCTCCAAACTCTGTGACAAACTGAAATATATTTTTGTTGTAATTATTTTGAACATAGACTGGATCAAAATAACAAATATCGAGTCATTTATGTATATCGGAAGAGAGAACACATACTATTCTCTTGGGAAATCTTTCAAATTTATTTTACTCAGAAGCTATATCGATATTGAATATATTATTTTCTATTCCGAAATTTAAATAAACTATTTTCAGTTCCTAAAACTCTTATCACTACTAAGTCCTCACAAAGCATAATTTTACTTAGATCCTTTTTTAAATACCCAAAAGTTCGCTTGGTTTCATGGAGAAATTTTTTTATTTCTAAAATTTGTGTAGTCAAAAACTCGATTGATTCTAGTTTTCTGTTTCGAAATCTTTAGGAAAGTGACTTTCATCTTCACTAGTTCTTTATACAAACTCTTTTTTATTGTGGTCCATTTTTTGATTAGCAAATGTTCCAATTGATTTTTTTACAAAATATTCAAAATTCCTCTACACTAAAGCTATATTAACTCTGAATATACTATTTTTTGTTCTGAAATTTTTAAGGTAGCAGCTTCAATCTGCATTAGGATTTAACAGAGCAACTGTTTCATTTCTGTCAATATGTTGATGCTTAAAAATACTTTTATATTCAAAATCCATTTTCCAAACTTTCAAATATTCTACAATTGGGAAATATATGTTCTGAATTCCCCAAGATAATAGTTCCGACCTCGACTAGATTTTAGTACAGCTAATTTTTTATTTCGACCCGTTTTTTATACCCAAATGTATTCTCATATTGAAAACAAATTGTTTGATACCCAAAAGTTCCTAAATTGAAAACCCACTTCTGAAAAACTTTATTGATTCTGTTTCGAAATATCAAAGGAGAATAACTTACACTTTGCAACAACATCAAAATACATAGCTTGAGAATAGATCTGAAAGTCATTAGCATAATATCAACTGATCCATTCGCCCAGAATTTGAGGTTAAAATATATATTCAATTTATTTGATGGTCAATTACTCTGATGTATCCATATCCAGAGGGCACTACAACATGTACAAAATGAAGTGAAAATAAATCTATTACATTCCAACGGCTATTTCGATTTCGTCAATTTCCCATAGGTGATTAGAGGTGTATGCGGGTTTAAGTAGGTCTTAGAGAAGAGTTCTACTTTGTGACCTTTTACTGTACTTGCTTTCATTAAGTTCATAATGTGCAATTTCTTTATTTTGTATCCCGATGGGACTCCAAATGATAACAAACGTTTTTTTGTGTTTGAAAAAAAATTTCAAAATTGCATGGTTCCAATTTTTAAGCTTCTACAATGGATAGCTTTCAGCAGCTCTTTTCTCAAACTATATGTGATATATACATCGCCGAATCTTTTTTTAAAGTTTCTTAGATCGAATTATATTTCCTTTACAAAAAAGGAGTCTCAGTTTTTGGATCCCTAGAGAATTAAAGGATTTCAATAGGACATTAAATGATTAGTTACTGGAATTATAATTTATGATCCAATCGATATTTAATTGCGAACTATATTCTACCTCAAAAGTGTATTTCTCTATAGAAATCCTCAATCCTTTATATATTTCTCTTGATCTTGAATTCTATAGCAGAAATTACTAGAAAATTCCTTTTATTTAAAAAAGTTGGTCTCATTCATCAACATTTGCCACAATATAATATAAAATATTTACAAAAAAAGCGACAGCAGGATAATATAGATACTGATATCTATAAGTGTATATGAATGTGTGCGTGTGTGCATGTATTTACATGATCTTAAGGAAATACAAAAGAAATTGGAAATAACCCTGCACACATTTTTTGTTGCTTAAATGGCTTAAAAGAGTCTTCCAGAAGTTGAAATTTATCGCAAAGTGCCACTTCTGGAAGTGCATCAGAAGTCATTTCCGGGAGTGACTTATAAGAATCGTCTGTAAGTGGCTTAAAATAAAAATAAAACCAAACATTTTCAGTTCTTTCGATTCCTTTTTAAAAAGCTTCCGGATGACTCTTTTTCATATACACCAAGAAGACTTTGTGGCAATAGAAATGTATTCTGTTTCTGTAATTGCTGCAATATCTTCTAAATAACTTCTGTAAATAGCTTCTTTATATACCTCTTGAAGATCATTTGACAATAGTAATGTATTTTGTTTTTGTAAATTATCTACTATCTTCTAAACAACTTCTAGAAGAGATTTTCTTATATACTCCGAGAAGATCGAGTCGCAATAACATTGAATATTGCTTTTGTAAATTATTTTCTAAATAACTTATACTCCGAGAAGTTCAAATGGCGATTGTAATATATTCTGGTGTAAATTATCTTCTAAATAACTTCTGAAAGATATTTCCTTATATTCTCGGAGAAGATCATTTGACAATAGAAATGTATTTTGTTTTTGTAAATTATCTTCTAAATAACTTCTAGAAGAGATTTTCTTATATTCTCCGAAATGATTGAGTAGCAACAACATTGTATTTTGCTCTTGTAAATTATCTTCTAAATAACTTCTGGGAGACACTTCCACTCCGGATAAGATCAAGTGGCGATTCTAATGTATTTTGTTTTTGTAAATTGTCTACAACTTTTTGAATAACTTCTTGAAAACACGTCCATCAATACCACAAGAATATGAAGGGACAATAAGTTTTGTATTTTGTTTTTGTAAATCTGCAAAAATCTTCCCACAACCTTCCAGAAGTGACTAAAAAGTGACGTCCACGATAATTTTAACTTCCAAATGTTTGAAGGGAAGTGGAAGAACATAAAACTGTTAGTATTTAATGCATTTAAACAAATTATGTGTATGTGTGTATGTATGAGCATTATTGAGGGGAAACCTAAATTTTGTAAGTTAAAAGTAGCACCAGATGACGGCATGCGCCTACATTTTTAGAAAGATCCTTTACGATCAGGAAAAAAAATTAAACTAAAACATAAATACAATCATAAGAAATAAAACGATGACATACTCAAACAAAAAAAAAACAAAAATAATAAATAAGAGAATGAAGAAGAGAAGAACATATGTTACTTTCAACTACTTACACTATTTTCGAACAGTTAAAATATTGGCTTGAGTCCTTTTTTTATTTCTTGTTTTTAACGCCTGTTGGTTGATTTCCTTCAATTTTTCGATTTTTATTATTTTGAAATAAAACCAAAGAATTTTTCTACTTTCTTCTACTCTAAACACTTTTTGGAAAAAAAGAAACAAAAAATAAAATAAAATAAAATAAAATAAAATAAAATAAAAAACCGTTGTTTTGATTAAAATTAACAGTTGGTTTTTTGTTGTTATCAGTCTTTTATTTTCTTTTCTTTTCTTTTTCATTTCTAAAATTAATAATTTTTTTAAGATACAAATTTTATCTATACGTTTCATTAAAATAACATCAATCACCTAAAAATTTTATAAGGAACTTGTGATGTGTGCCAACAACAACAACAAAAAATGTGCCAAAATTTTTATTTACTTTGTTGCTTTTAATTTGACACTCTTTTGCATGTTAATCCGTTTCTACGTTTTTTTTCTGATCTTTTTTAGATGTCCGCTCTTAATTAGCAACTTTATTTTATTTAATAAATTTATACGAATTTATTAACCAAAATATAGAGATATTTTTCAAATACCGCATTAAATTTAGTTTTAGTCCACATAGTCTCATATACCAGCCATGTCCCGCCGCCACCGATCCTTCCCAAGTCAGAATTTCAGAAAAATTTAATTTTCTTAAATTCCAAGATTATTTGAGAAAAGCGACTTATAGGGTGTTATAGTGTGACCAATTGTCCACCATTTCCACATATTCTCATATACCAGCCATTTCCCTATTTCCCGGTCAGAATTTCTGAAAAATTTAATTTTCTTAAATTCCAAGATTATTTGGGAAAAGCGATTTATAGGGTCTTATAGTGGGACCAATTGTCCAACACTTCCACATAGTCTCATATACCACCACTTTCCCTAAGTCCAGATATGGCCACTGATCCTCTTCAGGTCAGAATTCAGAAAACTCGAATTTTCTTAAATTCCAAAATTAATTGAATAAAGCGACTTATAACGCCTATTAGTATGACCGATTGGCCACTATTTCACATGGTTTCATTTTTCCGATCCCAGAAATGATCACAAAATCGTACTTATTTTGTATGTTTGGTGAAAGTAATGCTCCAGAGCTCTGTAAAAGCATGTGGTTTGTATCTTGGCTAAATAAATTTAAATTTATCTTCACACACATTAAAAAAATTAATTATAAAATGCATAGTGGTTCGAAAAAGGGAGTATACATTTAATGATATTGTGTTATTTCGCGAACTTCTGCTCTTTAAATTATGTTAGTGAAATGCGATCGGAATTTTTATATTATAACGAACTTCATAATAATTTCTTAGGAAATTGTAGTGTTAGAGCTGGTGTGTTTTTGAGTTGGTTCGGAAGAGTATAGATCTGTATCTAATCAGGACCGTAGTCAGTATCCTGCCAAAATTGGCTGCCGGAAGAATACCCAGCCACGGGGGGAGGTAAATACTCCAAAAATACAAAAAAATAAAAAAAATAACTTAGAAATTATTTCACTAAAATACATACAAAATTTGCTCTTCGCTTACATAGAGTTAGCTATCCCTCTGGTACCAATTTTTACAACTAAATTGGTTTCTATATGCAATAACCTTCCCCCAGATCTCATCCGTTCTAAATTTTGTCCTGTAAAACGGTACCTTAAAAAAGTAGTTAGGACGAAATTTGAAAACTCTCGGTGTTATAGTTCTCTAGATATTCAATACTCAATATTTACTTTGTATAGGGGATACTCCTCTCTTAAGTCCTATCGGAATTTTTTAAGGCCTAAATTACTTTCGGATTTACTGGGATCATTCTGAGAAAATTTTATTAAAATTGTTCTTAATGTGGAACTATAAAAAGATTCGCACTTTTGTTTCAAAGTACCGAAAAATTAAATGCGACGAAAACTTGTTAACAAAAAATAACTCTTTTCAGTAAAATGTTTACTCTGCCATTATAAGAGTTTTGGTCCATTACAGATTATGTAGCTTTATAGTCAAGTTATCTTTTTGATAACTTTAATTTTGACAATTTTTTTCTCAAAATTTTAAAGAAGCTTTTTTGATAAAAAACTGAGTTCCAATAGTACTAGCGGCAAAAGAATTAAGAACTTAAATATATGGTCCAGAAGAGAATAGTTGATTTTTAAGTGAATGTTACCAACTTTTTCGAGAAAAGTCAGAAAGAGATTTCCATTTTAAAATAATATGAAATCTATTGAATTATGCAAAGAATCTAGACATATTTTCGTAAATTATTTGGATCCAAATAGAGCACACAAAGTTAAAAAAAATCTTGCTAAAATTGGGTTAAAATTTTACTTTGGTCTAAATATCTCTTAAACTATTAGAGCTTCCCACATACATACTTACAAAGCATTCTGTCACTAATGATAAACAAGCACTCAAGTGTTAGAACAATTTTCTAATGGGTCCTGAGCTTGGGAACTGGATCTCGAACATTTTTTTTAAATAACCAAACTTTTATCTTTGATTTGATTGAAAAAACAGTTAATAACTAAAGCATATATTTAGTCAAGGCACGCGTCAGTCTCACTTAATAGTTTCTTTCGTTTTTTTTTATTGACCTAATCCCATTCTTAGTCAGAAGAACAGAATGACTACAAGAAAGAGAGAGAGAGATAAGAACTATTAAATATGTATGTTTGTGTATGTATGTTAGTAAATAAATAAAAAGGTTTTTCTTTGGCTAAAAACACCAAATGACAAGATATCACAGATGGTCGATTTGATGTATAATTTTTGTTATTTTCTTATTTTCAAGTTATTTTGATCTTAAAATGTCTGTCTTAGTTGTGGAAAAAAAACAAATACAACAACAATAATGGTAAAAAATTTTTAATAGCAAAACAAAAACGCGCGCGCTCCTATTTATTTGTTGTTTTCGTGTATTTAACTATAATTATATTTGAGACTCTTATTCGATTGATCTTCGCTTAACATCACTAGTTTAACCTTTGAAATGCAAAAACGGTTGTATTTCTTTTTGTAAAACATAAAAGAAAAACTGAAAAAAGTAACTGCATTAAAAATTTTTGGAAATTATTGTAAGTGTTTTGCCATCTGTTACGATTTGGAAAATATTTAATATTTCTTTCAAGTGTTACATAATTTGTAAGAAAATAAAAACAGAGTACAAATGAATTTAATTATTTAGAAAATTTATTTAGAAAATTTAATTTATATTAACAGCCTAAAAGTATGCCCTATTTTGTGCTATAATAAAAATGAACATTAGTTTGACCAAGGAAGTCAATTTGACTGCTCGATTTCTTTTTTGGAAATATTTCTGTAACTTTTGAACCGTTCAAAATATTATTATGAAATTGTATATGTTTAGAGCTTAAGAATTTTCGAGTTGATCTCTGATTGATTTTTTTTTTTAAAATTGGCCACAAAATCAGTTATGAATTGGGACAAGAGAAAATTTTAATAGAAATATCGGTTCTAAATCTCTTTAAATATTTGCTTACTTATTTAGATTATCTC
The DNA here is from genome assembly GCA_004302925.2 of Cochliomyia hominivorax. NCBI lineage: Eukaryota > Metazoa > Arthropoda > Insecta > Diptera > Calliphoridae > Cochliomyia > Cochliomyia hominivorax. The sequence goes on along the minus strand of PYHX02000467.1, from coordinate 91,883,393 downwards.
TTATAGTTTTAGAGGTATTCAATTTGAAATACTTTTTGAACCAATTTGTACTCTTGTTTCTTTTTAAGTTAACGAACTTAAAATAGATCCTATTTTTTTAATATGTACCTGGTTCCCTATAAACTAGTGGAAATTTTTATTGGTATAAACATATAAATATATGTATCTCTTAAAAAGTTATATTAAACTAAAGTTGGGGCTTTGAAAAAAGTGATTTTATAAAAATTTTGACCAAAAAGGTGGCAACATTTCTATGTTCTGAACTTTATGTTTTTTATTGTTTTATGAGGAAATGCCAGCAAGCTAAATGCGGATGAACTTGGGATAATGACTTGTCCACGAGCTAGAGCTCTTGGGCTTTGAAAACTTAAAGTAAATAAAAATTTTGAAAAGTATTAAAATCACAAAGCTGGAAATTAATTTATCTACATATATAAAATAGGATGTATGTATGTATGTATGTATGTATGTATGTATGTATGTATGTATGTATGTATGTATCATATGGACTCCGAAATGGTTGGGCCAATTTTAATGAAATTTTCTATAAAAATTCCGATAGGATCATTGGGTCCAAATAATTAATGGGAGTGGTATTACTCAAACAAATCTAATATTGAATATCGAATATCAAAAGACCTATAACAACGAGAGTTTTCAATTTTGGTCCCAATGACTTTCTCGAAGAATTGATTTACTTCATAAAATGTAGGATGGATAATAACAAGGAAAAGTGTACCCCATACAAAGCAAATATAGAATTTTACAAGGGAGAGTTCTAAAATTTAATCACTTTCTCAAAGATCTTTTTCACTGGATAAAATGTAGGATGGATAAGACCAAGCGGAGGGGTTCCCCCATTGAAATCAAACATTCGAATATCTAAAGAACTACAACAGTGCGAATTTTCAAATTTGGTGCCAATCACTGTGTATTAACACATCGTGATTATATAATTTCTTCTCGAGATTGCCCCTAAATCCTGTACAAAAAAAAAAAAAAAAAAAAAAAAAAAAAAAAAACATGCTTAAGTTAAACTCACTGAAGCTTAGGCAAATAAAGAGATATTGGACGTGTTCAAAAATATTAACGGTTTTAAAAAAAGATAAAGGAACTTTCCAAAAATCTTGCTAAATCATCTATCACAACTATAATGGAAGGTCCTCTACTTTATAAACAATAATTGGAACTATAAAAATTTTTTTCATTGAATTGAAATTTCCATTTGACCCTTTAACTTTAAAAGTTGTTGAAGAGAAAGCTCCGCATAAATTTAAATCTTTAAATTACAGCTGTTTCATAATTCTTTTAGAATATCAATATCTATCTGTCATACTAAATCAAAATATTCACTTGTCATTTCGAATGATCATCATTTCAACGATCTCAATAATTTTTATTCCTCATTTTTTTTGTCAGCATAAATAAATTTCAGCTGCAAGAAAAAAACCCTTTTTCAAAGCCTGAATTTTGATGCATAAAATTTCAATATCCTGTTTTCAATATCAATATAAACCATAGTTTAAACTATTGTTAACTATTCAAATTATTTTGGATTCAACATAATATTTTCACCCTCTTCCTTTCTTCTTGGACTTCAAAGTCCTTTATTTTTCAAATTCCTTTTATCTGCTTCCTTTTTTGTTCTTATTTTTATTTAAAACATGAATTTAAGTTTAGTCACGTGTCACATTTGACTTGATCGTGTGTGTGTGTGTTTGTGTAGTTAACATAAATTACAGAAGGAAGAATAATTCAAATTTTGTTAACCATAAAACCAAAAACAAAAAAAAGGATTCCTAAAAAGGCACAAGTGTCATTAACTTTTATTGGCATAATCAATTCTTACTTAACAATAATTTTTTTTGTTCCTTCTTTCCTTTGCTTTCTTGTCATCTTGATGTTTTGTTGATCTGTGTGGTCAAGAAGTAGTAGTTGTTAAATTTATGATCACATTTTTATGATCTCCATATATGATTATATTATCGTTTGTATGGTATTTAAAGTTTGTAAACATTTAAAAATTTTTAATGAATAATTGAACTTTTTAAAATTTTCGATTTATGAATACGAATTACACTTTTTCTAAATCTCTGAAATAGAACATTGAGATCTGAGAATTTGAATATAGAGACCGAATCCAATATGTCAATGCTATCAATATTTACAGTTATCTATTGCTATAATTATCGATTTCCAAAACGATTTTATTAAATTCTTAAACTTTTCAGAAACTTTGACACTTCTGAATATGAAAATGCACTGGGACAGTTTTCAGATATTTTTCTATCATTTTGAAAAGGCTCAAGTTCTTAATGGCTTCAGAGGAAGGAGGTTGAACCATCAAAATTAATCACCTCTTCTCATTTCATTATACTCTACATCACCATATATGGTTGGAGTATTATGTGTTTCTGTGCTGATGTTTGTAACATATAAATTTTTAAGTTCGACTCAGAATCACTTTTTGAGTCGAATTAACGATTTCTATTAGATAAAATTTTGTTCATATTACGATTTTCTCCTTAAGACGAAATTTGTTGTGCTCAGTCCAATATTTCAGAGTTTTAAGCTCATAAATATTATTGAACTAAAAAAAATCATAATTTCAAGAAGATCGGTCCATTATTAACTGCAGCTCCCATAATACCCACTAACGAATATCAATAAAATGCATTAGTATCATGATAATATTTCGCTAGTTTAAGATTTATATAACGAGAAAATACCAAACCAACATTGATCCATTTCTTTCTATAGCTCTTATATATAAACCTCACATTCGAAAATCACTTTAAGTCGTATAATTCCCTCATTCTCACCTATAGAATTATGAAAAATTTGAAATATAGTTATTTTTTATATAAAGCGCAAGTCATATTCTACGTAGGTTGATCAATAATTTTTCCAATTTGCACCATAATGAAGGGTGTTCTAGGGTTGGTCGTCGATCCCTATATAATGCAAATATTAGTCATTGAATATGTAAAGTATTGTCCAACAACTTCCTCAAGCAACTGTTTTACTGGACAAAACGTTGGGCGGGTAGGACAAAGGGGAGGAGTACCCCCATACAAAGCAAATATTAATTATCTGTTACCTAAAGAACTCTAATAGCGAGAGTCTAAAAAATTTGCAGCAGTTATGCTACTGTGAGACATCACCACTAAAAAAATATAGGACTTGTAGGTTCAGGGAGAGAAGTACCGTTTACACAAAGCAAATTTAAATTACTTAAAATCTATTTAAGTCGTATTATAATTTTGATCTATTTTTAAACATGTATTTTAAAGTTTTTGGAGCTTGGTAGGCTCAATTAAGTACCAAATAAGTTTCCAAAATGATGTCTGAATTCTGTACAAAATCTTTTATGTCTAATCTAATCTATAAATGGCAAGAACTATTTATTTATCTATGTGGATCTGATTATTTTGAAATATACATTTTGAAAATAATTGTGATTTAGTTCCATACATTCTGCTCCTTATTAACTCCGAAACATCTTAACTCTAATAATTCGAATTTTCATTTAAATATGAAATTCACAGAATTATTTTCAAACAAATCGGTTTGAATTCCACAGATAAATTTAATAAATATTTTTTGGATTTTTGCTCCTTTTTCTGATTTTTTTAAATTCTTTAGAATTAAACTCTTTTGACGAGCTCTCTTTTCTTAGACTCTTTAAAAGATCAGATCTTTAAAAGATTGAAAAAAGAATAGAAAACTGTACCTTGTCTACATAATATAAAATGTTTATATACATTTTCCACTTCCGATATTTAAAAAATATAATCCATATTAATTTCTCAAAAAAAACATACTTCTAATACTGTTTGAGATTATAAAATAAATAGCAAAAGTTATTGATATCAAAATAACTAAATTATGCGATAATTTTTTAAAAAATACATATTATGGCAAGATTAAGGTAAATAATCTAAAGATAATACCAACAACTAAATACCTTTTTATAGGGGACTCTTACCAAGCGATAATAACAAAAAACGCTTTTCAAAAGTGAACGCAAAAAAATCAATTTTAAATAAAATTAGTTTATTCTAAATCGGTGAACCAAAATAGAACGAATTAAACAAAAATGTTGGAAATAAATCTAAAAATTTTAAAAATGACAGTAATTATGGTAATTATTATAAAAAATGAGTAAAATTTAAATATTATAAAAATTAAATTTTAAATAATATTTAATTGTACTGTACAGCTGCTCATTCAACCATGTTGGTGTTATCGAGAAATTTCTGGTTTATTGGATGAGACCAAAGAGTTAAGTCATGATGAAATTAATGCCTTGAGACCATTATTTGAGGAATTACAACTACAATATGATTTTGTAATGAATAAACTATCAGCGGAAAACTCTACATTAGATCCACAATTGGAATTACAATATGAAGCCACATTGCAAGAGTTTGAGGCTCAACTTAATCAAATGTTTCCCCATGAAGCTACCACTAAATATGACACCACATTACCCACCATTGAAGAGATTATGGGAAAACCCGATTTTAGTCTAATGACTAAAGAAGAACAAGCAGAATTTTTAGATATACAAAGTATACTCCAAGATGCCCTCGATGAGGCTCAATTAAATCTTAACGAACTGGTGGCCAAATCTTTGATTTTGGAAACAAATTTACTTAAACTAAATAAACCGAAAATTATTATGTTTATTTTAAATGTCCTGAAATTGGGCTATAAAGCAGCTGCACGTGTAGGACGAGCTGCGTATTGCACTTACTCTCACATACCCCAACTAAATACCTCACTTCATTCTCTTTACGAAGGTGTCGACTGTTATTTGTACACCACCTCGCTAATAGTAAAAATTCAAAATGAAACTTATCGAACCGTTAAAACGGTAAAGCAAAACATTTTTGAACTGGCAGCCGTTTATAAAAAGGTGGCCGAGAAAAATTCTCTTATGGGTAAAATAGCTACCATAATTTTGAATGTTACCAAAATTGCTAGAAATATTTTGGATACTATTAGAACTACCAAACAAGCCTTGGATAAAGTAGAGAATCAATTACCCTCAGCAGTCCAGGAAGTAGTAAATTGTGGTTCCAATTTTGCCACTAAGGTACCCTTTATGATTGAAACCATTTCAAATGTTACCGAGTGCATATTATTTGTCGATAATAACAAGGAATTATATGACTTTATGAAACCCGAAGATGAATATAATAAAAATTTGGAATATGTAATACCCGATATTGAGGAATTGGAAAAGGGCGATAGTAAATAAATAAAAATTATTTTATAATTTACGATCACATTTTAATTATATAATTTTTATTTATTTTCATAATTTTTATAAGCAAAAATATCTCTTATATTTTAAATAATGTAAAATGGGGTGAAATTATTGATTCACCTTGGCGCCAAAATGTTTTTTATGGAACCAATTTTATAATTTTGGTTCTACTAAATATTTTTTAATGAAATTTATAATGAACATTATTGAAATGTTTTTCAATTGATTTGAAACAGTAAAATTTATTAGTGAGTTCAGACGGGGTGAGGGTTGGGAAAAGGGCTTGTACCTCCAGATATGATTATACATTTATGATACACAGTGATCCCCAAAACGGTTTTGTAAAAGAAAATCTGCAATCGTTATGGAATTCCAAGTGTTTTTCAACTGATTTGGAGTATCACAAGTTCCTAGTGAATCCAGAGGGCGAGGAAAGGACTTCCAAATTAATTTATGATTTAAAAATTTTGCATAATGTTATTCTTTGTAAATATATAAAAAAATTTACTTGCATGTGTAGGATATCTCTTTTAGTTTAAGAGATATTTAGTTTTAAATAAAATTTTAGTGCATCTTCGAACAAAATCTTTTATATTTTTGAACTTTTAGATGTCAATTTAAGTCCTTACTAATTTCTAAAATATTGTCAGAACTCTTGGACGAGCATATTTCTACCCCTGAACTCCCTAAGAACTTGTGGTGCTCCTAAACTATTGAGAAATAACTCAATAATAATAATAATAACTCAGTGAAAAAAAGTTTGAAGATTTTTTTGAATCCTTTACCCGTAATGACTTAGTTTGGTGATACGCTCCCCGGTCCTTGAACCAACTAAGACAACTGGAAAACATCTTTAGAATGTTTCATGTTTTTTGCAATTTTTTGTAAATATGCCCGAATACACCCGGCATCTGGACCCATTAAGAATTCCATAATATGTTGAAAATACCTCTATAATGTTCACATATAATTTCATTATAAACCCAATCACAAATGAGCGGATGCTCTAGCCGGCCCCTAAACCCACTTAGAACTTATGAAGTTTAAAAGAAAATCACTAAAAACTATTTATTAAAATCATCAATACCCGAAATCTCGAACTTTGTAGGTACCCAGATCGGTACCTGGACCCACTAAGAACTTGGGCTGCTCCAAAATAATTATAAAACACCTCCAGAATGTTGATATAGAATCTATATATATAAAATAGGAATTGTGTATGTATGCATGTAATTGGCTGTGTCAAATTTTGATGAAATTTTCACAGAATGAACCTAATAAACCCGAAAGTACAATAGGCTATAAAAAATTCTTATAGGACCAAGGGGAGGTGTACCCAGCATACAAAGCAAATATTTTGCTTATCGAATATTTAAAGAACTACAACAGCGGGAGTTCTCAAATTAGATTCCAACATATTTGTCAAGGAACTGTTTTACTGGACAAAACGTAGATCGGATAGGACCAGGTGTAGAGGTCCCTTCATTACAAAGCAAATATTGATTTTCGAATATCTAAAGAACTACAACAGCGAGAGCTCACAAATTTGATTCCAACAACTTTCACAAGGAACTGTTTTAACTGGACAAAACGTTGGACGGATAGGACCAGGGGGAAGGGTACCCCATACAAAGCAAATATTGATTATCGAATATCTAAAGAACTATAACAGTGAAAGTCTTAAAATTTTGCAGTAATTATGCTACTGTGAAACAATATCACTGGAAAAAATATAGGACTTATAGGATTAGGGGTAGAGGTATGTTTGCTTAGGGCCACCAACGGCCTAAAAATTTGCTTTAGCGAAACGAAGTTTGCCGGGTCTGCATTATAAAATATTAAGAATTTTTAAAGTTTTCGAATTAAAAAAAGGAAAAGATGTGGCTCCACTCTCTGTTCTAAAATACTTACACTGCACGAAAATCTGTATAATTCTTCAATAAAATAAATATGAAATCCTTAAATTTCTTTTTGTTTTTTTTTGTTTTTTCTTCCTTCCTTTTACTTTGTATTATGTTTTATAATTTATTTAGAAATTAATAACAAATACAAAAAATTAATAATAAAATAAAAATAAAAAAGAATTATGAATTCGTTGTATATTTTGTTGTTGTTGTTGTTGTTGTGTTAAACATTTAAAAATAAATGAACAGAGAAAACATTTAAAAGTAAATAATAAATTAAATAAATACGAGTATTATTATTATTATTATTATTATTATTATTATTATTATTATTATTATTATCATTATTATTTTGTTTTCTCTCTTTCTCAATCCTTGTAAAATTACATTTGTATGTGTATAAAATATAAATTAGTATAGAGATTAAATAAATAATTAATAAAATATTTAAATGAATACAATTGACTAGACATAACTTTCCTTATGGCGTTTAACAAATTGTTCGCTTTGAGATTTATTTAAACGTTCGGTACTAAAACGGCTTAAATCGCCAGAGGCATTATTGGGACTTCGCTGTAAGGCATGGGGGGAAGATTGTGATTTCATAACAGTATCACTTGAACCAGCTTTTCGGGGTTTAGACTCTGATTCACTTGAAACTATTTGGGGCGATAATAATATATCGGTAAATAAACTTTGACGACATAGAGCCGATAAGGCACTACCACTTGCGGTGGGTGTGGAATTACTGGAAGGTATTGATGTATTGGTATTTTTCGATTTTTTACCTTTCACACGTCGTAATTTCGAAGCGAGGGTGGCGAACCCCAGTTTACTGGATATTTTACCAGATCGTGTAACTTGTCGCGGTATGGAATCATAAATGCCACCAAAATCTTGATCGGTTCCGGTATCAGATTGAGTGGGTGGTGATTCAGCCCGTATGGTATCGGCACTTAAACTTTTTTGCAATTCATTATCCTCAGATTCGGCAAATTCACAATGTATCGAACTTTCATCGGCGGTAGTTGAACTTAAACTCAAATCACTTTGTCGCTTTTCACCCCAATTTTCTGCTCGCTGAAAATTTTCTCTTAATTTCACAACGGCTATGGGACCAGGTTTTCCTCTTAGGAATTCTTCTTTGGCTTTTTGTATACGTAATGCTCGTTCATTAAGCGGTGTTGTAGGTCTACACATTTGTTCGAATACTGGAGTTGTGGGTTCCGAATTGTTTTGTGTGGGATAATCGAATTTTATTTGTTGTGTAGTGGGTGTTAGAGACATACGATCCCACTTACGGGCTATATGGGGCACTGTATTATCAAGTTTATCGGGTGAAAGAAATTTTGCAAATTCCGACGAAGAATCTGAATGTGTTTTACCAAGTTTATTTTCGATTCTTTTAATGGTGGCTCCCTTAAGCTGTAGAGGATTTACACTAAAGATTTTCTCATTATTTTTTCGATACAAATGATCTTTTTTATTTTTTCCATATTTTAACATATTTTGAAATTTTGTAATGTTATCCTGTTTTAAGGGAAGATCACGTGGACGATTTAACAAACGAAAACTATCCGTTGCCAGGGGTGTACGATATTCGGGAGAATTCCTCAAATTTTTCGATTCTTTTCCTTGTTCTAAATATTGGACGCTTTGTGTTTTACGTAAATCATCCGTAATATTATCCGCATGCACATCATCTAAACTGATTGATTTATGGGCCAAGAGGACTCTAGGTTTAATCTCTACTTCCAGATCCTTTAAAAGACTTTGCCTTTGGGAATCGCTGAGACTATTGGTGTTATCTTTTTCCGAATTTTCAGGAGTTATGGAATTTTCTTCATTTGATTGCAAAGGTGAATTGTTGGTTTTCACATTGGACTCGGTGGGAGAATGTAAAATTTCTTGTTCTATAACGGCCACACCATCAATAGCCAGGGGTTCTTGAACTGTGGTAAATACTTTTCGTTTAGTTTTTACGAATACATTGGGTAATGAAGTTGATGTGGCCAATGGTAAACGGTTTAAAGTGGCATTATTACGCACTCCGCTCTCTACAGTTTTTGAAGGAGAAACAGTATCACAAATTTGTTGTATGGGTTGACCCGGTTTAACCTTTAAAACATAAACCATATCCTCTGCTATGGTAGCCGAACTGGGATCCTCATCGAAGGATCTTTGTTTAAGACGATAATTTTTTCGTTTCAAACGTCTAGGAGTTTCCAAAATACTATGACTATCCCCATCACTGCTATCGCTTTCAGTTTTACTGTTTTGTCGAGAACCCATTTTGCGTAAACGGATCTTTTTCTTAGCACCACCTAAACCACCTGCATTAATATTTCCACCTCCACCTCCTGCTCCACTTATTAAACCTCCCACACCATTGCTGTTGCAAAATGTTTTAGGTTTAACATCGTTCTCTACCACAGAGGTACTTAACTCATCGGTAGCTTCTAATGTTGTAGAAAGAGTTTCGGCAACTTCTTCATTGGGAGTTGGAGAAGTATGAGGAGGATGTGATATCTCTTCACATATTATATTAATATCGGGTACAATATCTTTAGGATATCGGGGATAGCCACCTTCTGTTGGGAAAAGTAATTAGGGGATTGAAAAAGTGAAATGTCAAGAGATATTTTATTGATGGATACTTACGCATATTTTGTTTAAGAATTTCTAAAGTTTCATGTAAACCTTCTATCTCTTCGTTATATTCTATATTCCTTTCTTCCATAATATCTTGGCAACAGGCTTCATCCAAAGGACTTTTCTCGCACTTTAATTAAAGAAAATAGAAATCAATTAACAACGAAATTTTTTCAAAATAATTGTCTTTCGAACCCCGATTTTTTTTTATTAAACCGTGGAAAAGAGTATTTTATGAAATATATAATGAAAACAAATCGGCAACCTCGGAATCGGTTAAACGCTTTTAACAAAAGCAAGAAACCCTTTTTTGGAAGGAAAAGTAGCTAATTTCTGATGAGATATTCCTCCGATCGAAATAATATATATTCAGAAGGGGGTAACACCTTGGCCAATATTTATCATCCTTGAGAGCGTTTTGCTAAAATGTATCCTTCTTAGCTTTTTAAATAGTTTTTTTACAGGTTTTTAACTTGTTGTCGAGCTTTCTCATAGTACACTGTTTAGTTTTTGAAAAAAGTATCTGTTTCACCTTCACTCCCATCGAATTCGGAATTTTATTGACACCCCAACCCACATTTTTAACTGGTATACCCATATGTGTAATAAATATAACTTAGACGACACACACTTACCAAATTTCTTAAACGACTTAATTCGTTGTGTACATCCGATATGGCATTTAAAACATTCGGCTTCATTAAATTATCGGCATAATAAGAATAGCTGCTACGTATAAACGCCAATACTCCATCGCATAAACGTAATGTTTCATTTTCAGCAATATCTGAAGATTTTTGCTTTAGCAATTTTAATAATTCTTCCGAATTTTTCAAAACATTCAACAGAGGAGCCACATTCGTATGTGATTCAAAACTTTGTATTTTTCGGGAATTGCTAAAGAGTTTGCCAAAGATTTTATAGAAGGGAGAAATTAACATTTCAACAACTTTAATTGAAAATCATTGATTTAAAAAAAAACTTACCAAAAATCTTTACAAGTTTTTTCTTCATACTTATAAATGGGCGTTTCTTGTTTATCCATGGGATGTATTATTTTCAGAGGTGATGCTGTTTCCACAATATGATCTTCAACTTCTACCATAACCGCTTCGGGTTCATCATATTTCTTGTAATCACTATCCAAGGCTAAAGCATCTGTACTACTAACGCCACCTTCCATTTCAGTCAATTCGTTGACATCATTCAACGAAAGACTGGAAGCTTGTTGTGATATAACCGGTAATGCCATATTAGGTGAAATACTGTCCAGTGATAAGGAACGACTAAGCGTTGGAGAGTTCTCATCTAAAAAGGACAATCCAAAGAAAATATTTTATTGAATTAAAATGAGCGTTTTCTCTTTTAATTAACTCACGATTATGTGACTCTTTGGAGATACGCTTAACATCGATTGGACAATAACCCGGATGTAGTAAAGCAAATGTTGACGATTCTGGTCCTATGCCACGAGCCTTTTCCCATTCATAAAGTTTACGAGTAAATTTACGTGATATACCCTCGAATTTCATGACACCAGCTGATGTTTTCACCTCAATTTCTTTTGCTGGATGTTCACCCACAATGGCTTTTAATTTCGCCAATCTAAAAATTTAATTAATAATACGAAATTTATAATTTTAATTCCTGAATTATATCAATTTTTCGTACCTTTCCGATTTTTCTTTATCATGAGGCTTATGTTTATCAACACGTTTATCCTTGTCACCACCACGATCATCATCCGATTCTCCTTTTTTAGCAGAACCCCCATGTTTATGGCCTCGCTTTAATGAATCTGTACAACTGGTTGCAGATCCACCACGCTTAATTTTATTCCATTGCTCTAAAATCGAAAATATACACTGTTCTTAATGATTATCTCGTAAAGGATGCTAATGAAAAAAAGTTAAAGTATAAAATGAAGGTCATGAAAAGCGATTTGTTATTACAAAAAATTACCAAGTAGGGACTGCCGATTTAGTTAACATATTTTTTTTTTTTTGGGATGATGCTAGGGACTGTCAATTTGGATAATAAACCATGGTGCTATAACAAGCGCCAACTCAAAATACTTCTGATTTCTGGTTTTCGTGATTCAAAAGTGATGATTTCGACCCAGAACACAAGAGGAGTTCTGATCAGCAGATAAAAACGATAATAAGAAATTTAAAGCACTACTCGACGAAAGAGGTTGTCTATGCAAAGAAAAACTTACATTGTGATTGGGAATCACAAATCAAGTCATGTTTGGTCGTTAAAAACTAATCAAAAGAAAACTTATTCGTTCCGATATGAAATTAAACAGAGAAACTTCAAAATTTGGCATCTCGAAAATGATACTTTAAAGCAACAAAATAAATATAGAAAATGAATACATTAAGATAACTCAGGTTCAAAAAAAATTATATTATGTTATGATCGATCAACGAGCCAAATCTACGCCGATGTCCAATAAGTCGTAATGGCCTAAATTTGGTGATATCGGAATATAGTTGGGATCTGCTTTATTAGTTGATATTAAAATCAGGTCAGTTGAACACTGGGGATCCGTACCTAAGAAAGCAGATTCGTTTAAAGAGTTAAATAAAAGAAAAACGACTAGACACGAGACCTTAATATTTCATCGGGAGAACTCACGATTACATATTGAAACACCAATCAATGACATTTTGGAAAACATTAGTTTGGGAAGTTTTGTTAAAATCCAGACTTTGACACTTCTGGATAACATTTGAACGATAACATTTTGATTGAAACCAAACTCCCTTTCCAGAATACGCTAACTTTAAAACAGGGTATCAAAAATTGGTTTAATTGTTTATCCGAAAGTCGAAGCCGTTCTTCCTTATGCTAACAGAAATAGCGAACACATACCCAATTTCTTTTGAAAATCTTCTGGTAAATCTTTTTGATCTGGCAGTGGTGTTAAACCTTGACCTTCCAATTTCAATTGACCCGTTTTCCATAAATGCCAATCAATTTTAGCAATTGAATCTTTTGGTATGGTGGGAGACATTGGTGCCGGCGGTTGTATTCCAAAAATAGAAGCTTGTTTCTTAACACGCCATTTTTGTAATTTCTTTTTGAAATCGGGTGTAAGATTTTCTTCTAAAAGTTTTGCTGAAATATTACTACTTATAGCTGAGGGATTTGGTGATATAGGTTCTGGAGGTCTAGGTGCCGCAACTAAAGCCATAGCTGTAAATATTATGGTAAATTCAAAAATTATTTTCCAAATTTATTTTCAACAAAAATTTACCTCGGTTGGATTTCATTTTTTGCCATTCTTTACGTTTATTTTCAAATTCTTTATCCAATTTTGCTCTCAATTTCTGATAACTACGATTTATTTCTTCTTGTTGTAATTCATAGCTTTTGCGGGATGTTAAATGATTTGGTGAATTGGGTTCAGAAAAATCACCACTCGAAACATCTTCACATTCTAAATGTAAATAAAAAAGGGGACAATAATTATTGTTATTTCCATAAATTATTGATTAATATATGTATTGGGTATACAAGTTAATTTCTCCGATTAGAAGTAAAGAATGTATCCAATTAGATAAGCCAATTTCAGATAATTTAAAGCTTTTTCCAGTAAAGGTGTTCTACATCGATCGAAACAAATAGTTATCGACTATAGACTAGAATACGCGTTTTATGGCGGGTGAGACAAAACTTCTCATTCATTGCTTTCCAAATGGTTTTTCACCGGTCGTGTTATATCTGTTTAAGATTTCTCAATAAAAAATTATGGACTAAAGTCTAGTCGAATATTCTGATTGCTTTTCGTTAATATTGTATTCGATGCAGATTAACGCTGATCTTCTCATCCAAATTTAACAGCTCATTACACAAATTGCCATCATTTATGGAAATTATGGCCGGGCCATAGCGGAAATTAAAACTTCAGCTTTTGGCGTTGATGTGGCTAATTGACTGGGCTTTTCATTTGATTTAATGGGTTAGGAATTATTGTATGATATTACATTTAAACGCCTATCGGCTTTTGTCTTACATTTTGAATGTGTTCCAATGATTTTAATCAGGGATATAACTTTCACTGTAACCCATAATGTTAATGTAAGTTTTTCCTAAGTTTAACGAAAAACGTCTCCATAGCTTTATTTTTAAAAATTTTCATCTGGCCAAGCCTCTTCTTGTCTTTTGTTACGAATTTAGTTCTTTGTGAAAACTTTCGTTCAAAAGATTCTAAAGCAGATTGCAAGCTATAGCTTTCACTAGACGTGCTACATATTTTTAATGAACTGAAAAATAATTATAATTATAAATGTTTACGCTCCGAAATACCTTTGACACCTTATTAACTTTTATACCCAACATATATATATATTAAATCTAAATATATACAAACCAAATTCTGCAAAAAAATCTGAATGTCGTGAAGGACTTGAGGGTACAGATGAATTGACTGGCGATGAAATTTTTCTTAACGTACGATTTAATGATTGTGTACCATCTTGTGGACTGGCTTTTAATAAATGGGGTGATGTGTAATATTGATGATCAGAGTCATTAAGATCCTAAACATTTTTGTTGTTTTGGGTATTTGAGGGGGAATACGAAATAAATTAAAATTAGTACAGTTATGAGTTTAACTTGTATGTGTTCGCTTCACCTGTCTTAAATTCAAATTTAAAGGACTGGGTGGATTACGATTTTTACGTTTCGATTCTGGTGGTATAACAGCCTCAACATCTTCTGGTAATACTTCAAAATCTGATACTAATTTACATTTACGTAATGATTTATTCGACGATGATTTACTGGTTACAAAACTATTTGTATTCACATCTGATGATGGTGTGATCGAGGATCCTGCCAAACTATCGGGTGTTTTTAATTCTTGAAAAATAGTTTGTGGTTGTGATTGTGATTGTAATGCGGTACAAGTAGATTTTTCACCTTGTGTTTCGAGTATATCACTTTTTGAAGAATCCCTTCCTGTTTAGATTAAAAAAAAACAACAAATTTTATTTACATTAATGAGAATGATGTTTATGAATATGAATTATAATTTTATTTGTTTATATGTATGTGTAAATATTTACTCATGCCACAAGCATTCTCTAGATCATCTACTGAACTAGCTGAACTGATGGTTCCTGGTGTACCAGCATCACTAAGTAAATGACCAGATGATGAACTCAAAATGCTATCTCCTGAGCTGATGCCACAAGGTAAAGAGGGTACGCGTAAATATCTGCAACATTACGAATTTTGTATCGCTTTTAAATAGTGATTTTATTTATTATTACCTCGCCACTTCTGTGTTATTGGGTGTTAGTCCAATACTATCACGAGAACCTTCTATTAAAGCAGGTACATTTGCTCGTTCCCATTTAAAAGCCGCTTTTACTTTGGTCCATTTTGATACTTTAGATTTGCTGTCACTATAGGTGCTTTGGCGTCTTAACAAGTGACCAGCATTGCTCTTTACATTATCCCGTTCCATACGCATACTTGGCATGTCCTCAATCATAAATGATTTACTGCGTTCGCGTTGTCTATAATTGAAACAAAATGAAACTTTATAAAATTTCAACAGAAACAAGTAGGGAAATTATTTTAGGTTCAGGTTTATTTAACCATTTGATGAGAGCAATGAAGTATTAAAAATTATCCGGATAAAATTAAGCAACAACAATTTTTAAATACAGAACTTTACAGCTTTACACGGATCACATTTTTCTACTTTAAAGCATCATCGAATTTTATCGGTTAAACAAATCATGTAGTATTTTGGAGGATAAATATCTGCAACTATAATTTAGTGTAATAAAAAATTCAACCAATGATTTATCCAAGAATGGAATGCTGCGAATCATTTGGACACCAGGAAATGAAAAAAAATTATAATCTATCAAATCGAGAAAGAAGTGGAGAGATTAAGATGAGGGGAAAACCACGAGAACATTGAATTTAAATAATACTGATCATAAAAAGTGTATGAGCGTCTCCACCTTGATACCCTTTGCGAATATAACGAATGCAAGACATGTAGATAGGACTGGGAAACAATAAAATATTTTCTTAGTTATTTTGTCTTTGAAAATTTGGGATCCCAGCATTTTAAAGAAATCATTCTGTCAGATAGTACCCCACTTAAAGAAGTGGACTGAAAATTATTGAACGAGTCCTATAAGTTTTATTTTCGGTTTCATATTTCCAAATCGGAACGCACACAACAAGTCGATATCCTTAATTTAGATAGACTCCCCTTCTCAACCCTCCTAACTATCTAAGATAAAAATGCATCAACTCAAACAGCTAGTGAATAATGATTTGACTGACTAAAAATGTATCGATATAGAAGACAAGATGATGCCGAGAGATATTAAAAATAGATTTTCTAGTAAGAAATGATGCTTAAACACTTGCAAAAGAAGTTATAATAAATTCGTTAAAAGTCATATATAAACCCTGTGAAATACCTATGGCACCAAGTTGATGCCAAGTTTACAATCGTTAAAAGTCATACATAAACCCGGAAAAAATATTTCGGAATTAGAAAAAAATTTGACTCAACTCACTTAAAGCTTAGTCTTCCAAACCCATTATGCCTCTGCAATTTGCATTTTTCTTCGGCTGATATGGAAAATAACATTATTCAGTTTGGTTGTTGTAACTTTTCGGCTGTATTCGGTTGTTATTTCTTGAGGAAAAAACTTGCGATTGATACAGCTGCCGCTGGATTGACAATCTATGGTCGAGTGTAACTTGTATCATTCCGGAGCGTAGATCCAAATGTCGAGTGAACACTCAGTATGGCATATGTGGTGTGTACAGATGTGACATGATGTAATACAGTATAAAGTAAGCGATATTATGACAAGATTCTGGTATAACTAATATTTGTTTATATAAAACTAAATATGACTAAATTAGGTACTTTTAAGTGATTAGCGAAACTGGACTTGTATAGGGACTATTACAAATTTTAGACTTATTCCACTTGATCTGGTTCTCGAATTTCAAATAACACGGAAATCTTCTTAATAAAATTTCTTAAAAATATTTTTATATATAAAAGTTTTATGAAATTAAATTTCCCTTTTCCAGGAAAATCTTTGTATAAACCGATAAATATCAGAGGCCAAAATAACAATAGACAAAAAAGTGTCATAAAGACTTTTGATCACAAATTTATATAGATAAATCGGCTGAACCTTATTAAATTCAATACAAAGGTATTTCGGAACTTTAAAATAACATCAGCAGTCTATGTTTGTATACGGTATATAATATAAGTACTTACAGTTTATGTTCCTGAACTTTTGGCTGTTGATGACCCAATTGTTCAGGTTTTAATATTGTCTCCAATAAAGCTTTAGATTGTTCAATATCTTGATGATCAATTTCATGATCTGAGGGAGCAGCAGCATGTTGTTGCTCCTTATGTTTTTCTACTGCGTGTGGATGCTCTCTATGTTTTTCTGAGGCATGTGGTTGCTCCTTATGTTTCTCAACAGATTTCTGTTCATCAAGCTGTTTGGAAAATATCGAACTTTTATCACTAAAATCTTTTTTTCTTTTTTGATTTTTATAAAAAATCTCACCTTTCGTTCTAACGATTTAACATAACGTAAACACTCTTTACGTTGACTCATTTCTCTATCGAGGGATAAATATTGATCCCAAATAGAGTACATACGATTTAATTGTTCTATGGCACCATATGCTGCCAAAGCAGCTGTAATAGTCGATGTTAAACGATATTGTAAAGGTTCTATGGATTCTTCACATTCTTTACGTATTTTATCGCAACATTGACATTGATGTTGTGGTTGTGGTGGTTGTTGTTGTTGTTGTTGTTGTGGATGCTGCTGATGTTGGTTCGGATGTTGTTGACGTTTATCATCTTCCCGTATTGCCTTTTTTTCATTACCCATGGTACGATGAAAATTTTGACAATCATTTGCTATCGATCTATGAAGCATACGCTGAAATTCCTCTTGACGCTCAGCTGTATTGATTATACCATGAAATTCATTGGGTAAATCTTTTTTGGTTGGTGGATAAACGAAAACATTTTCAGTATGGGAATTTTTAGTTAAAGTTTCTCTGGGATCTGGTGGCGGTGTAGGCAGCGATTCTCGCGGAATGATTGTTGAAGTACGTCGTGATGGTGGACGTGAAGTGGGAGTGGTTGCAGATGATGATGATGGTGTATTAATTTGTAATCTATCAACATGAAATTTATCCATTATGTAAGATATACAATACAAAAGAAATTCGTGAGATATCAGTTCATTGATACTGAAAAAATAGAAGTGAAATGGTTCTAAATAAAATGATAACGAAAAGAGAAAAGCAAAAGTTTGGAAACTAATACAAATGATTTAAAAAAAATGACTTGTATAAATGAATAAGTCGGACGAAAGAGTAGATTGATTAAAATCGTATTGGAAATTTTGCCATATCAAAATTTCCTTTAAATAGATTTTAAGATCGTCTGTTGTTTACATTCTGAAGTACAAAAATTAAATGAAGTTTGGCCAGCTTGTTAATTATCCATCACCGTAGTTTGCTATTAAAAACGAGCAATAAGGATTCGGTAGAAATTATAGCCAGATATCTGAGACAATCTTTAAAAATGAGAAACATTGACTCAACTATTATGAAATTTGTCCCATAAATATATAATATGTCTCTACAAAATATTGAGATAGGACAATGGAGAGTAATGTTCCTCCTAAAAACTTGATTTCAATAAAGTGAATCTTCGAAACTTTTTCGCATTTGGTTAGACAAATATTCAATACTACAATATCTTTTAAATAGGTCACAGGTGAATGGTCATTCCCATTTAAATGAAAGTATTAATATCGCGTGTGTCCTAATCTATAACTTTTTCTAAATCGTCATACCAATAGGTCCTGAAGTTCTCCCGGTACTGTTTAATAATATTAGAAACAGTTTTACAACAGATCTTCAAATGCTTGTCCAAAGTTTTGTAGGCTCCAGTATCGTTTTATTGCAAATATTAAATAGTTTTTTTTTCTGGTAACTCATCAGATAATCAGTTAAGGACTATATATTAATTTGTCTGACATTAATCATAATAACTGAAATATTTTACAAAGGTAATTTGATAAAAGAAAATATTTCTGAAATCCTAAAATCTTAATGCAATATTGAATAGGACACGGGGATTTGAAACTCCCCAATATCGAATATTTTCATTCTTATTTTATTTGTTTTTACAACAAAAAAAAAATGATTTTGTAACAAAATTTTTATAAATAACTGAAAACATCATAAAATAATACAAATTTTTTTGTAAAAAAAAATTATTCTTTTGAAAATATGAAAAATATTTTTCAAAATGAAATTTAATATTAAACAAGTAAGAATGATACATTCGGTTTGGCCGAATCCCTAATACCCTCCAACACAAATGCATGTGAAATAAATATGTTATATTTCGTACATACAAACTCACACATACATTAACAAACGCATACAATATATGAAACACAGGAGCATTTAATAAGTCATAAAATTGGTTATATTTTTGGCTATAACCTTTTTTTCTTCTGGACCGATTTTGATAATTTTTGAAATAGTAATGAAGTACAAATAATTAAATAATTTGACAAAATTTTATTCTAATTTGTCAATTTAGTATTATATTCAGGACTATTACAAATACTCAGGCCAAAACTTCATTGAACTCTGTAACTTATTGTGGATGTGAGGGTGTTAACGATAGACAGATGGGCATAGCAAAATGGGGTCTGAGATGATTCCTTCTTAGCATTACTCACGGAATGACTAAGTTAATATACCCTCTCCATCACTTGTGTTGGTGTAGGGTATTAAAAAAAATAAAATTTTGAAATCCCTCATAAGTCCCGACTGAACTAAGAAAAAAATATAAAAGAAAATTCAAATAAAGAAAATAATAAATAATTATTTAAAAGGAAAAAAGCACGTTTTTACCCAAATAAGTTAATGCGAATAAAATCGAAATCAACACAAGAATATTTTTAAACAAAATGGGGAAACAGCAAAAAAAAAATTAATAATAATTGTGTTTTACCAACAAATGATTGTTTATGAAAATAATAACAACAACAACATCAACACTCACTTAAACACACATTAACACATAAGACAAATAGAAAGACAGATGGATGGAAGGAAGGACAGATTGTCTGTCTGTCTCTCTGTCTGTCTGTCCGACATCTATACAAAATGTAAACTTTAAAGAAAATTAATTTTGAATGGAAAAAAATTAACGCATCATTTAAATAAAAATAACGAAAAATATTCATTCATTCATACATTCATAAATACATACAAACGATAAATATTGAAAAATCAAAATATTTTTCCCCCAAAACTAAAGAATATTAAGGGCAATTAAAACCAAAAAAAGAAGAAAAGAAAATATTATAAGAGGGTAAAATTAAAAGAAAAAACAAATAGAAATGCTATATTCGGCTATAACGAATCTTCAATACCCTCCACCTTAAATACATTATGTTTCCTACATACACACTCACTAACGAATACAATTTATAACAGTTTTTTTCAATATAACCCAGGACCACTTAATCAATCATGAAATTTGTTATATGTTTATCTATAACATTTTTTCGACTGAACCGATTTGATGATTTTTCGAGTAATAATGAAGTACATACAACATAACATTACTGAAAAATTTCATTTAAATTTGATTTGATTTTTTTCGCTTGAACTTAAAGATTGCCTCAGTTATATCTTTTAGTATACTAAACCGATTTTGCAATTTTAAAATAGGAAACTATGCAGGACTTTAGCAAATACTCAGAACAAATTGTATTGAGCTCTGTGGATGTGAGCGTGTCAACAACATGGATGAACATAGGCAAATCTACTCAGATTTTGATATATACTGATTATGGAGTCTGAGATGATTTCTTCTTAGCCTTACGCACGGAATGACAAATTTAATATACCCTCTCCACCACTTTTGGTGATGGAGGGTATAAAATACATATACTTAATATATGAAAAGAACAAAAATACACCAGAATTGGAAAAAATCTTTCACTCACTCACACACACACACATATATATATATTCACAATCATACACTTTTAAACATAAACATTTAGTTTTTTTTTACACAGAATTTTAGCAAAATTTATTTATTTCATTTAATTTATGTTAAACAAAAACCATCGAAAAAAAACTATTGTTTTCTTGAAATATTTCTATTTGAATTTATTTATTTTATTTTAAAAATTTAATAAGAAAATTATTAAATTTTAAAATTTTTGTTGTTTCATTTTTTTCTCACTTCACTTTAAAGATCGCAAATTGTTGCTCTCTTTATGTTTATGAAATGCACTGAAGAGAATGAGAACAAGAGAGAGTTTAATTAATTATACACAGAGAGAAACACTTTCACTGTTTATTGTTTTTCTTTCTTTTTTGCCAATTTCATTTTCTTATTGATTTTGATTTTTTTTTTGTGTTTTCCATTATCTACTCGCTTAAGGAGTGAGAACAAGAAATTTCTTGAAAATTTGAATTGATCACAGATCAATAAAAGTTATATTTTTTATAAGTTTATAGATCTTTTTCGTACACACATTTTTGAATTCTTTAATATTCTTTTCGTAATAAAGAGTGAGATTGAAAAATTCTTAACACACGTTTTAAACCGAGTATTTTTTCATTGTTCTTATTTTGATCAAGTTGCCTTTGTAAAACATGTCAGTTATTATGTTAAATATCAAACAAATGTGAATATACTCTTTATCTGATTAAATTTAGTGACCAGAAAAAAGTTTGTCCTAAAATTATTATATACTTTCAACAAAATCCAACTTAGTCCTACAAAAAGATGGCCAACATCTGCCGTCAAACTGTTTCCAATGTTATTAAACTGTTCCGGGAAAACAGAAATGGATCACATGATGTTTCTAAACCTTTTTTTTTTTTTGCAACTTTTTGGTAAAAATTTTATGTTGTTGATGATCGAAGGATCGAATCTGATTCCAATCATAGGACTGTGTCTTTTTATTTTTGTCCCGACTTTGCATCCTGTCACTACATTGAAAAAGTCCTTGAGTGGTATAAGAAAATTTCATCACTAGCTCAACTCCTTTTCAATTCTGGCTTCTTTTTATATGGATCTCAATCTTGCTCGCTTTTGAATGTAACCCTATACTTTTTAAAATAAAAATAGTTTGTTAAGTGACTAACGATATAATACAAGATCACGAAAAATGGGTCCACTTCCATATCTCCCTCACCTTGATTTCTGTATCGAAATCGAAAATTGTTTAAGTTAATGCATATTGATGGTATGCTACTATCAATTATCGATAACTTTGAGAAATATGTAACGAAAAAATTCGTTATTATTTCGATTGAGAAAAAAGGTTTTACCCTTCAATAAAACAAATTTTTGTTATTAACACAAAATTGCTTAAAATTTGTGATATATATTTTTTATTTAATTCCTTTACCGCTAATTCGAAATCAACTTCGAAATTATAACATTAAAATTCGATATTTTTTGATTTAGTCGTTCTTAAGGCCAAATATGTTTTAAGATTTTTTCGATCTCACTTTTTATAATTTTGTGTGTGTATCATTATTTTCTGTATTTTATATATTTTTTCGTTTTTCTTAAAAATAAAACGAAAATTTTTGAATTGAGTTAAGAAAATTTTTAAGAGGTTTTTCCAACGTATACACATTTTTTATGACCACTTTTTTCACTTTTCGAAATAATGGAAAAAAATTTTGAACTTCTATTTTGTGTAATAATCACTTTTTTAATTTACTATGTATTTTTACATAATTATTATTTAATTATTATTAAATTATTATTAAATTATGATTAAATTATTATTATTATTATTATTATTATTATTATTATTATTATTATTATTATTAATTTTGTACTTAAATACCATTTAATACTTATAGAAAATTTTTAATGAAATTTTCATCATATTTATGATTATATACGTATATGTATTTATATATATATGTATATATTTTTTCTTAAGACACCGCCATATATTATATATATAAAAAAATATTTTTATTGTATATTTTTTATTCTTTTATTATTATTATTATTATTATTATTATTATTATTATTATTATTATTATTTAATTTTCCAAACGTCTTCAATACAATACAATCCGCTCGTTTGCTGCCTTTAGAGAAATTTCAATTCTTTTCAAAAACTTTAATATTGAAAATACACGTCCGCCACGTTAAACGTTTAATTAAATTCTATTTAAATTTTGTAGTTTTCCGACAAAAATTTTACTCGGATTTTTAATTTTCTTTTTTTTTTCAAAATCAACATCAAGAACTGCTAAAAAAAGCTCTCCCTCTGGTTCTCTTGCGAAGATTTTAAAAATATCTCTGTGTTATAATTTCGAATCTTAATGTTTTGAATGTTCTACTTTCAAAACGAAGGCGACTGACTGCAAATGTCTATGTGTCTGTCAGTCTGTATATTTGTTTCATTTCTTTTATTTTACAAAATGTGTTCTTATCATTTTGAAAATTGATAATGGAAAATCTATACAGTGAGGAACAGATATGGTTTGTGTATGTTTGTTTTTCTATAAATTGATCTATTGTTCAGAATATAAACTGATCTATTGTCTAAATTATAAACTGAACTATATATAGTCTGAACTCTTAACTGTTTTATAGTTTAGACTAAAAATTGTTATATAATCCAGACTTTAAATTAATCTCTTGTCTTGACACTAAAGCGGTCTATAGTATCGACTAAAAACTGTCTATAGTATAGGCTATAAACTAAACTATATACTTATATATAGTCTAAAATATGAACTGAGATATAGGTTAGACTATAAACTTAATTATAGTTTAGACTATAATCTGATCTATAGTCTAGACTGTAAACTACATTCAAATTTAAAATATTTAGTCTTGGCTATATACTAATCTATTGCCTAGACTATAAACTGATTTATAGTCAAGACTGCAAACTGACATATTGTCTAGAGTATAAACTGATCTATTTGTCAGACTGGTTACTTTTCATTTTTTATACCACTGTTCCGTAGCGACTTTCTAACGTCTCAGCTATTTGTTCTACTAATTGATATAATTTTTAAAGTACTAATTTAATTTTTAAAAAATAGAAACTTCAGTACAAAAAAAAATTAATCAGTGAAAAACTGCTGCCACCTTTTTGGAAAAAACTCCGAAAAACATAAATTTTTTTAATGTTTAGACTCATATAACCTTTAAGCGGATTTTTTAGAAATTATAGCGTATCTGGCATATATTTTGAAACGATTTCCGACCCACACAAATTGACAAAAGTGACTTAGATTTGCCTTTATTTATGTCTGAGGAGCTTCGGTTTTTTGTTTGATTATGAATCTTATACAACACCCCTCTTTCACATTCAAGCGTCTTTAACTTTATAGAGCACTTTGTTAGAATGATTCGAAAACATATTGCATCCAAAAAATACTTAAAGAGAAATTAAAATTGAACAGTTTTATATATTTTTATTTTGGTTTTTAATAAAAAATTAAGAAAAAGGAGTTTTGTGAACAAACAATTTTTAATATTTCAAAAAAGGATAGAAAAGATTTCAAATATATATGAGTATCTCTGAAACTGTCAAAGAGGGGTAAAGTCTTAGCTCTAACTAAATGTATGAAATTTTCTTAAGATACCTTTAAAGATTCAAAAGTTACAGAATTATTTCCAAAAACTGATTTTGGGACAAATTTGTTATGGTCGTATATGATATAAAAACAATAATCTTGAATCCTGAAAATAGAAATAGTTTATTTAAGCATTCACGTTGAAATAAGTTCAATTTATGTATTTACTTTTATTAATATATATATAATTCAATTTACAATAAACTCACAAGTTATATATATATGTAAGCTGCTTGATATGTAAACCTATTTTATTTGAAAAATATATTCTGACATCTCTGCAGTTTAAAAACAGATGTTCAAGCCGCAGTTAATAATGTTTATAAAATCGCCGCCGTCAATGAATTTTAGCAACACAGTTCTCCGTTCATCAGGTTATGTAGTCATTTTAGAAACAATTATTTTGAATTTAGAGTTTTTCACAAAAAAACATAATAATTTTAAATAAAATGTTGTCCATGGTAACAACATCTATGCGTAGCTTGGTTATACGTCAACAAGTGTCCGTTGATATTTTAAGAAAGATTCATAACACCGCTGTATGTGATGCCGCCCGTAAGGGTACACGCGAAAAGGCACGCAAGAAAAAAGTTAAAGTGGAAGTGAAAAAAGTAGGATTTATACCACACAATCAGAGAGATAAAAAGTAAGTCATCCTTTAAAAAATTCTGCTTTATTAATCATTATAATTAATTTATCATTATTTAAGGATTAACTTACAACGTGAAAATAAACATATTGATGATTCGTGGAAACAAATTTCCACTGATAACTGTTATGTGGGAAAATATTATCGTTGGCCTGTCTATACAGTGGCAGAAGCTGTGCAGTGTCATCGGGAAACGCATCATCCCTCCATGTATAATGAACCAAACGCTCCACTGATTGTTAATATTGAATTGAATATGAAAGGTGAAAAGGCTACACGGTTTGTGGATAATTTCCAACGTATGGCTATGGTACCACATAAATTTGATCATGGTGAAGAAAGGCGCATATTGGTCTTTACCAAAGGCAATGTAATTATAATTTAAACTTTTAATTAGAACCACCTTTTTGCCAGTGCGTTTTGCTGCACAAAAATTCTTCTCAATCCTTAATCTCAAAAGAAATTTCATAATTCACTACCTGCATTAAACAAATTTCATGCAACGGAAATGTTGTCAAATCCCCCTGACCATACCCGTTTTAAAATTTTAAATTAATCCTATAAAGTGACCAAATTTGGAAACTTTATGTAAAATAGTTATTTAGATATTCGAAAGTCAATGTTTGTCATGGGGTATCCCTTCCTCCAGTCCTATTCGTCCAGCATTTTGTCCGCTTAAACAGTTTCTATAGAATGAAGTTGGGACCAAATTTGTGAGCTTTCGCTGTTATATTCTTCATATGCGATCTCTCTGGTCCTATCGCAAGATTTATAGTCTTTTTTCTTTCGGATGTATTGGGATCATTCTGTGAAAATCTTATCAAAATTGACCCATCTGTTTTGCAATCCTTACTTTACATACATACATACATACATACATACATACATACATACATACATACATACATATATACATACATACATGCATACATATATACAAACAATCTATGTTATTATATAGATAAATAAAATAAACTTTTAATTAAAGGATGAAATTATGGAAGCCCGACAAGCCGGTGCTACATTAGTTGGAGGAGTTGAATTAATCAAGGATATAACAAATGGCGAACTTTTATTAACTGACTACCAATACGTTATAGCCCATCCGAATATTTTGCCCGAACTTGTGGCTTTGCGTGGCTTAATGAAACGTAAATTTCCAAATCCTAAAGCTGAAACTTTAGGTGCTAACCTCACCGAAATGATTAAACGTTTTTCGGATGGCATCAGTTATTCTGCAGCCAAAGATGAACATCAACAGGATTTTGGTTTAATTACAACATCAATTGGTACTTTAAATATGGATGTAAAGCATTTGGAAGAAAATTTACGTTCACTATTGCGGGATGTTAACTCGGTGAGACCAAAACGTGAAGGACGTTTTATAACACGTGTCTTGCTAAAAAGTCCGCCTAGTCGTGAACAACTCAAAATTGATGCTTTTCAATATATACCGGAAATGTATGAGAAGCCCACAGGTGGTGGTAAAAAACCTGCCGTAAAACCGGCCAAACAGCAATTAAAAGATACTGAAGATGACGATGACAATGTAGACGAAGAAGAAGAGATCCAAAAACAACATAAAGCTGTTATTTAAATGGATGAATTCATTAATTTAATTATAGAAATAAAAAAAATCTTATTAAATATAAACATTGTTTTATTAAATTTTTGTTAAAAAAGTTAAAAAGTAAATATTATTAATTTAAGTATTTAAATGTTTGCTTTATTTTTAACATGATCTTGATAGAATTGTGGAATAAAAGATTTATTCGTTTTTCCTTCATATATTTTATAGTAGAAATTATGTCCATTATTACTTATCACATACACCGTATCTAAACAATTGATATCCGACATTAATTTCTCAATACGACACAAAAAGTCTAACAGAAATGCTTCACTACTCCATAACTGTTTAAGTTCAAACTTAAAAATATAATAAACATAATTTAGATTATGAGAAACAAATTATATAAAATACAATAATTACATGGGAAAAATGTGATAGAAGTTTATGTTCCAAAGGTTCTCTTACAACTCCATTTGCATCCTTGTAGGCTACAAAAATATCATTTACTTTAGTTAAATAAGCCATATATAAATACTTGAATAACTTTTTGAATTTATGTGGACTCGTTTTCCACATTTGTTTAACTAAAACAAAACGACATTTATTAAATTCATCCATGTTATCGCTGAAATAGATTATAGTTAATAAATGTAGTGATTATAAAACGTTTACCTTTAAAATTCTTAATTACAATTCTTTAAATTCTTCCTCTGACAAAATTGCATGAATGGATCCATTGTAAAGAATATCAAATTTACCCAAATCACTTTGGAAAACTCCAAGAAATTCAATTTTCTCATTCCAAGGTTTTTTAATGTCAGGTATTACATTAGCTGTATCTGAAAATATACAAACATGATAATTATACAAAATGTTTAAGGCCCTTCGTGCTCAGAAATTCAGAATGTCCTCTCGGAATGGAGGTTTTGGCCCAGTTAAAATAATTCCTTTTTTATACTTATTGAAAAGCAAATTAATGCCAGTAAAAATTGTAAGTGATATCCTACCATCACCACACATCGTTGGTTGTAAATGCTAATACAAAAAAATAATGAGTAACCATCGTATAATTTGCTTTTCCGCTTTAGACTTAAGTCGCTTAAGTCAGAAAGACACACGAAAAAACATTCGAAGGTCGTTCTATAAGTTTTCGTAGATACTATTAGTAAGACTCAAGGTGGCGTAGAGTTTGCCATAGTCGGCCTTCACCGATATAACTCTTTTATTTGCTTTTAATTATTTTTATTGTTTTCCTCTTTTCCCGAGCAGATAGTTATTCAAGCAATACCAGTACGAGGACGTTTAACAATTATTTTGTAGTTTATTTTCTTTTTTCACCAATTAAATGGAAAATTTTTAAATTAAGTACGGATTTGAAATGTTCACGGATCATTCTTAAAGGTAAAATTGAAATTTCTTAAAGTTTCACATTTAAAAGTAGGAGAATCGGTTAAGTATATTAAATGATATAGACCGTTATCTTAGGCATACTCTAAATACAAGAGAACTTACGTAAAATAGTCAAAAATAAATTTACAAATTTGAATGAAATTTTGCAGTAATTTTATGTGGTATGTACTTCATTATAATTCCAAAAGTTATCAAAATCAGTTCAGTACACAGAAAGTTATAGCTAAAAATATAACTAAATGTATGACTCATTAAAGGTTTGAGAAAGTATGTGTGAGTGTGTATGTACGAAATATAACATATTCACTTCACATGCACTTGTTTGTGCTAATAAGTTTAATGAAAGAATACAAAAAACATTTTGAATTAATCTAATTTTGGACAGAATTAGACTATTATTTGTTTTATGGCCACAGAGGACTTTCAAATTTACATAAAGACAGTAAAAACTCACAGTGATTTTAGTCCATTTGTCTACATACATATGTACATTGACGAACATGAATAATTTACCTGCAAATACGTATCTTTTGATTTGGTTATGATGTGTATCAACCGGCTTTGATACTGATGAAACATCGTCATCATCATTAACTTCCTCCGATTCATTAGGATCATTTGTAATATAAATATTACCATCATAACGTGAAACACGTATGGACATATTGTTGCGGCTTTTATTATAAAGCGCACTCATAATTTGAATAAGTGTAGTGGAACGTGTAAAAACTTTTGTTCTGTTTTCTTTGGGAGGATCTTTATTAGTTATAACATAATTAAGACACAAATCAACATGTTTTGAATAATAACTCGTACTCAGATATTCTTCATAGCCAACATTTAAATCAATTGGAAAAATTTCAGCTGGTGGGGTAATAAAATAACGAATACTCTTCGCTCGTGCTATTCTTGTCCCTTGCCTTTCGTAGTATGACACAATGCGGATATTTGAGAAATGTATTTCAGTTGTTTTTCGGTATTCATGACATTTATTCTCTGTAAGTGTAAACAATTTAGTTACTGCACCTTCCATGTCAACCTACATAAAATATATTCTATCTTATTTATTTATTTTATGGACAATATTCTGTTAAACTAACTAATGGAAATTGAATATAAATCCTAACTAAAATTAAATAAATAAGTGGTTGTAATAAAAAGCTTATAAAGGGGAAATACATATTTCGTTTTATATGAAGTTACATATGACTACAACCGTAAATATTGCCAAAGATTTTTTAACATGCAGACTACACGCTATCATTTTAAGCAATGAAGATTTATGAAACTTACAAACACGTAGTGCAGCTTATTACAAAAATGTAAACACACATTGTAAACAAATTTTGACATTATGTTAACAAGAGAACGAACAAAGCAAAATCTGCTGAACTTTTACGGTCATTCCACCATGATTTGAACTAAGGCAAAGTAATTAATTTGCATTAACTGATCTTTTTATACCCTACATACCACGAGTTTCACCCTTCCAATTACACACTGAAACTCATAAAAATGCACATATATTAATAGCATTTGGTCGAATTAATGTAAATACAAACCAATACCGATGTGCGAAATTATACGAGTGTCGGTCCATATTTTCTTAATTTTTATTAACCAACCAGAAAAAATCCTGTTAAAACGCATAGAGGGCCGTTTATAAATTTTAAGCAGCAATCATTTACAACCAACAATGTGGTGTAGGGTGTTACATATTCGTGCTTGACCGACTATAACATTTTAATTTGTATAATGTATACGTTTGTGAGCGTGTATCTACGAAACATAACGATTTAACTTTACACGAGTTTGCGGTGGAGGGGTATTGAATAAAAGCATTCTTACAAATTTGAATGAAATGAAAAATGGGAATTCCTTATTTAAAAGACAAAATCAGTTGAGTTTATTTCGTTCTTTATATAATTTCGCAATATTCCATATATTCTTTAGTAACAAATGTTTTATCGTTTTTACCCTCAAAGACTTCGCAATAAAAAGAATTTTCTTTATATTGAAATGAATAAACAGTACATAAATCATTCACTGATGACATCTGTTTTTCAACATTTTGTAAAAATTCATATAAGAATCCATTCAACACTGATGGCTTCCAAAATCGATTCTAAAAATGAGTCAAATCATCTTATAATCAATATGAAATATTTATCATTAATTATATAACTTACCTTTGGTAAGTCGTTTGAAAATGTATGTTTTATAGGTTCATTTACAATACCCTCCTTATCTTTATAAGCCACATAAATATCTCTTACATTACCTAAATAGGCTTGTACCCAATATTTTAAATAAATCATATCTTTATTTTTGTTACGTTTCAACATTTGTTTACCCAAAACATAACGACACTTATTGAGTGCATCAAAATCATCACTAGAAAACAAAAAGAATTAGAATTTCTTAATTAAAATATGATTTTAAAACAGAAAAAGTCAAACTCGGGCAGCAGCGGATACATATATTGTATTTTGATTTTGATTGGGGCCTCAACACTAATATTTATGTGAAATTTATTAAAGGAAAATAAGTTTTTCGGGAGTATTACATGGGAGTTAGAAAAAATTATGAATCGGCCCTCGTATACTTTCTCACAGCTGTTCTGGCTAATATTTATCTTAATTTGACCAAAATTTTTGCAATACCTACGTAAGAGGATTCAAATTAATATATTTATAGAAAATATTTAAACATTACTATAAAAAATAAACAAAAAAGAGTGTAATAGTCTGTTAAGACCAACTTTATAATACTTCACACCATTGCGTAGTCATGAAAAATTATGTACCTGCTTTTGATTTTAAGATTTGTGCTTGATAAGGGTATCTTCTGGTTTTAAATATCTGAAACATACAAGATATCATCACAATATTCTAACATCTTTTGAGACTTATGCACTTTAAATTGATTTTAGGAAGTAGGTCTTTATGCGAACTACGTTCAATTTGAACTGATACGGAATCAATTTATACACGTTTAATTATAACATTTTAATATCTGTTTTCAGAGGTTCAAAACTCTATTTCTGGAGGATATTTATATGGGAGTTTTTTGAAATATTAGAACGAACATGACCAATCTCAATAGATTTCGTTCTTCAACCACAAATGTAACATCAAGATATTTAAAAAATTGCGAACTGTAGAGTTTACAAGACTTTTATATAAACAGCGATGTGACGATACATATTAGCAATACTTACAACTTTTCGATTGTTTTTTCTGAAATTATTCCTTGTACTATGCCTGAATAAATGACTTCGTATTTTCCAAAATTACTACAATGTACCCCAACTAGGCCTATATTATCATCATAAGGTTCATCAAATTTTGAAGGAGTTTTTGGAGAACCTAAATAATAAACAAATTTATTTTTATTTGTATATTAAAATAAATTATTGAAAACAAAAAACATACCAAAGAATAATAACTTATCCAAACGACGGTAATGAGTGTGTATAGGTGTTACTTCATACAAAGATTCGCCTTCGCTTACCAACAACATATACAAATTACAATTATAACGTGATACATTTATTTTAAAATAAGAAAATACATTATAATAAGCTGATGCCATTATCCCAACTAAGGTTTGACGACTTGTGATTACTTTAGTCTTGTCTATATTTTTAACATCACTAATTACAGCACCAGGCTTCATCATATATTTTAATGTTAATGCAAAATTTCGATAACCCATACATTCTTCTCCGGGAATATATTGGTCAACATCATCAAGATTTAAGTCTAATGGATATCGATTAGATTCAATGTTTTGAAAGTATTTCATACGTTTGGCATCCGAAACTTTGCCATGATTGTAGTCGTAAAGGGCAACCAAAAGAGGTTTTCCAAAATATACACCTTTTCTGTTATATTTATGTAATGATCTCGAATTTATATAAAATATTGGTTTAGATATTTTTGATTCCATTATTATTATTATTATTATTATTATTATTATTATTATTATTATTATTATTATTATTATTAAACAACAAATGCAACAAGGGAAATGACTATAAATGATTACAATAACTTAAAAAAAATTCTAGAGATAACAGGGTTGCCATAAAGAATTTAAAAATTATACTTAGGCGATTTCTAAATTACACATTTGAAGAAAATTTACATATGTATTTTTATATTCTCCACCACCATAAGTGCCGTAACTTGTGTAAAGCTAAGAAGGAATCAACTAAAACCCCATAAAAAATATATATTGGCACACTCACTTCCACAGGGCTCAATGAAATTTGGATTGAGTATTTTCTAAAGTCCTAAGAAGTTTTCTATTTAAAACTAGTAAAATCGATTCAATATATTTAAAGATATAGACCGATATCTGATACATCCTCTAAGTTTAAAGGAAAAGCTTTCGTAAAATGGTCAATTATAAATTAGAAAAAATGTTATAGCTAAAAATATAGCTAATTTTGTGACTCATTAAGTGTTACTGTGTTATATGTGTATGTACATTACATAGCGTAGAGGGTATTGAAGATTCGGCATAGCCGAATATAAAGTTTTTTTTTATTTTTATTTAAACAATAATTAAAAAATAATCATAAATAATAATAAAGAAACTATCACTTTGTTAATATTTCCAATACTACCGGGAAATGTATGAGAAAAATATTTCCAATTCTTTCTGATAACTTTTTGATGTGGTTTATAATTTGCAAAAACCTGTGCAATTTGCTGCATATAAAATTCTCCTTAAATCTCGATCTCGAAAAAAAATTTCACATTTTTACAAATCCCTCTGACCCTGTCCATTCCTATACTAAAATTGTATTTTCCTTTAATCCCTCATATTGTCCAGTTCCATTACACATACATTATACGTAATTACACATGAAAACACTGAAAAATGATATAAATTATGCATTTCCATGCATGATGTTTTTATTTGAATTCTTTGATTTTGAAGGTTTTTTTGAATGCTTTTTAAGTGAAATACCTCCGCCAGATGTTTTTCATTACATAAAAACTATTAAGACATATTTATGATGCATCTCTGTTTATCGTCTTTTGTATTTAGGTGGGCACTAATACCTCGCGATAAATTTATCGGGGTATTAAGTTGCTCATGCGTTTATTGCTTAGTTCTAAAAGATGCTCTACACAATCATCACTTAGATTTATTGGTATACAAGAAAATACTTAGCAGCTAATGTTGCTATACCTATATTACCACCCATTTCGTTTAGATGCTATTAGGCCCGTTTGAAATATATATCATTGGT
Source organism: Cochliomyia hominivorax (assembly GCA_004302925.2). Lineage (NCBI taxonomy): Eukaryota > Metazoa > Arthropoda > Insecta > Diptera > Calliphoridae > Cochliomyia > Cochliomyia hominivorax. Next base: position 91,849,961 of record PYHX02000467.1, on the reverse strand, counting down.
CTGATCATATTTCTGTTTCCATTCCATAGTATTACTTTCGCTGACACTTATGAAATATTTGTTTCTGTTGTATGGGTCGTTTTTGATTTTTGGTGGATATCAGTTGGAATCGCATTTGTCTAATTTTTTTCAAGGCCTTTTTTCTTTGTAGTTCTACGTATAACAGAAGGTTGTTGACAATATCTAAAATCATGGCATATTGTAGGGAATTAGTACAACAATTTCCAATGATTCAGGAAGTTTCTAAAAATGAAAAGCATTTTCAAAAGATAGCAGTGCGGTTAGATTAGTGCTTGGACTATTTAGTACGAAATGTTAAAACTAATGCAGATTTAAAAAACATAAAATGCTTAAAACGTTTCTGAGAGGAACTCTGCAAAAATTTAAAAGCCAAAAACAGAACGCCAAAGTCAAATTCTCTAAAAAAATATTCTTGCTGCATAATTGATGACGAAATGCATGATCCGACAAAATTTTCGCAACATGCTGGTCAAATATTTTATGCTTTTGAAGCTGAAGGAATAGGTTGTTTACATTCTTATTTTTGGTCTGACTTGACATCCAGTCTGTATTTGTACCAAGAGTGGCGAATACTCAAAACTGCCCGAAGCTAAGGCCAGTGGACAAATGTTGTGCTTTTGTTAAAAGAGAATTGAAGATTTTTCTTTAATTCCTGGTAAAAAGCTTAACTTTTGAATAACTTTCTGTATCGATTTAACGATGACTTTATGAAATTTGGCATGAGGGTCGGTCCATAATTAGTTCTAGCTTCGATCCTCTCTTAATTCGCAATATGTCTATAGAAGGAGCAGGTAGGTCGAGACTGCTCTTCACTCATTGGTTGGCTTTATTGAAAAGTCACTAATGTTTGTTGGATTGACGATTATTTTACAGCGACACACAGTTTAATAATAACAATAAAAAAATAAAATTTACTCATTTTAAAGAAATTATAAAACAAAAACAAAATTAACTCTAAAAATCTCTGCTTAAAACCTAAACAACTTTAACAACATTTTGTTATTTGATAGAAACAAATAATTTTTTGACTGATAAAGCATTTTGATGATCGGTTCATTATGTGTGACATCGGTTCATAATATTTCACAACTTAATACATATTTATTGTTTATTATATTTTATTTTATTTTTTGGTTCATATAAATAAATTAAAAAATAGGAAATTATTTAAGCTTTTTGTGCTATACCCGATGAACGATTATGTTGTCGTTGCATTTCCAATTGTTTTACTCTAGTGTATGCTGCACTCGCCACTAAAACTACAATATTTGATGTCCACCATAAAATTGATTTCGTTTCGTTATACCACTGAGTTGCTATCACAGTTTGTGCGCAAGCTTTAGCTGTGCCCGAAATGTTATGTGTCAATGGAGATGTTACCTTAACAATAAAAATATTTAGATAAAAAAGACGAAATAATTTGTAACATTATTTAAAAAAATACCTTTATTTGCAGTGCTGTTACGAAACCAATGGCAAAACCACATATACCTCCTATTAACATGGTTATAACAAACCAAAATTCGAAAATATTTCCATATGTTATTATAGCTTCCAGTTCACCATTTAGTATAATTAGTGGCAAAAATAATATTGATGAATACAAGTTATTGTAATAGCTTAATAGCCAGACCTCCTGATTAACATGTTGTAAAGCCTTTTTGGTGTGTATCGAATACATTGCCAATGCCAATGAACCCAGTACACCATATACAGTTCCCCTCCAAGAGAACGATTCAGTTAATGACTCTTGATCTACGCCTAACATAAAACCAGCCACAATGCCAGCACAACAAATAATACAGGCACAGCTAGTTTTTTGTTTTAATAATACATAAGTTAGCACAACATTGAAAACAGTGGTTAAAGATCGACCGACATAGTAAAATGCAACTCCTACATATTTCAAACAAAGATTATTGGTACCTACCATTAAGGTAAATAAAATTGATAATGGTAAAATCTGGAAGGAAAAATATAAAAAAAAATTGTTTAATTTAACGTTAAATACCGTTTTATTTAGTTTTGTTTAAAAGTTACATTAAGGAGTGAGGTTGAAAAATTCTTACCACATTAACCCTTTTTCCTAATTATCAGAGTGGGACGCATACTGACATTTTTTCTAACGAATTTTACATAAGTTATACCCAAAAAATCGTCCAAACAATTGATATTATTGCTTAGGTATTGGACAGCCAATAGTAAAATTTAATTTGCTTTATATTTTTTTAACTTCCAAGGAGATTGAATTTAATTTTTGTTGTCTCAAATGTTGTAAGGGAACTAGTCTTATGTACACGTAGGTAGAAGATAGTAAAGTGTTGAATTTTGAGTATCGGATAGACATTAACATTTAGAGGTTATTCTTGCTGTACAGCAATTCCATTTGTAGGATCTGGAATAATGTTAAACTGGATTTGCACTTTCAGCTTGTAGTAATTCTGACTTGTGATTGGAGAATCGATTTCCAATATGGTTGAGAATTGATTCTTTGTGTTACAAAACAATTATTTTGCGATCGATTCTACACTCTCAATTTTATACTTAAATCGATTCTTATTTAGCGATTAATCGAAAAGTATATTTTCTTAGAATTTGAAATTGTTTGAAAAATACGAAACATAAAAGATGGATTTTTAATTTTTAAAATTTGTTAATTATTTGATTATTTTAGTAGATTTCAAAATCGATTATATAGTACGATTAATCGACTCAAATAATTAAAATCAAAATAGTTGATCGAAAAATTATGAATCGATTATTCCTTTCGCTTACTAATTTTGGCCAATTGCTGTGATTTATGAAACGGAAAATTGGAAATTTTGTGCAAAGATCTCCTTCTATAGACATAACTAGATCACACAGTGCTGATCTTTTATGCACAATTAGGAGAGATATAAAAATTATAAAAGGTGTCGTAAAAATCCGTGGGGCTTCTAGATATAGGAAGTTCCAGTGTCTCTAACTTCTGTAGGTTATGCACTGGAGACAGTTTAACTTCTGGCCAAGAAATTGCATCATCTCTAAAGGATGAGTCCATAGATTTTCTGGACTACGAATGGTAGGATTAAATTGGCTGTTAAACAAATATATATTTTGGTTTACGACACATTTAATATGAGACTAATAGAAATTGAGCCTATTGCTCCATGCCGATTTAAGTTGTGTTAGAAATACGTTAGCTTGAAATCGTTGAATTTGTGCCGTTTTTATTAATGTCCTTCAAAGCGTCTACATATGAATCCCAATCAAAAGGATCTTGAACATACTGAGTATGCTATGTTCATATATTCGAATATCTAAAGGATAAGGATCAGTTAGTAGGACATTTCATTATATTCATTAACCGATGAGATCTTCATCACTGTATATTCTTACAGGGGAAACGTTTCTTAGATTTCGAACAATACTGTAGTTATATTATGTGTGTAAATATCTTAATTTCTACACCCACCTTTCGAAATGTATCAATATCCATTGGATTTCCCTCGGGAAAGCTAATTACATTAGGATATTGCTTAGCCAAACGGCTCATTATAAAACATATTATTGCACTTATAACACACTGAAACCAAGTTACAAATAATGGAGCCTCCAACTTAACACTATCGCTACTAAGTAAATGCTTATTGACAAAGACTGTTAAAATAGAAATGCACCTGGAAAATAATAATATTCATCAGATAACATAAAATATATTTTTCGATATACTACATACGAATACATACCAATAGAGAGCTACAACTAGAAATACTTTAATATATTTACCCACCAAAGTTGTGGGCGCTTTGGGTTCCTCTAATTTTTGATACATTTTTTTATTATTCAAAATTTGCATTATAAAGATTATTATTAACTTTTATTTAGATCTTATTTTATATTTCACATTCATTATTTTATTTTATTTCAATTTAATCTTATTTTTTGATTATTTTCGTTCCGATTAGTTTAGTTTTTGTTTACAAGATGCTTGATTATGTTTGTGCACACCACCATCAACTTATTCATGCAAACCATCAACGCTTATGGTGGAAAAACTTACACGGTGACCGTATAACTACAACAAATACAACAGTACAAAAACAACAGACAATTCTGTTTTTGAGTTTTGTGTTGTTTATACGTCAAAAAGTGTTTACGAAACAATATAATAAAACAAAATCAATAAAAATCAAGTTAATGAACCATCGAACCACATATAAAGGTATTCTTTAATTTATACTTAAGAGTGCTACTTATGTGGACGTTATATGGAAGGTAGAACTAATTATGAACCGACCCTCATGAAATTTCTCACATCAATTTTTGTTATTTTTATTTTATTTGGACCAATTCTTATTGCAATACCAAAGTACTAGTTTGTGCTAAATTTTGCTTTATATTTAGGGCTTTTGTGACCTTAAATCCCCATTCCGGGTGGAACATTTTTATTAAACCAATTTCAATAGCCACCGGCATTGGGAAAAATAATAATAATTACTCATGCCAAATTTCGTTAACACATTGTTAGATCGACACAGCAAGTGATTCTGAGTCGAACGATATATTTATACTTATATAAGTATAATATCTCTATCTAATATCTATCTGATGTAGGGTATAAAAAAATGTAAATAAACTTTGACAGGAACATAATAAGAAAGAGAGAGCACAAAATAATCAGCTGAGCTTTTTCTGTCACCGTGTGAGAGTTTTTTCCACCATGTCAACACTATATTCATTAAATTAAGTTTATTCGAGATATTTTTTATCAAGAGAAATATTAAGCTATTACATATGCAGATAGACAAAGTTCACCTTTATCTATCAAGGCCTATGCTGTTTGGTAAATGGTTATCTTAGTGAAATCCTCAACTTTTTCACTGCACGAAACTTGGAACTTTCATCAGCGAAATCAACTGCAACACTCTTGACCACCAAGATAAAAGAGGTGAATATTAATTTAGGCCTCGTAGTCGAGGGAGTGCAAACTCCGGCATTTAACCAGCCAAAGGTTTTAGGAGTTACATTTGATGGCCTATTCACCTCTTCAGCTTATGCCACTAAAATCACGCACAGGATGCGAAGTAGAAATAAGGTCCTCAAGTCATTAGCCTGCATATTTAGCTACATATAAAATGAATTGTGCTGCTCCAGTGTGGACACCTTCGCTAAGTGATATGCAGTGGGAAAATATCCAAAGTTGTCAAAATGCAGCCTTAAGAACCACAACGGGCTGCATTCAAATGTCCTCAATCCACCATCTCCATGAGAAAATAAAGATCTGAATCAGAATTCCTTTATGACAACTTAGGACAACATTCACAGAGACGCCCCAAATTCCTTAAAGTTACCGTGTGAATGTTGTACTTGCAGGCCACCCACCGCCCATTGCAGACATTTAACAGATTTAGACCCGGTCAACAAGAGTACTTCTCACACAACTACCGTTTCAAACTTATATTCTGCATGTGGCCAAATACCACATGATACACGACATTTATTCAACTGGCAATCTAATCAAACCTCACTCATTCCTGAAGATCTAATGGACCCAACCAGTTGAGCTTGCCAGATTCCCTTACCTGGAGTTGAACAACAACATGAACCAAAAATAATAAATATACTTATTCCCTCCACCTGTTGCAACAACAAGGTTCCTCATGTTCAGAAAACAATTGAAATTTAAAAATGAAACAAAATATTTTCATTTGGTTCACCTTGCTAAACAAACTCTGGTATAATATATTGCAGAATTAGGCACTCTACGAACAGTATGAGGGTGAAGGGTTGTACCAGAGTTTTCGTTAAGTTTTAGTCTCTTAGTAACCTACACCACCTTAGGTGGTTGTGTTTGGGAAGAAATATTTATTTCTCTACTGCATATTATTCAGAAAAGGAGTAGACACGATTCCTTATCTTATATTTACCTCCTTAATTCAGGTTGTTAAGATTGTTGCGTTGGACTTTGCTGGTGAAAGCCTCAAATTACATGCGGTCAACTCTAGATGGAGTACTCAACTCCACGCTTACCTACGTTCTTCAACATCAGCAAGGATCTTTTGTCTGGGTTATTAGATGGTGGAATGTTGAGAAGTTTATGAAATATTCTTCATTCCGTCATATTTATCTCAGTCGGCAAAAAGCTCAAAAGCAATATTTAGTGTCGGTTATTATGGTGATTGTTATCCTATCTTCCTTATTCCTCAAGTTGAAGAGAGATCAGGCATGGTCTAACCATTTACCACTTGTTGTCATTTAGCTAAACGATTCTACGGTCGCTAGGGGATTATCCTGCTGCTTAGGATTGGAGATTGCCACCACAGCCGGTTTGTTATTACCAAACAATCAGAAATACGTAGTCTAGGTCATGTTATTTCACCATTAAAATAATAATATATCGCTTAATTATAAAATAATGTTTTAAAAATGCGATTAATTACAAAAAAATGATACTTACGATAAAATATCGTAAACGTTTTTTCAGGTGGTACAAGAATTATAATCATAATCATGGTATTTATTTTATTTTTTAATTTTATGATTTTATTTTTATGTATGTATTTTCAAAGTATATATTTAAATTAATTAAACTATACAAATCTAAGTTAAAAAAATATATTAAAATTGTTATTCAAAATTACTCTTGAAAACCGAAAACTTTAAGATTGCCCGCTTCACGTCTACGATCATTGCTATCTTTGTCATCACATGCATATGCTAGTAAATACTGTTTTGGATGCCAAGCAATTGTAAAAGTAGCTGCATCAACTGGTACATCAGCCACCTTTTCACCAGTTTCCGTGTGAGCAATATCAACGAGTAAATCTTCAGAGGCTGAAGCTAATAATTTGCCATCATGACTAAATGAAATAGTTCGCACAGGCCAATCGAGGCGTGAAAGTACACGTAAGCAAGCCAATTCGTTGGCATCCCACAGAGATACTAAAGCATCAGCCGAACCGGTAGCGAAATATTTACCAGTGGGATCAAATTCAATACAAATACAAGTGGCTGGATGTGCTTTTAAAACATGTTGTAATTCTAAAGAGGGATAACTTAAAATATGTACACATCCCATGCCATTGGTTAAGAAGAAAAGATCACTGCTATTGTTCCAAGCTATTTCATTGACCTATAGTTGTTAAAATTATTTTTTGTTTTAATTATTTATAAAAATAATTTGATTGTTTACCTCAAAATTAAACTGTTCTTCAGCTCGTATTTTATTTGTTCTAGTGTCAATAAACGTTACCAAATCCTCTTTATTACCAACAGCTATAGTTTTACCATCTGGTGACCATGTTATATTGATATTTTCTCCCTTAGTATTAGTTATCGATGAACATTTGCCACTTCTTATATCCCAAATACGTACAGTCTTATCACCACTAGCAGTACTTAAAAGATCAGCATTGCTAGCATGCCAACATAACTGATCCACAGATCCTGTATGACCACGATAAGTATTTTCTTTACTCTTTTAAATTTATCAAGAAAAAAAACAAAATTAATATAAATTTACTATATATAATAAGAAATATTAAATACATACTACTCTATCCCTTTCCAAGGTATAGACCGCAACAGTTTTATCAAATGACCCCGAAGCTAGTCTTCTTCCATCACAACTCCATCCAACAGAATGTACCTGTATCAAATACAATGTTTATAATATTTAACAAGTAAGACTGCTATACTACAATTGCGTATGAAGTAAATACGCTATGTTTCGTACATACAGTTCACATACATACACACTCACAAACGCATACTATGATTTTTTTTATTAAATATAATAAAGAAAGCTTAATGATCCATAAAATTGTTTATATTTTTGGACAAAACTTTTTTCTACTGAACCGATTTTTATCATTTTTTAATAGTAATAAGGTGTATATAGCTTATTGTTACGGCCAAGTTTCAATCTAATTATCAATTTATAATTTAAAATTCTACGGACGATCTTTTCTTGAATTAAGTGACAACCCAGATGTGGTGGTAGAGGATATAACAAAAAATGTTATTATGTTAAAGTTTTTTACCTTTGAGGTATGTGCTTTTTGTTCACGAATTTTACTATGGGTTTTAAAATAGCCTTTTAATTCATCGACTGTTGCATTATTCCGACCCATTTTAGTCGATTCTCTATTATGATATTTATAATTAGTTTAAATTTAGTACTTGCAAAAATATCTAAATAATGTAAACAAACAATAAAACACCGCTAAAGATTTTGACATTTCGTTCTTGTAAAAAATCTGTGCCGAACGTTTTTAACGGCGGTATAAATATTTACATTGAATAAAGGTATTGAATCTGATGATTGTCGATATATAGAGTCGTAAACTTAAAAATATGGGTATTATAAAAATGGTCGAGGAGAAACCTATCCAACATTACATAAAAGATGTAATATTATTTACTCATGTGGAGACAAAGTAATTTTTTAAATTATATATTTTTAGCTTTAAGCCTAAAAGTCAGGGATATATCACGCTGATTCGGGTTACTCTGTAAAAGTCTGGACAAATGTAAACGAATAACGCTGTATGACGCTTCAACATTAACCAATGCATAAAATCAAGACGCAAAACTCTCGAAGACATGCAAACGAAGTACAGCCTGACCGCCTTTAAGAGATAATGACGATGACGCGATAGGTGTTTATCCACCAATATATCGAAAATATTGATATCGATTCTATGCCCTTAGCCCAACATTTTTCTTTGAAATCTTATATATTTAACTTTCACATGGATCTGTAACTTAGATTGAAACTTTGGAGCTAAAAAAAATTATAGATAATGTGAAAATGTATTCATACATACACTCACAATCGTATAAAGTATATACACGTTTTTCTTAAATATTCCACAGAAACACTAAATGAGTCTTTAAATTATGTTTTCTGCCATAACTTACTCCCCTATCGAACCGATTTTTATAATTTTTGGAAAGTTATGTAACTTAATACTCTGGCAAAATTTCATTCCAATTTGCCAAATTATAATCGACAATTTTACGAAAATTGTTCGCTTGAACTTAACGGTCAATCTATATCTTTTAATAATTAGTTGATTTTAAATGGAAACAATTCTCAGAACTATAACAAATACTCTGTTCAAATTTCATTGCGGATGTGAGTGTGCTAAAAGGGACAAACATAGCTAAATCAACATAGATTTTGATTTAATGCAAGTATATATATAATGGTGTCAGATGATTTCTTCTTATTCTTCACCACCTGCAGTGGTGGTGGTTATAAAAACCACAGTTATGCCTCATCGCCTACAAGCGGTTAATGTTAATAATTGATTATAACAACCCTGATTTGCAATAATCAAACTGTCACATCAGACGTGTCGATGTGTTGTTATTGTTTTATTTTTTTGTTGATTTTGCCAAAGATATATTTTTTTAAATTACAATCAGATTTAAATACAGTAATAGAATATTTTTATTAAAAATCTTATTATAATGGATATAGAAAAATACACACTACAGTCCATAAGACAAGAGTTAATCGATAATAATCTACAGGCAAAGGCCATAATACAGGTAGGTAGAACTGAGCCTGATTTCAACTGATTCATAGTGATTATTCATTATATTTGAAAAAATTAGGATATAGTATCATATCGTGGTTCTATACAAGAGTTGGAAGCATTAAATGAGGCTGGTAGATCTAAATTGACAGCTCTACGTAAAAATATAGATAGATTAAACGATTGGGCAAGGGATACCGGTGATCCGGCATTATCAAAAGAAGTTGATACCCAAAGAGAACAGTTTTCGAAAGTTTTGCAAGCATTCCGTAAAGCAAATGTGGCCACCATGTTGGAAATAGAAAAGGCCAATCGTGAGGAGTTAATGGCCATAACAGGAGAAACGGATTTACGACAACGTCACAATGCTCCTTCAGGAGGTAGAGGTGCTGGAGCAGCGACACGTCATAACCGTGGTAGTTTGGTTTCCCAAGAAAATAATGTCACTGAAAAAATGTTGGCCATATCACGACATCTATCGGAGACAACTCAAAAAAGTGCTATCACTTTAGAAACATTAGTGGCTTCATCGCAAAATGTTGAGGTTACTCGTGATGAATTACACAATACAGCGGGCACAATTTCACAATCTGGAAAACTGTTAAAGAAATATGGGCGACGTGAATGTACCGACAAAATGCTTTTGTTCTTTGCTTTTGCATTCTTTTTAGCCTGTGTCTTTTATATTGTACAAAAAAGATTGTTCTAGATAATTCTAACATGATTTAACGCAAAATTTTCTATAAGGAAATAAGTTTCAAATGACATAATGGAAACTATTGGTCTGTACAACAGTTACTGAATAAGAACTTCTATTTGTTTTTTATTACTATTATTATTTTAAACGAAGGCTGGCCTCTCAGGGTTTCCTTTCCTTGTTAAAGGGGAAATGTTACCTTTATTTCCAGATTGTTTTATTTAGGGAATATTTAATGGATTAAAATGATAATTGTTTTTAGTGTATGCATTTTTTATGTGTAGTAAAAAAATAACATTTTATTTTTTTAATATTATTAATTAAACCTTATAAACTATTGCTTATAAAATTTTAGTCTTAAAAAGAATATTAATAAATAAATATTTAAATTCTATCTATATATAAAATAGGATGTGTGTATGTATGTAACGTATGGACTCTAAAACGCTGGACCCATTTTGATGAAATTTTCACAGAATGATATCAAAACATGCCAAAGTTACACTGGCTCTAACAAAATCCGATAGGTCCAGGTAACCCTCCCCCATACAAAGCAAATATTTATTATCGAATATCTAAGGAACTATAAAAGCGAGAATTTTAAAATTTGGTCCCAATCAATTCCTCAAGGAACTGTTTTACTGAACAAAATAAAGCTCGGATAGGTTCAAGGGGCGAGCTAGCCCTTGTACAAAGCAAATATTGATTATCTATTATCTAAATAACTACTACAGTAATTTAACACCAAAAATGTTCCTGTAAATCAGTTTTACATGAGGAAGGCGAGCCGACCCTATATATCCCAATTATTAATTATTGAATATCTAAAGTACTTATTTCCAAATTTTATCACTTTCCTACAAAACGATTTAATTGGAAAATTTTAGAACGGATAGGGTCAGGAGGATTTGGCAAAATCCCTGTTGCATGAAATTTTTTAATACACGTCGTGATTTGTGAAAATTCTTTTGATATCTAGGACTGAGGATAATTCTTGTACAGCAAAAACTATTCTTTTTTTTAATAAAACTAAAGTTCCTTTTGATTTATATTTTTTATTAATTTTTAATAAACTATAAACCAACCAAACCAAAAATATGATTACCAACATTAAATTATAAAATAATAATTTATTTAATAGGGACATTTTGGAACATTGCCAGGATTTGTAAAGCCATCATTATGTACCATATGACAAATATCCTTATATGATTTTTCTTGTTTTACTGGACGAAACCTTTGCTGTGTTCGTGGTGGTGGTGGTTGATAATAATAAACGTTAGCATTTTGTGGATATTGTTGATAGGGTGAAGCAGGATATTGATAAGAATGTGCATTATAATATCGTGACTGTTGTGGCATTAAAACATTTCCAAAAAGTTTTTTAAAAGCTTCGGAACTTTTAACACAAATTACACTTCCAGCCAGTAGTACGAATAAAATTATTTTAAAATTCATCGTAGTTTAAAGTTGTAGTTTTAGCAAATTCTTTTTAAAAACTAACTATCGGTTTTATTCCTGCTCAGATTCTATGTTAAATAAATACTAAAAATTTTTGGAATTTCTATAGTATGTGTGAGTCGATATTTATACTATTGTCTCTCTATGTGGTTTTTCCTGTAGAAAACAAAAAAAAAAAATAGAGTAACACACATTCTTTAATAAAATAAAACTGATAAGATTTTGCCTTGTACTAATTATTATTATTTTTGTTTATAAATTTTGTTGATGTCTCATCAATTGATCTTAGAGTTTTAGGTCCATTCATGGTTTATTGTTGCTCTTGACAAAAAATCTGAGATTTACAATTTCGATTTAAGAAAATACCGTAAAAGAGAATGAAATCATTTAAGAATAATATTTATTTTATTATTTCTTTTTTCAATTACTTATTTAGAGTCTGTTAGGATAGCATTGCACAGTGGTACCAAAACGCTTTTTTGTGAAAATAATTCTGTAACTTTGAAGCTTTTAAATATTTTTTTAATGAAATTTTACGTTTAAAATAAATACAAATCGATTTGGAGGAGCGTATGTTCCCAGTGAATCCTGGTTACGGAAAGTGGTCCTCTAAAATTGTTATTTCCACCGGCAATTTTCGCCATAATAAATAATTGCTAATATGTAACAAATTTTTTTTTAATAAAAACCAATTTGGCCCTGCAAAAAAAGTTGGATCTGCCGTTTCCAATATTATTAAACAATACCGGTAGAATATATCTGTTGATAGAAAACCTGGCACAGATAGAAGAAATGGTCTACATGATGTTTCTAAAGCCAAAAAATATAGAAAATAAAAAAATATTCTTTCTGGTCAAAAATTGTATTTTTCTAATGCTTGATGGAATATTGAAGAAAAATTTAGAACCCAAAAGCAGCAATATGCAATTGAACTTAATCATTTGTTACAAAAGGCTCTAAAAAGATCGAAATTTAGGTCAAGGAATGTTTACAAAAAAGGCTGCTTCCATTCATAAGATTTCGTTATGTGTCCACATATTTTTGGCCTGACTTGGAATCCAGTCATTATGGTTAACATACACTTTGTTACATGCGAAAACATAGAAATATACAAAAATGTTGTCCAAAAGTGTAATAAATTTTAATCGGTGATGAACTATTTCTTCGAACAATGTGACTGAGAGCACTATAAAAATGTTAATGGAATGGGTTCCGAAAAGCGTTAAAAAATCACCTTATTAGTGATTAGCAAGTTTAAGAATTTCTTACTAGTGGTTTCCTTATAACATATAAGTATGTTATCCCACAGGTATTCAGAAGCTCAGGTTCACTTTGTCTAAAGAGCTCCTTCAAGCCACTCTCCATACGTACCTTATGTACCTACCTGTGGTGTACTTTTGTTGGTAGTACTGATTCCAACGGAATCACATTAGATTTTAGGTCAGATTGGCTTAGACCACCGATATGTAAATCCAATCCCAACACTATTCTCGAAACTCCTAGGAGTTACATAAATGTAGTATGCTTTATCATCCTTTCCTGAACATTCAAGCTCCATGATAATCTAAATTCAGGAATAATAACCAGTTATTTTGAACTATTAGAAAACTTTAATTCCATACCAGGATTGCAGATTAGTAAATGAAACTTGTCAGTGACCAAAATCAAGGACAGTCCTTCGTCCCTTACATTTGTTAATTCTAAAAAATTAATAGCATGATGAGATGATACCATAGAGGACTCTTTAATAGCATTCAAATGATATCCATGTCATTAACGAAATAAACATTTCAACGATTTTAATTTGTAATTAATTACTTATCAATATAAAAAATTTACTATGAAACGAGAAAAGAGAACTTTGAGTTCCTGTAAATTGAAATAATGTAAAGAGTAAGAGAAAACTGTTTGGAAAGAATTTAATGAAATTAAAACAAATTGTTTGAATTCAATATTTCGGAGATCTTGAATATTCAGGATTATTATCTAGATTATCTAGATATTAAAAATTCTTAGGATTATAAGGAGAGAGGAGGAGCTATTGGAAGCTTTATATTTTTTGGTTTCAAAAACATCATGAGAACCATTGCTTCTACCTGAACCAGGTTTCTATCAACGAACAAGTTCTCTCTGTACTGTTTAAGGACATTTGAAACGGTAAGACAAGAGACCTTTGAATGCTTGGAAAACTTTTTTGTAGGACCAACTTGGGTTTTATTGAAAATAGTTAATAATTTCAGTACTTACTTTTTCTGATCACTAATTTTATCACATTATCAATATGTTCATTTGATAAACACTGAACATAATTCATGGTAAAAAAAACTGTGTTAAATGTTTTTTGAATTCAATGCTTATTAAAATCTTTGAAATCGGTTGAATTATAAGGAATTTGGATCGTTTAACATTTTTCATGAATCAGGTTTCAAAATTTTGTAACCCTATGGAGCGGTTCTAATTAGCTTAATAAAAGCCTAAATCAAGAATTAAACTCGCCTACACCTTGACTATCACTATGTGAAATTTTACTGAAATTCGAACAGTAAATCGGCAATTACAGATTAACATTTCATTTTTTCATAACATTGTGTGATGTTATTGTTTTAATACCAATTAAAAATTTGAATTTGTCATCCCTGTTTCACACCACAACATTGCATTGTTTGAGAGATATTTAAAGAGCGCAAATGAGAGGGAGATATACAAAATACACACGTACAAAAACAAATATGTGTAAAAAAGTTTTGTTTTTGTTCTGCAATAAAACGAATCAAAATTATAAAAAAGAGTGGCAAATATATATGTTTTTGTGTTTTTTTGTTGATTTTTTTATTTATTGTAAGGCAGGTTGGTTGGTTGGTGGGTATAAATATATTTAGTGCACAACAAGTTCATTGTAAACGTTAACGTTGTATTGTAGAGAATTAAAAAAAATCCATAAGATACGGAAAAAAATCAAAAAATAAAAAAGAAAAAAAAAACAGAAACAAAAATTTATTGCCACCAAATCATAAACTGTTAGTAAAAGTAAAATTTGTTTTCCTTTTCAACAATAAAAACTTTAATAAATAACATAAATAGAAAAAGGAATTGAAAAAAATAAAAATCCTTAGAAAGGGTAAAATATTTTATAATATTAAAATTTAAATATTTATTTATTTGCAAACGAAAAGTGTTTTATATAAATTTTTAATTTTAACACCCAACAAAATATAAAAAGAAAACATGTTTATGTTTTTTTTTGTGTTTTCGTTTGTTTTTTTTTTTCAATATTTGGTAACGTGTCTAGTGTAGTGTGATTTTTATCGATGTTTGTTGTTGTGTAGTATTTATGTACATGTATGTATGTATTTAGCATTAATGCTATGTACATTTAAATGCATTGCCGGTTAGAAAGTTCTTGTTGTTGGTGTTTGATTTCTTTTTTTTAATATTATGGTGCTTTCCTTTAAAACGTAATCGTTGTGATAAACGTTTAAGTGAATAAAAAAATGCAAAACACTTTTTAAATAAATAAACAATAAAAATGTGTTATCAAAAAATATATTCAATTGTACATTATTAGAAAGTGTGCGTACTATTTTTATGAATGTAAACAAAGAAAATATTAGAAGTGTTATAGTCGGCCAAGACCGACTATATAATACCCTTTATATATATATATATATATATATATATATATATATATATATATATATATATATATATATATATATATATATATATATATATATATATATATATATATATATATATATATATATATATATTTTATATATATATATATATATATATATATATATATATATATATATATATATATATATATATATATATATATATATATATATATATATATATATATATATATATATATATATATATATATATATATATATAATTATAAGTCAATCCTAGTAGACTTAGATTTTAGGATTTGTGATTTATATACAGAGAAAAAAAACTTTAGGTAAAATCAACGTTGAAACAGAGATATCGAAAAGTTCTTTACATACATATTTATATATATAAAATAGGATGTATATTAATAAAGACCAGTGGGTTATACTCCCTATATATTAAGCAAATATTTATTATCGAATATTTAAAAAAATATAACTACCAGGACGGATGGATGGACCCACATACAAAGCAAATATTCATTATTTAATATCTAAAAAGCTAAATCAATTTAGAACAGATAGGAGCAGGGGAATTTAATTTAACCCCGTTGAATGAAATTTTTTATACACGTATTAATTTGTGAAATTTCTTTTGAGATCTACGATTAAGAAGAATTTTTATGCAGCCAATCGGACCGTGTGTTAGCTAGTATGTTAATAAAAAGGAAACCAATAAACTTAGAATTTTAAATTTTTTATTTGATTGAAATTGCTAAAATATGTAGTCCATCTCTGTTTAAAATTCTTTTTGGTGGTCTACAACTCTATTTTAACAAGTGCCAATATCTCTCCATTGGCCAAAAATAAATGAACACTTTGTGAAGTCTTATTAATGAAACAATATAGGACTTTAAGGATCATTAAAAGCTTTGTTTTTTTTTTTTTTTTGGTAAAATGAAGTTTGCGGGTCTGTTAGTTTTTCAATAAATTGTTGACTAAAAATTAAAAAAAAATTAAACTGAAAATGAAAAATTTTCTTCAAAAATTATCTGAATTTTAATTAAAATTTTATACGATTTTCATAACCACAATGTTCATATTAAGTTACAGATATACTATATACATATGTAAATAAATTCCTTTACTAATTTCCTAAATACTTTCTTTCATAGTTTCATAGAAAAGTACATTTACATGGATTTTATTACAATTTTATTTTTATTATTATTTTTTGACTTAAAAAAGAATTTGTAGGCAAAAATAAATAATAAAAATAAATCTAAATAAAAATTACTAGCAAACTTACAAATGCACACTTAGATGAAATAACAAAAGACGAAAATTGTTAGAATATAAATTGTATTAAGTATACTATTGCATTTCATTTAGTGCAATAGTATCCCAGCAAACATTACAATAAGATATATTTTAATTTTTTAATAGGTTATCATTTATAATTTTCATTTAGATTAACCTTGAATTTAGGTCAAAGTGTGATGTAAGTTATTATTGGTTTTGAGAGTCTTTGGCGAATAATACTTTCGATTCCTAATCAATTTCCAATCTTTAGAATGAAATTTGGTTTTTGGTTTTAATAAAGAAAGTTAAACTAGTAGAGGTCTGTCCACAATCCCTATACCAAATTTGTTTAATTTTAAAATAATTTCATTTTTTGTTATAAGAAATTCAATTTCATTTTTTGCTATGATTAAAAGAAATTATAAGTTTATCAAGAATTTTTAACATTAAATGGCTTTAGACTTATGTTTTCTTAAAAAATTTTGAAATCCTTAAGTTCTATTGCTTTCACAGTTACTAAATACATGTGAATAATGTTTATATCTTGACTGAAAACTAGGCTTCCTCTAATCAAAGTTAGCTAATTTCCATCGAGATACTTTTCCGTCAATTTATGATTTATGTCAAAAAAATTTGTGCCAAATTTTACGAGGATCTTTCCATAATTTTTTAGATCATTCCTATAGCAACCACTTCTGAAAACCGCCTCAAATGGCATTAGTTTCTCATAGATATGAGTATCATGACAATATTTTGAATTTTAAAGATGTACAAATCATTTAATCAAATTCTGGAAATAAAACTTGGGTGTTCGCTGGGTTATTACCAATAGAGTTTTCAGCTGCCTCTCACTCTCTGACACTCAGATAAAAACAAACAAAAATTTATTAAATCCCAATCTTGTGACAAATATTTTTTGTAATATTTGATGTTAGAAAACAGCAATATTCTAACGTCATTATAATGTCACATTTAAAATATTTTTCTTTCCGTTAATATTTCTTTATGAACGTTACACACAGTGGTTTTAAAGCGATTTTTAGCATAGAAAATAATTCTTTAATTTTTTAACCATTGAAACAGTGTTAATTTTTAAGAAAGAAATCTTGAATATTTCTTTATTAAAAAAACTATATATTTTTCTGAAAGGATTCCTCACATAAAAGATGCAATCTAAATTTTGTGACCAAATGCCTTATATGCCTAAGTCAAGGCCCTCTCGAATTCGACCCATTTTTTATCAACAATTTGATTTTAATCTATATGTTCTTAAAATTCCAAAGCCTGCATTTTAAAATAAAATTCAGTTTTGGAAACCTCAATGTGTGTATATTTATTTGGTATTGGCTTTTTCTGGACCTATAATAAATATTGAAGATACAGGCCAAAATCCCAATGTTCCCAATATTAGTATTTACCTCACATTTTTGAGAATACAAGGAAATCAAATCAATTGGCCTTAGCTTCGGACAGTTTGAAGGATTAGACTCACTTTTTGTACCACTGAAGGGTTTGTTTACCATAAAGGCCATAAAAACTTGACTTCGCTTTCTCTGCTCTGTTTTTGGCATCTACATTTTTGCAGCGTTCTTGTCAGGAGCCTTTTGTGCCTTGTATGTTCTTAAATCTGCATTAGCTTTAACTTCTCGTACCAAATAGTCCGAGCACTGTGCCAATCCTTTTAAAATGCTTTCTATTTTTTTGACTTTAAAATAATTATGTAAATCATTCCTTCCAACCAGGTTTTCTATCAACGAACAATTTCTCACGGTGCTGTTTAATAACATTAGAAACAGTTTGATGCCAGACATTTATTTGCTTGACCAACTTGTTGTAGGACCAAGTATGACATTAAACATAATAACGGACATGTTTTAAAAAGGTAACTTCATAAAAAATACTTGGGTTAAAAGTTTTATAGAAAAATGTGTGTTAAGAATTTTTTTAAACTCACTCCTTAAGTCCATTTCATTTGAAACACTGCACAACGATTCAATATTTACACAATTATTTAAAAAACATAAGAGTTTTGAAACCACTGTGTTTTATATATAATAATTACTGTTATTTAATTACCTGTTGTGTCTAGTCTTTGGTTAACTAAACCTAAAATCTGGTTTAGTTTTTGTTAATACACATTTTACCTCTTGTATTTAAAAAGAAAACTAGTTTTATTCATAAATAATTTTTGAGATTT
This sequence comes from Cochliomyia hominivorax, assembly GCA_004302925.2. Taxonomy (NCBI): domain Eukaryota; kingdom Metazoa; phylum Arthropoda; class Insecta; order Diptera; family Calliphoridae; genus Cochliomyia; species Cochliomyia hominivorax. The sequence goes on along the minus strand of PYHX02000467.1, from coordinate 91,831,136 downwards.
TGCTTTGTTTGATTTTTTTCTTTTCATTTTTGTGGTTTTTGAAATCGAATGTATATTTTTTTTCAAATTTTAACAGTTTGAACTAATTTTGTTGCAATAATTGTTTTTAAATCGGGTAATAGTATTTCTATTATATAATATATAAATCGTGAGTTACCTTGATTGGGAGAGTTTAAAAGCTTTGAAATGTAAACTTTTTTGAATTGTTGTAGAAATGTGTGGCAAATAGATAGAGGGAGACTAGTTTAGGTTGGATTTTCTACAAGGGAATAATTTATTAACAAAAGTATTTAGTACCTACAAAAAAGTTAGAACTTCCAAATTTATGATTTTTAAAAGAGAAATAAATGGAATATTATTTGATTGCAAAAATTTGCGAAGAAATTAAACTTTAGAATTTTAATCAAGTTTTCCGCAAAAAAAAAATTCTTGCTGCATAATAAATAACGTCAAAAATGTTATGTTGTTGGCGTTGTTGACCGAAAGGAGTCAAAAATTTCCAAAAAGTTCTTGGTATGTCAAGCAATATGCATTCGTTACAACGTTCTCAATATATATCAAGAAATATTTATAAAATGGGGGTTTTCATTCATAAGACTTTATAAAGTGACCACTAATTTTTGGTCTCATCTAGAGACCTTGAGTGGTACAAGAACTATAATGTTATATTTGTACTAACAGAAGCAAATTCTTCAAATTGCCCAGAGCTAAAACCAGTGAGATCTTGTTAAAGAAGAATTGAAGAACACGAAAAATGTATCAAAACGTATGTTAAATTTAACATGGAGTTGGACTAACCCTACGAGAAAATGGACAGAAAGCACAATAAAACGGTAATGGAAGGGTTTTTGAAAAATGGTTCAAAATGTCATCACTAGTATTAAATATATATATATTTTTTTTTTTTTTTATTTTAAAATTGAATTTTGTAAATTGTAAGTTTTTTGAATTCGATTGTTCAATGATTTGAATTCAGATTAATATAACTTTTTAAAGGTTATATCGATTTAATTGTCTGGCGACTATTTAAAAAAATTAGACCGATATTAAGCCTACTAACCTAAAAACAAATTCAAAATATGTGTATAGATTTATGTCATTTATGATTTTATAGAGATCTACACGATTATATATATATATATATATATATATATATATATATATATAGATATATATATATATATATATATATATATATATATATATATATATATATATATATATATATATATATATATATATATATATATATATATATATATATATATATATATATATATATATATATATATATATATATATATGACGCCTCTAACGTCATTTTTTTTCTCCCAAATAAACTCAAAAATATTTCAGCTCTAAAGATGTGAAATTTCTTTAAAATATCTCTAACGGTTATAAAGTTTTAAAATTCGTTCCCAAAAAATTTTAATTTAAAAACACTGTACTTTGTGAATTTGTTGGAGTATCGAAAGACATTCATTCTTCACATGTTTTAAAATGCTGGACTTGTAGTCTAAAGTTTATAAATTAAAATCCCTTAAAAATTTTTTGCTTAATAAACCAATTTTTATTTTGTTTTAACTAACATTGCAATATTTTCTTTTACATATATATTTCAATTATTTTTTATTATCAAATATTTTTAAATAATATTATTTTTTATTTCTTCCCTTTATTTCAGGTTATGTTTTCCTTGTATCAAAAAATTGCATCATAAAGCAAAAATTATTTGATTTTTTTTAAAGTGTTTTATTTTTTCAACAATTAAAACTAAATATGAAATATTTTGGCGGTATTGAAGGGTAAGTTAATTTCTCAATAATTTTTCTATTAATTTTAATATGATCATGAATTCATACTTCATTAAATTAATTTCAATTGTGTCAATCAAAAAATATTGGACATACCCACTTTTATAAATAACACGTGCCTCCTTTACTTGCCCACATTTTTTTATTGGCCTCACTTGCTATTTAAAATTAATTAAAGTTACCTCTCAAATAGATCATAAATCATAAAAGGTTCAATTAATTTATTTTTAAATTGATTTTAATTCAATTTTATTTCGCTTCCTCAAACAAGTTTATTCACTTTAAAATTTTCACTGATTAAAATCAATTGATATAGAAAAATGTAATCAAAAATTTATTTAATTCAAAACAAAAATAAAAAAAAAAAAATTAAACGTTTTCATGTTATGACAAAAATTTTATAGGTTAAGATGAATTTTTAAAGGTTAAGAAGAATCTGGAATAATTTTACCCATTAACTGGCTGTCTATGAACGATGAAATTCGATACAGACAATATTTTGAGCGGTGATAGAAATAGGGAGTGAGATCGAAAAATTCTTAACACACGTTTTTTATCTAAACTTTTTACCCAAGTATTATTTAATTTATTTTTTGATCAAGTTTTCTTTATAAAACATAACAGTTGTTAGGTTTAATGGCAAATAAATGTTTCTATTTAAAATGAGTGACCAGAAAAAAGGTTTACTATAATGATTAAGGATTTTAAACAAAACCCAACTTGGTCCTACAAAAAATTGGCTAAGCATTCGCAAACGTTTGCCGTCAAACTGTTTTCAATTTTATCAAACAGCACCGGAAAATAGTTCCCAACACATCCGGTAGTATAGCAGCCCGTTTATCTCAGTGCTTGGACTATTTTTTCGAAAAGTTAAAGCTAATACAATTTTAAAAAACTATAAAGCTCAAAAACTTTCTGACAAGAACGCTACATAAAATTAAGTCTCAAAAATTAAAGTCAAATTTTCTAAAAGATTATTTTTGCTGCATAATGAATAACGAAACGTGCGTTCTGGCAGATTTTTCGCAGCTTCCTGGTCAACATTTTTTATATTAAAGAAAATTGGCTAAAAGTAGTCCAAATTCCCAAAATTGCCCATTGATTGGTATGGCAATCAATATGCTGTTGCGGCAAAAGAAAACTGACTTCACATCCTGTCACTATGATAAACTGCCCTTATTTAAGGCCATTAGGGCAATATTGGGCACAAAAAAAGGTAAGATTTTAAGCGGATATGGACTATCTGTTTGAATTAAGCGACAGAATGGTTTTCATCACTAGTGATTAAAGCTACAAAAATATTTTTTTTTATAAAATTTTCGATCTGTTTGAAGAACCTAAATTTCGAATTTGAAAAATAAAACTAAATTTTAGACTTCAATAATATTGAACCAAATAATTATAGTTACATGAATTTGTTCTTGAATTGAAGAATTAAAAACTTTTCGAATTTTCCAAAAACCTAATCCGTATAAAACATATTTAAAAATCCAGCCTTTATGAAGTACGTCCGACTGAAAATGCTTCTTGGCAGTTTATATATGTAGTTATATAAAAATTATGATTGCAGCTTTGCGATTTTAGAATATTATTAACCATTAATTTTTTAGATTTCTTTAACGATTAATTTTTTTCGAAAATTTATTTTGGAACCACTGGGCATTGTTATATGTGAAAAGAAACCCATTTCTAATCAATGAAAATTCAATCTTAATAAATGATTAAAATAATTGTAAAATAAACAAGGTTAAACATATAAAAAAATATTTAATTCAAATTAATAATCAATTTTTTTATTCTGTCTTAATTTTGTTCGTTATCATCTTTTTTTTTACTGATAACCGATATTTAATTCTGTTAATAATTCACTTCAATATTGTTATAAAATTGAAAATCATTTAAATAACAATAATTCAAAGAACTTTAATTATTTTTATGATTTATTCTAATGTTTTTTTTATTTTATTTTATTTGATTTGAGATCATAAAAAATATTCAATGTTAAATATTATTTAATCATTCTAATCTCTTACATTATCAATTGATTACAATTAATATTATTATTATTTACAATATTTAGATATTTTAGAGATTTCAGAAATATAAGAACATGTGATATTCTTCTCACGATATGTGATTTTTCGAAAATAAATTGAAAAATGAATTTAAAAAAGGACTGAATTTTAACGGCCGTATTCATGAGTTAATAAGTATATTAAGCCTTATATACCCTCACTTTTCCCCTCTTTTGAATTAGAACTTCAAACTACCGAATGAAATTTCATTCGAATCGTTTAAATTTTAAAATATTTAATTTCTTTTTAATTTCTGAATTAAATCAATTATATTCATTCATAAAAGATGGACTTCAAAAAGTATAAAAATATTTAATATATTAAATTAATTTTATAGACAAAACTAATACTCGAATAACGAGCTTCATTTTATTCGTTTTGATCATATGTACATCACTAAAATATTGTATTATATTTTTTATGAATTTTTATATTTTTTATGATTTTTTTAATTGTATTTCTATAATACGAATATGTACTAATTGAAGATAATGACCTGAACATAAAGGGCATCGACCAGAAATAATGCCGAAAGTTTACAAAAAGTTATAAAATATCATTAATTTCCCTTAATGTAGATTATTCAAGGGTTCATACTCACATTAAACTTTTAACAATCGGTTGATGAATTTGATTATAGAATTTTGTTTTAAATAACTTTGTTAAGCTTTATTGAATACAGCCACAGATATATAATTTAGAATACATAGATGTTCCAAAACGAATTTTTTGAAAATAATTCTGTAACGTGTTTTCGAGTTCATATGAAGAATAACAGACTCTTAGCTGGGCACCGGATTAGCTGGTGGACTTTCCTGAGCTCGAAAGTATCGAATAACGTATAAGGAAATGTGTATATTCAGTTCAGTTTTTAAGAATTCTGTAAAATATTATATAAATATTAAGTATCTCGGGAAAGAAAATTACTTGAAAGACAATAATATGTACCTAAAAGAAATATTAAAATAATAATTAAAGATAAAAATAATTAATAATTTAAAAAAAAATTGTTTTTCGTTCACTTTTGTAAAAAATTAATAGATTCCAACTTTTTATTCTAAAATACCCAAAATTCCAATCCAATAAATTCTGATGTTATAGAAGGTTTTAGAGTTTTTTTTGTTTTTACCAAACATCTAGCACATGTAGCTACATAAGGAGGGAGATGGAAAAGTACTTAACATACATACATTTTAAATACTAAAACGAAACAACTAAACTTACAGTTTTAATTTTTTTTCAAATCATTACAATTTACATAAAATATATTTTTATAATTTTAATCATTAGTGATGAAATTTTGAACCATGTGCCTTCTGTCACTTTGCTCAAAGGGGTAGTCCATCTCCGTTTAAAATCTGCCACACTTTTGGACACCTTTTTTTTGCTGCTCATTGCTCTCAAGAGCTTAGTTCCGGGAAGTTTAGAGGATTTGTCTCTCTTGGTACAAACACCATATTATAATTCTTGTATCACCATAGCAACAGGATGCTACGTCAGTACAAAAATGTCTGAACACATTATGAAATCTTATGAATGAAAGCAGCCTTGTTTGTAGATATTCCTTGATGTACATTTCGGTATTTATAGATCCCGTTGTTACAAATGATTGGCTTCTTCTACCGCAACTGCATATTGCTTGCCATACCAAGAACTTTTTGGTAAATTCTGATTGATCGAGAAAGTGTTAAAGAAAAGTTTGCATACTAAACTTTTCTTCAAAACTCCCCCGAGCATCAGCAACATATAATATTTAACCAGAAAGTTGCGAAAAATCTGCCAGAACATACTTTTCGATATCCATTATGCAGCAAGAATATTTTTTTTAAATTTCCGTTCTCTGTTTTTGGTCTCTAAATAAAAAACTCTTTTTTTACAATTTTAGCTTTAAGGAAAATAGTTGATTTTAGATTGAAGAAATAACATTAACTTTTTGGAAAAACTTGCAAAAAAATTCTAGTTTTTCTGAATTCTGAATTTCTGAAAATTATTGAGAATTTTGTACAGAATCCAAATAATATATCAGAGGTTTTTGGGCTCAAATTGAGCGCATCAAGTTCAAAATGCTAAACATGACCAAAAATGGGTCTACATTAAACTTTGGTCTAAATATCTCTAAAACTTTATGATATTTACCATTAAATGCAATGCAACATTAAAAAAAAATAAATAAATAAACAAGCGGAAAAATTGCTCAAAACGTTTACTTTGGTCTAAATATCTCTTAAACTTTAAGACATGTAAGCATATTTTTCGAAGAAAATTATAAGGACAATATGCGTGTTCATTTTTTTAATTTTATGTTTACGAGGTGACCCCGATTGTAGCATCCAATAGGAACATATCAATTTTAAATAATTGTAGTTCCAATGTTTTAGAATTATGCCGAAATGAAAGCGTTTTGGGCCAATGTGCGACATAAATACGTCATATAATTATACTAGGGCCGGTGACTTTTCATGGTGTTTTTTTTTGCAAAAAAGTATTAAATTTTTTTAAGTATCAATTATCAACTCAATATACAATTCATTCCCATTAAAATTATAAATTAAACTTAATTTAAAAAAATCATTTAAAAGATATATAATCTTGTTCAATTTATATTTTCCAAAAAAATATATATATAAAAAATCCAGTGGTGCTACACATTCGCGTTTAATCATCTGTTCAGAGGATGGTGAGTGTGTTGTTACTACAACTGGACTGGGTACAAACCATTGGATGGTTGGTATTGCTGAATGTGCCCGACGTATTGCCGATATGATCGAACGTGCCAAAGACGATGCAAATATATCGCAAGAGACACGTTTAACAAGTTTGGGTTTAAGTTTAAGCGGTTGTGAACAGGTAAACTTCACAAATGAAATAACATTAAATAACAAACCTTTAAAATTAACTTAAATACCTACTTACACACATACATGTACTTACATATACACATGTACATATAAGACAAGGTCAATTAAGTGAAAAATATTAAAATTTTATAAATGTAATTTAAATGTCATAATGAGTTTTTTTATCTAAAACGTCTCACTTGATTTATATATTTATCGTTGCAACAAAAATAACAACAATTATGTATATAAAAGGAAGCGACCAATTATGAATTGGAAGTGGAATTACGCACCTCATTTCCGGATATAGCTGATAATTATTATGTTTGCAGCGATACCATGGGTAGTATTTTTACTGCTTCACCTAGTGGTGGAATGGTTCTTATATCGGGAACCGGTTCTAATGCTTTATTAAGAAATCCCAATGGAACTACCTATAACTGTGGTGGTTGGGGTCATTTTTTGGGTGATGAAGGAAGTGGTGAGTATGAAATTGTAAATATTTTCAATAAACGGTTTTTTTAAATAATTCTTTATCTTTTGAACGATTAGACATAACTTGAGGTCTCATACTATGTTAAGGTAGTAAGTGGGATAGTATGTATCCTTCCAAATTGAACTATCTCGAGCTTTGTGTTTTTGTGTAATATTCATAAATATTCCCAGTTATTAGTTCTAGAGCAGAGATGCCCATTCATAGTTCTATATATCTGCCTTTGTATGAGTGAATCAGCAACACGCGTGAATTACAGTCAGTTAAAAGATCTGTATTTTAAGCATCTCTAGTCTAGAGAAAAATCGAGATATTCGAAATAAATAACCGTTACGAAACATTTCCCATAAAAATCAATGGAAAGTTGTTAAATTAGAAGAATTGTGGTTTAGATTGGACTTGAAGTAAATGTATAAATTTTTTACACGAGTATTTGGTATCAACACTATGGGCTGTTGATGTAATTTTACAGTCGTTCGCATAAGCTATCATGTCAATTCAGGGTGGAGGCGCTGGGTCCTTCAAAAGGTAGAAGTTAAACAAGAGAGATGATAGTACACCGTCCAGTGGAAATCCTTATTTTACTCTACGAAGTTATGTAGCATTATTAATAGACACTTATCAGACTTATTATAAAATTTAAAATCTTATTTTTCGGCTTTTTGCCCATATTACTACAATATACCTAATCTATAACCATCATCAATGGTTCAAAAGATACAGGATTATTAAAAAAACGTTTTGGGACCACTGTGCATCGTGTAACAATTTGAAGAAAAAATTTAAAGCATAAGATCATCTTGAATAGATTTAACTTTTTGTATTTAATTATTTTTGCAGCCTGGTATATTGCTCACCGTGCCATGAAGCTGGTCTTCGATGATATGGACAATTTTTCAAAAGCCCCTCATCCTATCGATACCGTTTGGAAACTCATACAAGAACATTTTAGTATACAAACACGTCTTGATCTTTTGCCACATTGTTATGCCAAATTCGATAAACCTTTCTATGCCAGTCTATGTAAGAAACTCTGTCATGTTGCCGAAGAAGGTGATGAACTATCCAAATATCTATTTCGTGAAGCAGGAGCACATATTGCCACTCATATCAAGTCCTTAATACCAAAAGTTCATGAAGATTTGGTACGTGAAGGAGATCTAAATGTTGTATGTGTTGGTTCTGTATGGTTGAGTTGGTCACTCTTAAAAGATGGTTTCATAGATGAACTAAAGAAATCTCATATACCATTTGGTCTTAAATTGATACGTATAACAAAATGCATGGCTTATGGTGCATGTTATTTGGGAGCTGATAGTATTAATTTTCCTTTGCCACGTAATTATTTAAATAATTATAAGGTTATGTATCATTATGGGCAATGTCATACAAATGGTAATATTACAACAAATGGTAATCATCACTCCCATAAAGATGAATAACATTTAAAGATAAATAGCAAACAAAATCAACATTATAAAATTGAGATGCTACAAAACGTTCCATTTTATTCTAAATATTATAGACATAAATACATAAATACAAAACACATAAATGTATAATTTAAGCCAAGTTTTATTATATTTAACAGGTTTTGCTGTGTAATCGAAATCTTCCATATTATTTAATCATTTTCTTTATTTTGTTTTATTTTTTTTTCAATTAAAATTTGAAAATATTAGAAATATTTTACACTTGTAATTGTATTTTACAAACAAAATATATATTAATGCAACAACAATAAAATTCCCCCTTTTTAAAGGTTTGTTTTATTTTAGCTTTATTTTTATTATCACTTTAATTTATTTAAGTGTTTCCCATATTAAAATTCATTGAACGATAGACAATCTATACGTTTTGTTTTTACTTCCATGTTTAAATAAATATATATACTTGATAGGGACATAAATATTACTACAACATTCTCATAACTCATAAGTAAAAAAAGATATAAACATATCACAGTGGCCCAAAAACACTTTCTCTCGAATTAGTTCTTTAACTTCGAACTGCTGAATATTTTTTAACGGTGAACATTCTTGACGTGTTTCCCAACTGATTTAGAGAAGGACATGTTTCTATAGGATTTTGGTATCAAAGAGTGGTCATCTAAAGTTCGTCATCTTGGTTATGCAATTTTTTAAAAACTTCAAAAACTTTAAAAAAGTTTTTTTATAACTTTTGTAACTTTGGAACTGCAGAATATTTTTTAAACTAAAATATGAAAATAGAAATTTTCTTATAATCATAAATATTCCCGGTTATTAGTTCTAGAGCAGAGATGCCCATCCACAGTCCTATACATTTGCCTTTGTATGAGTGAAACATTTAAAAATTATATTGAATGAACCGAAGTCGTTTGTACGTATATTACATTTTTCAGACTAATTTCGCCAATCAAGAAATCTGTATTTTGAGCACCTGTATTCTAGAGAGATATCAAGATATTCGAAATAGATTTTAAAAATGCATGAAAAGTAGCCAAATTAAAAGAATTCTGGTTTAGATTGGACTTGAAGTAAATGTATACAATTTTTACACGTGTATTTGGCATCTGTGAAAGCGCTTAAATATGGAAATTCACAGTATTGTTGACAACATTTCCTAAAGTACTTAAAATTTCGAACTTTAATTGTTTTTGGAAAAGAATTAATTGATACTCAAGTTTCTATACAATTGAAACAGAGAGGATTTTTTTTGATTTGTCCATACAGTAGATGCAAACTTTTGCAAATCCCAATCCATACAAAGCTTGTCTTTTTACATTAAAAATATAACCCTGTCGTTATAAAGGGTGACCGGCAGAGAGTACTTTTTGTGCGAGTATCTTACATATGTAGTTTTTTTGTTGTTGTAACATCTGGAAGGAATAATTACATTAATTAATTTTGTTTATAGCTCAACTCTAGGCCAAACAATCTAGTAATTTCATTAGAGTCCATAGGTCTTCTGAATTTCGTGGACTGATAGTTGAAAATATTTAAAAAATTTCGTTCGCATTTTTTTCTGCCCATTAATTTTAATCAGATTTACTATAAATTCATTTGTTTGACATTAAATATATGCATGAAGTAAATACGTTATGTTTCGTACATACACTCTCACATATACTCTTACAAATACATGAAAGTTTTAATTAAATATAACAAAGAAACCTTATTAATTCATAAAATCAGTTATATTTTTAGTTGTAACTTTTTTCTACTTAACCGATTTTGATAGTTTTTAGACTCTGATATCGGTCTATATCTTTTAAAATAAGAAACTTCTCTGGACTATAATAAGTACTTAGAACAAATTTCATTGAGCTTTGTAAATTATTGTAGATTTTAGGGTGCCAACAACAGACAGACTCAGATTTTGATTTGATGCAAGAATATAAATGCGTTATGTGGTCTTAGTTAATTCCTTCTTAGCGTTACAAATGGAATGACAAAGTTAATTCACCATTTGCGGTAGTGGAGGGTATAAAAAATCGAATAATACTTGTATTAATAGTTAATTAAAAACATGTGTTAAGAATTTTTCAATCTCACTCCTTAATACGATTAGAAGTTTTTTTGAAATAATTTCATTCTATTATTTTTATTGTTTTTTACTTCACAATATTTTTTATTTATTTATATTTATTTCCGATCAATACAATTGATCAGATTTGTTTGATTTCACTGATTTTCTAATGCAAATTTTAAAGTTTGTTCATCTATATTTATATATATTTATATGTATGTATATACATATATTTTCCTAGGGCTTAATAATTTTATTGACGTATTCCAGTCACAAATAAGTGTCTACAAAGTGGGTGTGTGAAAATACCATTCGATACTTTTCATCAACATAAAAATTCTTTAACTGACTGTGCCGAATTTTAAATACCCTTTAATAATTACATCACAGAATTTGAATACTCTTACCATAAGAGTTTCAAAGATATATGCTTTCTAACTTCTAACACGAAACATCTGATCTGTATAGCAAATTTTATGAAAATTACTGCAATACTTTTTATGTTTGGTCTGTTATGCCCACCATAACAATCATTCAACATTGTTGGAGTGTAGGGTGTAAGAATGAATTTCTGCTTTTAATAATATAACAATATTTGATTACGTCTTTTTTATCTAAATCATTAAAATGACACTTGAGTACTTTTATCACTAAAATACAGTGGTCCCAAAACGCCTTTTTGAAAATAATTTTGTAACTTGAAAACTATTTAATATTTTTTTAAAAAATTTCCTATGAACTTTCTTGAGATGTTATACCATTCATTTTTATGAGCACAAGATATTAATAAGTGCAATGGACGGAGAGTGGACCTCCAAAGTTAATTGCCTTGGGTATTGAGATTTAAGTTCAAAAGAAAAAGAACAAAGAAAATTTCTTTTTTAACTTTGATGATCTTTTACAAAAAAATTTCAGAAGTGACATTAGAAGTCCAACACTGGGCTCACTAAGTACTTATGCACCTTCGAATGAATTGGAAATGAATAAAGATTTTCCATGTGAAAATTCATTCAAGACATGTGAGAATGTATTATTCCGTCAATCCCGATTATGTTATATTCTACACAACAATGTTGATTATAAAATGTAATTACGAAAAGTTATGGAACGACCCTCGTATAATTTGATTTTCTGATTTATGCTTAAATAGGCTGTACATACTAACATTTATGTGTAATTTATACGTTTTTAAATTTATTTTTTTTCCGAGGGGAGAAGACCCTCGTAAAATTTTGTACATTTTTATATGCTTTATCTTAATTTAACTAAATATGTTTGATTTTAAAGTGATATTTTGGAAGTGGGTTGAATGGTGCCTATAAGAAAACATGGATCGATCCTCGTGACAAATTTTGTTAAAATCGTTTTATATTTAAGACTTTTATGAGCCTTTAACCCCATTCCAGCCTCTGATGCAATAAATTACTTTCTGAATTCAACCCAGTTTACTCATTATCCCAAACACTTGTGTCGGTATAGTCGGTCCTCGATTCGATATCATACTCCATTATGCAGTAATGATTTAATGGTTTGTACTCACGTATATGGGAGTTTTGTGCTATTGAGTGGATTTTCGAAATGGAGATTTATATGAGGACGATCCTTTCAAAATGTGGTACTCTGAATATAAACTCTTTCAAACAAGTCCAAAAATATCTTAGAAAAGCCTTTTAAATTTTAAAAATCGACATGATTTGAAAACAATTGTTTCTAGATGATCCTGGCCCCCGAAGGAGCTAGAAACTTCTGCTCTTCTTAACCAGTCCCAGACATAACTGTGCGAAATGTCACTATAATATGTTTAACGGTTATAAAGTTATGCAATTTTTTATTTCAAAACACTCCAAATTCACCAGCGTGGAAAAATTGTTGAAAAGAGTTACATTTTTCAGTTAATTGCTCACTGTGCAATTATAAGAGTTTTTGGTCTGTTACTGATTTTTTGAATAAACAACTGTATAATAAAGGTAACTTTTAGATAATTTTTTGACATTCTCATGAAAAAACTTAAGAAATTGCGAAATTCCAAATGGGCTAGCGAGAAATATGTCTCCCCATAATGTAAATATCCATTTACGTTAGAAACTCTTTCAGAATTAAAAACAAAAATATCAGAGTATGAAAAAAATCGGAACAAAATTTCTATTTTCAAATGATATTTTTTTAATCTTTTTTGAGAAGATCAAAAAATAGAACTGTTTTTTTTTTCGATTAAAATTTTAATCTTAATTTTTGTGATTTTACACCATTCCATTGAGGAACATTATGAGCCTTGTATGTTTTTTAACCTGCATTAGCTTTAACTTTTTGCACCAAATAGTCCGAGAACTGTGCTAACCGGGCTGCTTTCCTACCAGATGTATTGGAAGCTCTTTGGAAAATGCTTTCCTTTTCTTTGGCTTTAGTAACATTGTGTGGACCATTCCTTCTACCTAAACAACGAACAAGTTCACCCGGTATTGTTTTATTACATTAAAACCAGTTTGACTGCAGACCTTTGAATATTTGGCCATTATTTTGTAGAATTTTTTTAAATTATTTTAAAATTTTAGTACATTTTTTTGATCACTCATTTTAATCAGGTTAATAATAGATTTACTTGCTTGACAGATACAGCCGAACTGATACAACAACAAAGGTAACTTTATAAAAAAATAAAATAGTATTTGGGTACAAAATTTTTGACCTCACGCCTTATGTATATGGAACACGTTTTTACATTCTGAATGATTTGATTTTAAGACTATAAAATTAAACACATTGTTTTTTGATTTTATTTTATTTTACTACTTGTACAAATATGTATGTAAATATTTATTGTTTATAAATTGTTTACTTGCAAATTCAAATAATTCGATTATATAATAAATGATTAAATATTTATTGTTATACAAAAAATCCCTACCTTCTAATAATAATAATAATTGCTGTATTTTATTTTTTTATATTAAAAAAGAGAGAAAATGCAATTCCATTTGTTATTGTGTGTCTTTCATATGAAAAAAAATGCATTCAATTAATATTTTCATCTTTCGATGTCTATCATCATTATCATCTTCATAATTTTTTAATGTCTTGAAGTGTGTGCTCTTGTATTAAATGCTTAATTTAATAAAATGTAATAAATCAATTAAATAAAAAAAGAAAGAACATAACAAAAGCCTCGTAATAAAAGCCAAACTAGTAGGAAAAATTAGCATATTAAACGAATTGTGATCTTTGGCCTCTTAAGGGGGTAAAGTTTACAATAGAAGACAATTTTCATTTGAATTTATTTTAGGGGAAAAATACTTTTTTTGTTTTGTATACTAGAAAAAAAAGAAATTCTGTAAAATACTTGTATTTGCTGTGTTTGTGTTTGTATATATGTACTGGCTAAGACAATATTTTAATATTTAATATTAAACTTATAATCTAACATAAAATGAAAACTTTGTTATTTAAATTAAATTGTTAATATTCTTAAATATTTGTATGTTTTCGATCATTTATGGGGCTCAATTCAAAAGCTTTTTGATTTTCTTAATTATTCATACTTTGTCTTAATTTATTTGGATCTTGATAATGTGAAGATATAACCGAAGGATGTTGTGGTGGTGGAAAACAGCGTACATGTTCTACATTTGAACCCTCCACATCACTGCCCTTCAAATACTTATTTAAAATAGCAAATATTTGTGAATTTAAAACCTGGAAACGTCTTATACGATCCACCATACGTTTGAGTTTCTTTTAAGGAAAATAATAAAGAAAATAAATTTTGTTATTTTAAGAAATTATTAGGAAATTTCTAAAGTTACTTACAATTCCTTTAACATCTTCATCTTTGCCATCCACTCGTTGTACCCTTAATATGTGATAGCAAAAATCTAATGCCTCAAAACGTCTTTGTTGACCCAATAACACAATCATGGCACAACCTGCCCAATTTAGACCTTCACCAAATAATTCCTCTATGGTATATTCTGTGCCTCGTACTGGTATACAATAGACAAATTGTAGTGCTGACCACAAACGATGAAATTCGGAACATTCATCAACATGTATAATGCCATTTGCTGGTGCTGGTCCAGTCCAAACGGGATCATCCAAATAGCTTTTAATACGATTCAAAATTACTTCAAATATACTAAGACCACAGCATAAACGTTCTCGTGTCAATAGATCACCTTCGCGTGCAATCATGGCTTGCTGTAGAAAGTAAGAAAGATTGTAAAAAATTAGATAGACTTTTTTTAAATTCGTTTAATTTTTGATTTTTTGTGACAATTTTTCATAAATAGTGATTTGTTTAAATTGAGAAATTTCAATATTTTTGTATATTTTTTAATGTTATTGTATCTATATTTTTATATAAAATATAAATTAAAATAAAAATAATGAAAATATTATAATATTTTATTTCTATATTTCATTAAAAATATTTTTTAATTTTCAAAAATTGAATTAAAAATTTTCAAAACAAATCGAAAAATTTAAGAATTTAGAAGATTCTAATAATAATTTTTAATTTTTGAACAAAAAAATCAATTTTTGAAAAATTTATTTTAAAAAATATAATTTTCGAAAAAATAAAAAAAAAATATTATAAAGAAATTCCTTAAGAGATTTAAAATTTTGTAAAAATGATAAATAAAAAAATCGAATTTTGCTTGCAAATAATAATTTTACTAACAGCAAAAATATAAATTTTTCAAAAAATTTTTGCTAAAACAATAAATTTTCAACATTTTTCGAAAATAATTATGTAATATTCACAACAAATAATTTGTTCGAACATTTTTATTTTTATTTTTATTTTTAATATTTATATTTTCGAAAAAAGTTGAATGTTTGATAAATTTTAAATCATCTTCAAATTTTCAACAAATGTTCTGAATATTTGATAATTTTTAATCTTCGAAAATTCGTTTACAATTTCAAACAAATATTTTTTTAATTATTTAAAATAAAAAATGGAAAGAATATATAAAAAAGGTTATAAGGAGTGAGGTCAAAAAATATTTGAATAGTTTAAACCGTTAGTAATGAAATTTGAAGCTTTTTAGGAAACTATTCCATTAACGTTTTAATAGTATTTTCTGTCACTTTGCTCTTTTTTGTCACACTTTTGAATACTTTTCTTGCTCTTCAATACTCCCTGTGTACAATTACCACATTATTGTCTTCTATCACTCAAGAGCTTATTTACCATAGTGACAGGATACCAAATAAATGAACTCATTATGAAGTCTTAAAAGAAGCAGTCTTTAAACCTTCCTTGATGTATTTATAGAGCCCGTTGTAACAATTGATTGGCTTCTTTTATCGCAATTGCATATTATTTGCCATACCAAGAAAAGAAATTTAACTGCTTTTTGATTTTAAACTTTTCTTTAACATTCTCCCAAGCTTCAGCAACATAAAATTCTTGGCCATTAAGTTGCACAAAATCTGCCAGTAGAATATTTTTTTTTTTTCAAAAAACTTGACTTCAATTTCAGTGCTCTATTTTTGATCTCTAAATTTTTAGCTTATTTTCTCCCGGTACTGTTTAATAACATTGGAAACAGTTTGACGGAAGACTCACAGACAGATGTTTGTAGGACCAAGTTGGACAATAAATATTTATTAAAAAATGAATAAATAATTCTTGGGTAAAAAGTTTTATTGAAAAACGTGTGAAAAGAATTTTTTGATCTCACTCATTCTCTCGAAAAAAAAATAATTTGCAAAAAATGACCAAAAAAGAATAAAATTTTAAAAACATTAAATTTTCGCTAAAAATAATCAACAGAAAAGTTGAATTCCGCTCATTAAAGAACTCACTATAATTTGGCTTAAATTGTCAGAAAAAAGTCGAGTTATTTTCAAAAATAGTACCAAAAATTCTGAATCATAATTTTCAATTAACTTATTTTTTCAAATTCTGATCGTAATTCAAATAACTCACCTTAGCTGTCCCCAATTTTTCCACATTCGAAACAATTTGTAAATTAGCAAATTGTGCTTCCAAACGTTTTTGTTTTGCTTCTGGTTTTTCATTTTCTGAAAATTAAAACGATTTAATAAAATTCACTAGAATAAAATTAAGTTATAAAATCTATATAAAATTCCCTAAATTAAAATAATATTAACATCCTTCTTAGTTTATCTTCTTCCAAACTTACCCTTACAAAATGGTCTTGGGAATATATTTTGAAATAATGCAGCATGCAATAAATCGCAAACTTCTTCCTGCGACAACGCTTGCTCAATTAATAAACAAAATATTATACAATTGCCAAATTCCCGGAACGATTGGAAAAGTTCTGTTTTTGTATCAGGATATTGTACAATATCTGTTAAATGAGCCTGATAATAACTTAAAACACCAGGTGAACCGTATTCACATCTTGGTAATTTACAAGATTTTGGCATGGCGCTCATTAAAGTTTTAGTAAATTGTAGAAGTGAACCCTGTATTAACGGTTTAACAATATCCTTTAGTATAATATCCATTACAACAGCAATGCCTTGATAACCCAATAGGCGACACATAGCATGAAAGTGGGGAGCGCCCACAAAACCCGTATACTGGCCATATTGTGTAGAATAAGCGGCATTCAATTGTTTGGAACCCCAAAGATAATAGTGAGACATTTGTGGAGGTTTCTCACGTTGCATGGGTTGCGATGAAGCCAAATTTACTTTACTGCGCACAAATCTAAAGAAAACAAATGAAATATTTAAAATTTGTATTAACATTGAAAATATATTTTATGTTTACCTATTGGTAGCAGCATTATAGCAATAATTAACCAAAAAATCATAATTTAATTCGACAAAAACATGCAATGTTACACGGCCATAAGGAGCCAACACATTGTGATTAGCTTCCTTTACCATCGACTCGAAATTATCCAATGCCAAGTATTTGGTCAACAATTTATGACAAATGCGGTTACATTCCAAAAGACCTTCTAATTCCTAAAATAAAATAATTGAATTAAATTTAAGATTTCTATAACAAACATCACAAAAAACTTACCACAATGCCTGTTATATCGTTACTTTCAAAGCGACTTATAGCCAATTCAATACTTTTGTGCATATTTGCATTAATACGTTGCGTAATTAATTTATTCAAATCAATAGAACGTCCTATATATTTAAATATAGTTCATTTATATTTATTTCACATGAAAATAGAATTAAACATTTCAAACAATTCTCTTACCCAAAAGTTGTACATGTCTTTGTTTAAGTAATGTTTCATAACGATTATTTCGGGGATATGATTGAAAATTAAAACCCAAAACTTCACACTCTAAACGGAAACGTTTATCCAAGAAAATACTACACACAGGACAACAATAAGTTAATGAATTATGTTCTCAATGTTATAGACAACCAACTCACCTTCCAGCCAATTGTTTGTAGTGAGCAAATATCTGTTCACTTAATTTATAAACAAACTGATCAAAACATAAATTAACTTCAGCTTCGACTTCATCATATAAAAATTGTTTACGAAATACTGTCAACGCATAATGAGCTGAATCATTATACAAATCCAAAGGATATAAAACAAATCTAAAAGAAATTAGAAAATCTGTATTTGTTTCAAAAATAAATTAAATAAATTTTTTCTTACTCCATCATTGAGGGCTCTTTAGTTTGCAAAATATGATCTGTCAATATCCAAGGCATAGACATTTCAATGGGAAATTGTATACGTTTCTCCATAGTTATCAAATCCTTACATTCTTCGTTATGCTGATGTCTGACCATACATTTGTTTACCTTTCTACCCATGGTCATTTCCAAATAAAATTCACGATACCATAACTGAGACAAATCACAGCATTTTTGTAAAGTGTCACTAAAATTCAGTAAATAACTCCAATAGAATGATGTCTTATGGAACGAATCAATTTGCATTAAACAATTTCCATCAATATCTTTGCGTAAGGTACGTTTACCACCCGATTTGTCAGCAATTAAGGATTCCAACATTGTACGCACCATATAGAGTTGGGTGGAAGATGGTCCCACATTAAGACGTGGTACATTAATGCGAAAACCTCCATCGGGATCTTTCTTACCCTTAATAACGGGATCATCTACAGGTTCATATCCTTTTTGCCAATCGGCTGCTGTTTCACGGACTGACATAATAATACTGCGTATAAGATCCTTTTTGTTTTTGACTGCCTTACGCAAGGGTTCTCGTAAAGTAAGCTGTACAAAATCTTGCAATTCCGAATAAATATTACGACGTATGGCTTCACATAGAACAGTCTCAATACGCGCCATAAGAACCTGTAATCCCTTTATCATGGCTATAACTTCAATTAAAGCAAATTTCTCTTCTGAAGTATAATTATAACGTGTTGCTCTCTCATATTCTTCTGCTTCTACGGGACACTCTTTATTCTGATGATGATCAGTAGGATGTAGAAGTTTCCATGAATATAATTCTGTTACCACACTAGTCCATTCGGATAAAAGTTGTAATCCCCTTAAAGCCAAATCAGCCGTGGCTCTATTTTCCGCATCCGAGGGATTCTCCTTAACTGTAGTAGTGACCTCATTCGTATAACGTGCCAATTCCGAAATATATTTAACATGATCTTCACGTATTTGTGGTAAATGTACCATTAAATCCGCCTGAGGACTAACAGCATTTGAACTTGAGAGAGGCCATTTGCTGGGATCATAGTGTTTACTTCTTTTAATATAATTAAAAGGAGCAATTTGCATATCACCAAACAAAGGCACTACTTCTAAATTCTTAAATATACGATCAATACGATCCAAACGTATTTTCTTTTTCTGATCCAATTTATTTATATTACAAGCATCACTATCCATAAGGAAAAGTCCAAAGCCCATTACTTTGACCAACATGTGTTTTTCCTCAGGTGTTAAATACATTTTTGTCTCGAACATATGCACACAAATGTTCACCACTTCGGAGAGTAAATCTTCATAGCCCACAATTTTCTCCAATGTATCTTTGACCGTGTCACGTATCTTATTTTGTGTAGCCAAAAACATGGATAAGTTTTGTGATTCCTGTAAAGTATGGGAATCCGACATTACTTTAAGAAACTGAGCAGCACGACGATAGGTACTGTAATCGTTTTTAACACTCGATTTCATATTTTTCAATTCATCTAATACAGCAAACATATTGATAAATTTGCCCAAAGTCAAAAGATAAGCTTCCGATACAAAATCTTTGCGTTTTTCTGTATGACAAAGACGTTTTACTTCCACAGAAAAAGCCTCAATAGCTTTACGTTGAAAATACATAAAATTTAAAAGTTTATTAACCTCCGGTGCTAAGACTTCTACAGTTTTCTCGTAAATCTCAACACGATTGGGTTGCTCATTCGATTTAGGTTGTGGTATAGCGCGAGAACAACAACGCCAAGTATACAACATAACAGCATGTTTTTGGCCTTCGTCCAGTAAAACATTCTAATATGGAGTATCAATTAGTTGAATTACCATTTATATTATAAACACTCTTGTTTTTAGGTCAGTCACACTTACCAAGTTAGCATGAGTTGTAGCTTCTTCTATGTATTTTGCTATACCTGTAACAAAACCATTACGATCTTCAAAATTGGTATCAAAATTAGCTTTATATATGACCGAGCATGGTTGAGCTTCTATGCAAGGTTGTTCATCAGGCAAAGACAACTCGTCCAATACTTCCACATTGGACAGAGCATCTGCCAAAGTTATCTTCTCTGTCATATTTTAAATCAACAATTATAAATTAGATATAGATGCACTTTTTTCAGTTAAATGTCACAGCGGAAACTGCAATTTGAGGGTGCTCCGCTGCTGATGAGACCTGCAACAATCATATAAGAAAAACATACACACACATTCATTCAGATTGTATATCATATTTTCGTATGGGTGGGTCTTGTTTAATTTTTCATTTTATGTTTTTTATAGCCATCGTGTTTTTATAAAACTCTTTTGAATTTTTGAAATTTATATCACTTCAATTATACTTTTTCACATTGATTTTTTATGAAAAACTTACTTTTTACTATTTTTTCTAAATTTTATTCTATAAATCTATCCATTTGATGAGTAAACAACGACAGCAAATTTGTAATTTTTCCATTTATCTCACACGCACACACACCCGCATACAAATGTCAAAAATAATTGAACATGAGAAAATTATAAAAATAAACGCACAAAAACAGAGATGCCAGATCTTTCAAAATGTCAAATTGACATTTTCGTTAAAATTAAATTAAAAAAAATGATAAAATTAATTAAATACAAGTAAAAATGTTACAGCCAGTCAAGCCTAACTAATAATACTCTAAATCACATTGCTGAAAGGGAAATTTTTGAATGACCCTTTATGAATTTTGCAGATTGTTTTGGGGGTTAAATTTTATATGTATGTGAAGATAAATACGAATTTAATTAACACATACAAGAACCGCATTTTTAAAAGCGCTGATTTTGCAGTTAACAGCAAACTGTTAATCATTTCCCAGCCATACTAAAAATGAGTTGTATATCAAAAAGAATGTGAGTAACGGGAACCATATTCCAAAAATCATAACATGGAAATGATACCATCAAACATATTGTTGGTATTAATTTTTTTTATTTTTAAAATATGCAAAATCGAAAAATGTTAAATTTTTTGAAAGAATATATGTCCAATGTGAGAAAATTGGGAGTGGAACACTTTTCAAGATACATGGAAATGGAGCTTTAAAGGGGTCTTTAATAGATTTATAATAGTAGCACAACTGGATACTTTCCAAATAATTTTTGTTAATTTTTAAAAACAATATTTTTTTTAATTGTCTAAATTTGACAATATTGGAACTTGTTAATAATAATATTATGTCTTTTAGGTAGTATTTGAAAAATTTTTACAAGACCTTCCACATGATACCCATATTGTATTTTCGCAAACGCGAAAAATAGTTCTGCAAGTGGAAACTTTAGGTTCCTTTATCTTGAAAATTATTTTCTACCCCAAATAGTACTTATATTTAAAAGCAAAAATTAAAAAAGCGATAGCGTATGGATTTTAATTTGTTCAATTTCGTTTTCCGGTCCTGTGCGGGTTAAAGGTGCATGAATTCAATGGTGTAGGAATTTAGATTTGGCAACCCATTTAAGCCAAACATTTAACAACACTGTTTCCATTAAAATTGTATAAATTTGAACATTTTCCAACACTATTTTATTAAACCAGACGTCCGTTTTTTCACAAGAGTCAAAATATTTTAATCTAAGCGTTAAATATATAAATAAAAATAACTTGAAACCATTACAAAAATGGCGAAAAATAAGAGCACAGTTTATCTGGGCTATGACGATGAAGAAATTACTGAAAAACATGTATCTTTGTTAAATAGTACCCTGAATAAAATTGGTGGAACTGCGGTAAGTTGTACGGCATGCGTGCGTTTGTTTGTGTCTTGTATTGTGGATTTGTATGCTGATTTAATTGATTTTTCCAACATGTGCTTTTGTTAAATTGTAATGATAATTAGGATTGGCCAAATGGTGAAATTAAAATACCAGCATGTCCTTTGTGCGGTACAGCCCGTCCATTGATTGTACAACTTTATGCTCCTTTAGAAATGTCACAATTTCATCGTACACTGTATGTGTTTGCATGTTTAAATCCGGTTTGTTCGCAAAATTCAAAAAGTTGGTTGTGCGTGAGAACTCAACATTTGGACACACCTGAACACTGTGATATTATGAAGGTGGTGGCCTCACCCAAAACATCATCGGTTAGTGGAGGTGGTGGAGGAAGTAAACAAAAGAAAAAGAAAGAAAAACAACAGTCTGGTAAAATATCATGGTGTACGGGAACCGATGATTGGGGTGAGGAAAGTAATAATGGTGGATTTGTTAAAGCTGAATCTGTAGAAAAAATGGATACTGAAGCTGATGATCCCCAGGAATCAAATGAGGAAAATGGTAATGTTATTAATCCAAAAAATGTCAATTTACCTTCTACTATCAATCAATTGGAATCGGATGAGGGCGAAGAAGAAGATGAAGAACAAATCTTAGCTAATGAAGAAGATGATGAGGATGAAAGCAATTCTATGGATAACGATCTTTTATTAAGTTTTAATCAAATTGATTTAAGATCGGGACAAAATTTAGCTGAAGATCCCAATGCCAATTGTGCTGCAGCAGCTGGAGAAATAGCTGCTGCAGCATCTGTAGAAAAAGAGGGAAATTACGCTTGTAGCGGAGCATCTGCAACAATATGTGCTGAAATTGAGGGCCCCGAGACAGATGTGGTCATCGTGGAGACTCCTCAAAAGCCTGAACGTGATCTAATAGCCTTATTAAAGCATACTACTACCCCAGCAGCTTTGGGTCCTTTAGCTAAATTATCCGATATAACCCTAAAACCATATTTCATTGCAGTAGATATTGAGACAAATATTGCCAATAAGGATTTTGATAATTATGGTGGTTCATTGTCCGCCGAACATATACGTGAATTATATCAGGAATATAAGAAACAAGATGAATCTGCCCATTCTCCTAGTGGTAGTGGAAACGTTGGTGGTGGTGGAATTATAGCTGGAGCCGGAACTCCAGAAGATCAAGAAGGTTATGAAAAAGCATTACCGGCACATGGTGATCTTATGTTTCATCATTTCTTAAGTACTATACAACAAAATCCAGGTCAAATCTTAAGGTAATAATCGAAACAATTTTATGAATGATTACAAAAATTGATTTCATAAATTATATAATTTTTAGATATTCTCGCGATACATTACCTCTTCTAATTTCTCCTCTGCAAGAGCCTACACCAAAATGTCCCAATTGCAATGGTGATACTATATGTGAAGTCCAAATTCTATCAACTCTCATACCAAAGTTAAAAATGCAACAAAACAATGAAAATGCTCCCATAGAATATGGAAATGTATTAGTTTTTACATGTTTAAAAAGTTGTTGGGATACACCAGATAAAATGCGCTATGAAAAGGTTCTAGTACAAGTAGAAAAGTAAGAATAGAAAAGCAAAATATTGACAAAACTTTACTACAACGGAAATAATATAAACGAAACTAAAATAATTGTACACATGAAATGTGTACATAAATCGTTTAATAACTAAATAAAAATAAGGAAGGTACCTAATAGAGGAAACAAATATTAAAACAGAAAAGCTATAAAAAATATCTAAAACCTTATACATTTACATACATATTCAAATATAATTCAAACAAACAGCAGCAAAAAAAATACAAAACATACTCAAAATCTAAAAGAAAGAAATAAAACAACTAGTAAGAATGCTATATTCGGCTATGCCGAATCTTCAATACCCTCCACCACATATGCGTTAAGTTTCGTACATATACACTCACACATACTATCACGAACGTATACAATATATAAACATATTTCTTACATATAACAATTAATGAGTCGTAAAATTAGTTATATTTTTGGTTATAACTTTTTTGTACTGAACCAATTTTGATCATTTTTAGAATTTTTGACGATTTGTAATTAACAATTTAACGAAAGAAATCCGCTTGAACTTAAAGGTTGCCAAAGATATCAGTCTATATATTTTAATAAACTTTTTAGGACTATAACAAATATTCCGGACAAATTTCATTGAGCTCTGTGTATGTGAGCGAGCCAGAGACAGATAGACAGATAAACATAGCTAAATCGACGCAGGTTTTGATTTGATGTTAGAACATCTTTATATTTTGGGAATGAGATGATAAGCGTTACTCACAGAATGACATATTTAATTTAACCTATTTAGCACTTATGGTGGTGGAGGATATAAAAAGAAAAACTTTTTTAATCAACAAAACACTCAAGGATCGAATTAAAATTGCATATAAAGTTAGTATATGTAATGATGAGTAATATTAATATTAATTATAATTTGTGTTATTTAATAATAATTAATACAAAACTCTCTGTCCCCAAAAATTTAAACGGCTTCATTATGGAAACAAACTTAACTTATATAAAATCTATATATATTTAACTTAATTATAAGAAAAAGGATTTTAACAAAAAAACTCTTATTAATTTTTAATAGTTGTTTATGAAAATTTTTAAAAATTAAATTATCATAACTAAATTAATATAATTAATAGCCTAGAGCTTGTTTTGGTCAATTTTTTCACAAATACACACACATACACCAAATAAATTATGTAATTAAAATGTTGTAATTGATATTGAAAATTGAGTCACTTATTGTTTTTTAGCATTTATTTATTAAATATTATTTATTAGTTATTTATTTAGACATTTTTTTAGAATATATACATATATTCTATCTCTTTTTCTCTCACTCCCTCCTACTCTAACACGCTCTATAATTTTATTAGTTTTAAGATCTATTCCAAAAAAGTCTATAAATCGAACTACTTCGTTACTTTTTTAAGTGAACTATAATGTGATTTAAAAATTATTTAATTTTAACGAAATGAAGAAAACACAAAAAAACAAGATGCAGAAAGACAACATTAAAAGAAAGAAGGAACTATTATTATTAAATTATGCTTTAATAATGTAGTTTAAAGAAAAGAATGAAATACATAAAATTTTAGTGTAAAACTCTAGATTGAGTTAAAGAAAAAATAAGAAACGAAATAAAACCAAAAATATTGTTGTTTTTTTATTTAAGATAATTAAAAATTCCTTAAAATATTTAATCTTAAAGTAGCGGAATGGTGACTGGTGTATATTTTTATACCCTACACCACCGTAGGTGGTTAGAGTATTAAGCGTTTGTGCAAATGTTTGTAATATGCAAAAAACCGTTCGATTCAGACTCATTTCCTGAATCGATTTAATCATGTCATTTCCTCCTGAAGATAAGTTAATGAAAATTGGCATCTACTATGGCCGGCTACTGAAATCGGTTATGATCGACCCACACAAATGTCCGGAATAGAGGTTGTGGCTTATAAAATTCCAAAATATAAAACTATTTTAACCAAATTTTGCAGAAATAAGTCCTGTGATATTCTAAAACGTTATGCCAAATTTTAGGAGGATCATTATTTTTCAAATATCACTATTTTATGCATTTCAAGCATAAATTTCACATTTAAATGAGTGACAAAAAAGTGCATACTAAAGATATTTAAAATAACCCAACTTGGTTGGTCCTTTAAAAATTTGACAAGAGGTCCTATTAATACCGAAATTAACATCAAGGAATGTTTAAAGGCCGCTTCCATTCATCAGACTTCATAATGTGTCCTCATATTTTTGGCCCAACTTGGCATTCTGTCGCTATGGTAAAAAAGCTCTCGAGTGGTACAATAACAATAATATGGTATTTGTTCCAAGAAAAGCAAATCCTCAAAACTGTCCGGAGCATAGATCATTGGAGAGATACTGAGCAAAACAAAGTGTCCAAAAGTTTTAAACGGAGATTGACTACCTGTTCGAGCAAAGTGACAGAAAGCATTATAAAAACATTAGTTGAAAGGTTTCCGAAAAAGGTTAAAAATTTCATTACAAGTGATTAATAATAATTTCAATCAAATAAAGACAAATTAAAACTATAAGTTTTTATTGTTTTATAACTTTTGTCCATGTGTGTATGTAAACGTATTGTGTTTTTTGTTGGAGGAAAAAGTAAATTTTTTAAACATGTTTTATACGAATTTTGATCTTAGAAAAATTCATTGGATGGGAATTCTCTAATTCATGGAAATGTTCATATACATTCCATTAAAATTTATTGGTTTCCATTTCCCTATGATTGACAGTAGAAAGAAAATATGGATAAATAAATACAATTTTAAACTTTGAAATATTTTATATTTTATTAAGAATATTTTTATATATGTACACAGTATTATATAGATTAAAAAGGAAAATAAAAGGAAAGGTTAACGTTAAAAAGACGCATAACGAAAGCGTTTACTTAAAAGCTAGTCTCCATTTTACCATTACATTCCTCATGCCCAAATTTAGGCAAATTTAAGATCATAAGTTTTATTTACTTGACAGTACTTGTTCTTAGGCTAAAGGAGCATCTGAATCTAAATGATAGCTGCGCACCGGTGAAAACCATAGTGGCGGATATTTTGAGGGTGTCAGTTCAAATTCTGAAGTAGTTTCATGTTTATTACGCATTTGAACAACCGAATAATGTAACCACACCAATTGGGCAAACTTCCTCTTTGAAGTATTTAAGATACGAAATTCTATGCAATATTTTGTACTATTAAAAGATCCCTCATCAAATGCCACACTGCTACCACGTCTGTTATGTCTATTATAGCCTCCTGAATTTGTGCTGTTGCTTATGAATTTTGTTTGTTGCTGTTGTTGTTTGCTCACCACAATACTCAATGTAGAACCAAACAAACGATAATGACCTCTTAAAATATCTGATCTTAAATTATTTAAATGTTTTAGTTTGGTAACACCTTGAGAGGGCTCATCGGAGCTAGTCATCATTAACACAGTACCATCCGGTAGAAAACGTATATAACGATAGTATTCAACTAGTTGTACTGGACGATAGTATTGATCTTGGA
Organism: Cochliomyia hominivorax; assembly: GCA_004302925.2. Classification (NCBI taxonomy): domain Eukaryota; kingdom Metazoa; phylum Arthropoda; class Insecta; order Diptera; family Calliphoridae; genus Cochliomyia; species Cochliomyia hominivorax. Next base: position 91,803,869 of record PYHX02000467.1, on the reverse strand, counting down.
AACTATTTTCACCCAGACGCAAGTAAGTGGTTTTACTAATGTAACAACCATTAAAAAGAACACGTTCACGTTCTATAAACATTTGTCGCCAGCTAGAGTATATGGGTATGACGGGGCAATGACCTTCCAATGCTGTACCTTCTTCGTTTGTTGAGTAAGAAAGAGAGCCTACATTGTGACCCCAAACTCTAAATTATTTAAAATGGACAAAATAAGTTTTAATAAAATTGTAGAAAAAAATAAATAAAATTGTTTACTTAACACAAGCTGATTTCCACAATTCCTCATCTCTGGCCAATATGTACATGCCTTTGCTTACAGCAGCACATTGTTCCAATGAACGCATATCCAATTGATTCGAGACTACCCAACGTAGTATGTACATCAATAATTCTGGTGGCAATTCGGAAATATGCATTTCAGTCGATATGATGCCAGGATCACGGCTACTTTGTATTAGTTGGCCGTGTTGATTGTGCGATAAATCTAATTGAAATTTCTCATATAAATCCTCTGGCAAATCTTTATTCTCTAAATCCAAATTTGTGTCCGTATTAGCTTCAGGAGTTGGATTAACTTTAAGAGCCACTTTATGAGGATTTTGTGCCGATGTCTTAAGTTTTTGTTGCTCATAATATTTAAATTCAATATCGGGTTCTAATTGAACGGCCTTACGATAGAATGGTATGGCATCATATACTTTACCACTTTGTTCCAACTCTACGGCCTTATGGAAAAGATTTTTAGCTAAAGCCTGTTGTTCGGCTTGCTCGTCGTCTTTGGTGAGCGGTGTTAGAACATCTTCAGCCTCTTTGAGCTCTTCATTGAAATGATTTGGATCTTCAGAAGTGTTAGTAGGATCGTTTTGCTTTTGTTTCAATTCCCTTTGCCAATTGGCACGAAAATCATCCAAAGCTGAACGAAAATCATTAGGCATTGTTTGGAAGGCGGACAAAGAAGATTCTAAAGAATCTTCAGATACACCTTCTCCAACTCCACCTCCATCACCACCACTCGAACCAGTTGACATTTTATTGCTTATTGCGATTAATTTATGAACTCCTCTTTATAGTTTAACTGTTTATTCAACGAGGCTAAACGAAATTAATGTATTTTCCACTTGCCGTCTAGTTCACGGTCGGTATATCGTATAATGAAAGGTGGGGCGTATTGTTGAAATACGGATGTTAAGAGTAAAATGTTTGGATTTAAATATTGTGGCAAGAAAGTTAAATAATTATTTTGGTTTTTTTCAAACTTTAAACAACTTGTGGCCATCATAGGCGTTAGCAAACACCAATAAGCAAAAGGTTTCTTTTTCTTTTCCTTTAAATGTTTTTAAATTATTTTACAATTTTTTTCTTTTCGGAATATTGTTTTCTGAAATTTGCAGCCAATAGTTTTTTGATTTCTGTTTATCTTTCACAATATAACACACCGTATTTAAAATAGATTATTTTTTAATAATTTTTTAAAACTTTTTTAATACATTTTCATTACACACGGACCAATTGGAGAGAAAAAATATTCACAATATTTTCTGTATATTATTTTACACCGGTGCCCGATATCCTTTACTATATTCCATGACCTTGTTTATGTCTTCATTTCTGTTTTCCTTCTTTGCTGTTTTTTTTAGGAAAATGCGTGTTTGCAAATTACGTAGCTTTTTTTTAAAAACAAATGAAGAAGAGAAACATATTTTTGTTTTTGGATTACATCAATTATTATTTTTTCCACCTTTTCACTCTCCCACGTTTTAGCACTCAGCTGATTATGTTGTGTTGAAAATGTAAACAAACAGCTGCAAATGTTGCTCTTTTCTTACACTGCAAAAAATAAACAAGAATACTTTTTTCGGCTATGCTGAATCAAATGCTAATGAAGTAAATACGTTATGTCTCGTACATACACACTCACAAACGTATACAATAAAAGTTTTTCTGAAATATAACACAGAAACACTTAATGAGTCAAATAAATAGTTATAGTTATATTTTTGCTAAAGCTGTTTTCTGAATCGATTATGGTTATTTAAGAAATCCTAAGGAACTACATACAGCTTAATAACATAAAAAATTATTCTAATTTTTCGATTAAAAATTGACAATTTTAAAAAAGTTCATCGTTTGAACTTAGAGCTTGCATCAGATATTGGTTTATATTTTTAATATACTGAACCGATTTAGCTGATTTTAAATAGAGAACTTCCCAGACTATAACAAATACTTTTTTAATTATTAATCGCCAGATTCAAATAAAACAGTAATTAGCTTTATATCAAAATCGTACTATTTTTACATCACACGTTTATATGGTGGAGCGTATTAAAGATTCGGTATAGTCGTATATAGCGGCAATTCCTTTTTTTGCAATTCTCTTCACTGGTTCTAAAACAAATAATACCGTTATAGTTGAGATCTAAAAACAACAATTTTATGAAACAAAATTCTCGTAATTTGCGACTATGAAATTTGAAATGTATGGCTAAAACGCAAACATCTTTTTATATAAAATTTAATAAAATGCCCGTATCCCTAAATCCCATGGAAACGCATTTGGAGGATGCATTGCATGGAAATGCTACAAGTCTAAATAGAAGACGTCTGAAAACAACCAATAAAATGGTTGAAGATGCATTAATTGAATTGCACAATCCTAAAGGTAAATAATTCGAAAAATTAGAATTATTTTGAAATGTAATTCTTCATTCTCTCCTTCTCCATGTAGGTATTACGTTGAGACAAGTCTATAGTTTTATGTTGGCCAATTACAATTTTGAAACTTTAACTAAAAATCGTATAGTTTTAATTAAAAAGTATTTAATTGCTTTACGAGAATCAGAAGATATAGTTAACATTACGGGTAAAGGATTTGCGGGTAAATTTAAGTTGGTGGATAAGAAAAAGTTTTTAAAAAAGATTGAATTAAATTTGAGAAAAAGTAAAGAACAACATAATGCTACCAAGAAGTCTCTTCGTAAAACTAAAATAGCTGGAAAGGAAAATGAACCAAAAACTGCGGAAAAAGTTTTGAAAAATAAAACCAAAACTAAAAAGAAATTATTGCCTTTGAATGAAATGCCAATTGTGGTACCTAGACAATTAACACCAGTTGCTTTGCGTCACAATAATATTTCCATGTTTGATACACCCATGGTAGCAACGCAAGTTCATGCCTCAACACCATTTATTAGTACGGGTTATGCACCTCTTGCTCCTGAAGTCAATCACAGAAAGAGAAATGTTCAAGATGATTTAGGTACACCTCGTACTTCTTTGCCGGGCAAAAAACGTAGATTACTTCAGCGTCCTATATAAGTTGTTCTTTGATAGAAATGTATTTGTTATTTTTGTAAATAATTTGATATTTCATATATTTTATATTATTTGTAAAATATTTATTTAAATATCTGTTCATAAGCTTTTCCCCGATTTCTTTAAAAGAATTTTATTTAATTTCTATAATTATTAGATTCATGATAATGTAAAGTATTTCGTTTATTTTTTGATTGGAATTTGTTTTGATTTTGCTTGTAGTTAAAATCTTAACAAGTTCCATTAATCATGTATAAATATTGGTTATATACATACGATGTGAATTTTGTAAATATTTAATTTATTTTGTAAAATAAAAATGTTATATTCTCACACATAGAATCTGGCGTAGAATTAAATTGGAGAGTAAATTTGGTCCATATTTCAGATTTTTTTATTTTAAAAAAAATCATTAGTGATAGAAAAAAGTCCGTACTAAAATTATTAGATCTTTTCAACAAAAGCCCAACTTTGTTCTAAAAAATGTTGGACACCATTCAAAAGTCTGCCGTCAAACTGTTTTCAATAATATTGAACAGCACCGGGAGATAGAAAATCTGGTACAGATAGAAGAAATAGTCCACATAACGTTTCGAATGTCAAAAAATATAAAAAACCTTTTCAAAAGAGATCCCAACACATTCGGCAGGAAAGAAGAGCTCAGTACATGGTGATTAAAACTATAAAAATATTTTTTATTGGATTTTATGATAGAATTTTTGTTTAGATTCATATTAGTTTGACAAAATGTTCTTGGATTATGAACGCATACGTTAGATTAAAGCCCTTCAAAGTGATATCTGAGTTGTATGGGATCTATGGAAATAATGAAACGATCCTCATATAATGTGTCACATCATTTTTAAATATCATACTTTTATTTATTACTTTTTTATTTCCCTTAAAATCGTTTTATGAGCTCAAAACTCTATTCCGGTCCTTAGGCCAAAATAAAGATGCGAGCAAAATTTCATAAAGTTATTTATCTTTAAAACTGCGACCTACATTTTGTTCACAGACGGATGGACGGATAATTTTAAATCGACGCAAAATGTGATTCGGAATCGTAAGGATACTTAGAAGTGGTGGTAGCAAAGTTTTTTTTACCTCTGATAATGGTGGTTTTGGATATAAAAAGTACAAAATACCATGAAAAATAAATGAAAAATTGTCATTTTAAAATTTTCCAATTAATGCAAAATTTTTAAATTTTAATTTTTAGTCCCATATCTTTGAGATTTGATAGGTTAAGGGTATGAAATGAAAACTTAAAGTGTTGCCTACAGGTTTTGATATTAATGAAACTATTGTTATATCGAATCCTTTTTAAGTAAAGAATTAGAATATTACTTCTTTATTTTTTCACTTTAAGCTCTTATATTGTTAATGGGTTAAAATTACAAACATTTCGAAAGGATTCCTTTAGTGCTATCACATGATATCCAATTTATCAAACTTTTAGTATGAAACGAGAAAAATGAATCTGAATATTTCATTTCTCTTTATATCATCAAAATTGTGGGAAAGTGGAAAAAACTTAAACTTTCTTTTATTTTTAACATCCAGGGCTTTCATAATATTCTATTATGAATTATATGAATTATATAGCGTAGGGATCAAAGTTTATTGCCAATACCCATGGTGCAAATATCTTATAAATCTGCCTTGACAATACCATTTGTTATTATATTCTTTCTCCTCTTTATTTATGTATTCTCTCTCTTTGTGATAGCGAGATTATTATAAAAAACTACTCTCATGGCGAAAAAACTCTCACGCGGTGCCAGTATAAGTTCAGCTGATTACTTTGTGCTCTCTCCCTATTATTATGTTTCTGTCAAAGTTTGTTTACATTTTACACTACAATTATAGGTGGTTAAATAAGTGTAAGTATACCGTTTGACTTAGGATTACTTTTTGAGTCGATTTAACAATGTTTAATGAAATCTGGCTTACGTTATTTGGGTATTTTGGTCAAGGGCCGATGCCTATTAAAATTAATTTAATAAAAATTTTTCTTTCTGAATGGGGATTTAAGGTTATAAAAGCTCTAAATGTGAAGAGAAATATGCCATAAACTAGTTTTATAATATTCTAAGACGATGTGTCAATTATACGAGGATCGGTCAATTATTTCTCACAGATTCCAAACAACTCCGCTTCAAAATATCACTTTGATGGACTTAAATCTCACATATGCGTTAGTATTGCAATAAGAATTGGTCAAGGCAAAATAAACATAAGAAAAATTGATGTATGAAATTTTACGAATGTCGGTCCATAATTAGTTCTAGCTTCCATTAAACGTCCACATAAAAAAACTTTTAGAATACACATAACCCACATGAATGTTAATACCATTATAATATACTGCACTCTTGAGTATATTTTAAAAAATACCATTATACGAGGATAGTTTATTATCATTCGGTAACCAACGCTTATATATATAATGAATGTGTTGTAGAGTATTAAAATGTCACGTTTGACCGACTATAACTACATACTTGTTTTTTATTTATGTTGTTTTATTATTTTGTTTCGTAAACATTTTTTGACGTATAAACAACACAAATCCCAAAAACAAATTTACCTGTTGTTTTTGTACTGTTGTATTTGTTGTAATTATACGGTCACCGTGTAATTTTTTCCACCATGACTGTTCTTTTACTGTTGCTCACATAAAAAACGCAATAAAAATTTTTGCAAGTGTGTTTTTGTTTTGATTTGTGCATGCTGAGACTTGAATGAATCAGAGAACCGTTATACAAAAAGCTTGTTAATTTCACGTGAACTTTTGTTGTAGCCAATCAGTTTTTGTACGTTTGCGGTTAATTTTGCAATTTTGTTTATTACAATCAGAATTAATTAATAAAGATTTAAATTATTTAATAAATTAAATATTAAAACAATAATCATAACAAAAGAATTAAATAAAAATGGCAGATATAAAAGAAATAACAATTGTGGTAAAATGGAGTGCAAAGGAATATCCCATAACAGATTTAACTAATCAAGACACAGTGGCTGTGTTGCGCCATGAAATCTTCAAAAAGACACAAGTTCGTCCGGAGCGCCAAAAGTTATTAAATTTAAAGTATAAAGGTAATACACTTAAAAACAAAAAATAATAAAATTTAATAAAAAAAAACACAAATTACAAAATATGATTAGTCATCTCCAGACAACAACAGGACGCAATTAAATTGTTCATTGACAAATTTAAATTTATTTTAGGTAAATTGGCCGAGGACTCTTTAAAATTGGGTAATTTGGAACTTAAACCCAATTTTAAATTAATGATGGTTGGTTCTACAGAGGCAGACATTGAAGATGCTTGTCAAAAGCCTGAAGATTTGGGTGAAATCATTGATGATTTAGATGAGAATGAGACTGAAGAGGAAACTGTGGAAAATTCCTCTATATATTTGGCGAAAGTTCAGAAACGCATTAAAGAATACAAAATTACCGAACTGAATCCTCCTCGACCAGATATGCATTTATTAGTTTTAGATATAGATTATACGCTCTTCGATCATCGATCATCAGCAGAATCGGGTGCCGAGTTAATGCGTCCCTATTTGCATGAATTTCTTACCAGTGCCTATGAACATTATGACATTGTCATATGGTCTGCTACTGGTATGCGTTGGATTGAGGAAAAAATGCGCCTGTTGGGTGTTAGTAGTCATGCTAACTATAAAATAATGTTTTATTTGGATTCGAATGCCATGATCTCAGTTCATACACCCGATAGAGGCGTTATAGATGTTAAACCTTTAGGTGTTATCTGGGGTTTATATCCCCAATATTCTGCAGCCAATACCATAATGTTTGATGATATACGGCGTAATTTCTTAATGAATCCTCGATCTGGTCTTCGCATAAAACCTTTTCGTCAAGCGCATTTAAATCGTAGTACCGATAAAGAATTACTTAAACTTTCCAAATATTTAAAGGATATAGCTATTCATTGTAAAGACTTTACAAAACTTAATCATCGTAAGTGGGAACATTATGATCCGCGTAAATAAAAGTGTTATTTTGTTTCGTGTATATCGTGTTTAGTGTTCGATTTGTTCGCGTTTTAAAATTGTGATTGCTTTGAATTGCTTTGAACGTAAGGACTTCCGTAATTTATAAAAAAACAGAATAAAATATAAATGTACAAGTGCTCTTAAAGAATCGCTACAATCTTTTTACAGAAATTTTAAGTTGTTTTTTTATCTTAAGCATCATTTCAACATTACTTTACATCCATCCATAATACATCAACACGTCCATCTCTAATCATTAGTTTAACTAAACATAAATCATAAGCACTCATTGAATATTAACTGGGTAAGTTTAATTTTCATCTAATTTATGTAAAAGTAAATAAAAAGAAAAATATATAACACAATATACGTACATAAGTGATAAATTCTAAAGTTATTAAATATTTGCAACAAAACCCAATTTTGTCATACAAATAGAAGACCAAGAATTTAAATTTTTCCCTTCAAACTGTTTCCGATGTTACCGGGTTTACACAGAAGGAACGGTCCACATTATGTTTCTAAAGCCAAAAAAAAAGAAAGAATTTTCAAATGAGCTCCAAACTCATCCGGTAGGAAAGTCAAAGATCAAAAAATTCCTGACAGGAGCGCTGCTAAAAATTTAAAGGCCAAAAGCAGAGCACGAAAATTTAAGTTTCTAAAAAATATGCATAATAGAAGATGACAGATTATTTGCAACTTTCTGGTCAAAAATTGTATGTTGCTGAGGCTTGAGTGAATGCTGAAGGAAAGTTAAGAACCCCAAAGCAGTAAAAATTACCTAAAAATTTATTGCTGTGGCAAGCAATATGCAGCTGCGACAAAGGAATCATTTGTTAAAACCAGATCGGTAAATAGAAAATGTTGGGTTAGCGAATGTTTACAAAAAAGACTCCATCTATTCATTAGACTGCATAATCTGTCCATTTATTTTTGGCCTGACTTGGCATCGTGTCATTATGATAAACAAGTCCTTGTATGTGTTGTACTTGTACCAAGAGAGGCAAATTCTTCATACCGATTGGAGCTAAGGCCAATCAGCACAAAAATGTTCCCTTAAAATGTGGTAGATGGACTACCTGTACGCGCATAGTGACAGAAAGCACTATAAAAACTTAAATGTAATAGTTTCCGAAAAAAAATTATAAATTTAATTCAGCAGTTTCATTTTTATTTACATATTAGTGTGTTAAGAATTTTTTGGTCTCATTATCTATCTATGTTTTATTTATTGCGAAATAAATATTTAAAAACTGAAATCACTCTGTAAAAATCTATTGATTCAGTAGTGTATGAATTCTAAAGCGATCTTCATTTCTTCCACAAACACAGTTGTTATATTATGTGTTTAAATTATATTTTATTATAAATACAAATTATTATTTAAAATTACAAAAGAAATACTATAGTTATCACCACTCTGCCATCAGACTACAGTGTATAACCACCCTGATCAGCCCAGTGTACGCGTCTACCTTCCAAATATTCTAAACTTTCTTGTATTTTACGCCGTTCATCATCCATTAAAGCTAAACGTTTGTATTTTTGTATAACATAACAACAGCTAAACATTAGAGTAATTTGGAATATCAACCAGAATATCAGTAAAGCAATAAGTAGACTTTGATTTACACAAATGCTATCCAAATGTAGTTGATCATCTGTAAAATTTAAATTATTAAAAAATGAAGTTAAACATTTTCCTTAAATTACTTACCAATACCAGCAATTAGCAATATACCCCTTTCGCCATAAATAAAACTATTTTTATTGGTATTATCTGGACCCCTAACGTTTAAATTAAAATTTAACGGTATAACATCACTTTTAATTTCTGTGTTCTCGGCTACTTGATCACTTGCATTATTATTTGGAATATCCATTACGGTAGATATATAAACTGGATTTTGTACTTTATACTGTTGGACTTGTTGATCGGGTGTTATTTGTCGTTTTTGTCTAGTGGGTGTTTCCGTTATAATCGGATACCAATTGGCATTATTAGTGGAGCTAAGACAATTATCTTCTGGACAGCGATTGTTACAAAAGTGTATTTTAACATCGAAATTCACCATAGATGTGCCAGCAAACTTAAAAGCATGAAACCGGGCCCGTAATATATTACGATTAGCGGTTCGTATACGTTCTAAGCCTGGAAAGACACTAGCATCTGTAGGACAACCACGAGCATCTAAAAGATGAACAAAATTTTGGTTATCTAATGTTTTCGCTATAAGTGATGTAGCTCTAAAATCTGGCAGTGGGGGAGTTTCAATAGTAGCAAATTCTCTTTGCTGCTTTTGAGTATATTCAGCCACAATTTGTAATTCCAAACTTTGTCCAATTTGTACATCATTGGTTTCATGATCGTGAGCTAAGTCGATAATTTGTAAAGTTATTTTCGGCATTGGATGAAAATCACTAGCATTTAAGTGTAAAGAACCTTCATTGGGTAGAAAACTGAAAAAAGCACATTTTATTATTGATTGCTTAATATCTGATTGAATTAGTACCAACCTTTGGGTAAATTCCAAAGAAGATTCTAAAGCTATGGCATTTGGCATGGAATCTAATGTATCATTATCCTGGTCGTTATTATTCAGATCATCTACTTGTATTTTAAGATCTACACTTTCATCATCTTTGCGTCCATCTCTTAAAGTCGCATTACTCATAATGCAACCTACTTTTATTAAACGATCCCCTTGCGTTTGAACATTTGGATTATTTTGTATAACTACCAAAGTTGAGATGAAAATTCTGAACATTTGTTTTTCAATTATAACTAATGCAAAGATTACTAATTAATTTCCTTAACTTACCTTCTGTACTCCTTAGTTACTTCATAGGCTCTCAATATACCACATTTATTTTCTTTGGCCTCACTACCAATTTTTAATTTTAGCACCGTACTCTTAGTACCATTTCCTTGAACCATACAATCTTTGGAATGCATGCTAACATACATTTTACCCTGAAACCAATCTTTAGGTTTATAACGTATCGACATTTCCTCATGAGTACAAACAACTTGAACTGTAATTAAAAAATAAACAAAGTTAAGAAATTGTCATAATTTATTATTATTTTTTTTTTCATTTTTTTACCATCCAAACATTTTACTCTCCTCATATACACTGAATTTTCTTTCATTTTTAAGCTTCTAGGACCCATGGATATAATATCCTCAGAGTGTAGTAAACATTCGGATTTGTGTAAATTATCTTCATAGTAAAAGGAAACACCTTGACAATAAAATCTCGTCTCATGTGAACAATACGCTTGACACTTTTTGTTTAATGTAGAAATTCAAAAAAATTTATTAAATTTTTTAATTTATTTATTTTGTTATTTACTTACTTCCTTTTGATTTAATCCGGATATTTTAGTTTCAGCATAAAGAAATGTACTATTTGCATAAAGTTCATAGGAGCAATGATCATTTTCTATTGGTCTTTCATAACATTGATTTTCTATATATTCCTCATCGTATGGTGCTGCTCGGAAAGCGTCTGGTTGTATCATTTTATCTTTATCACTTAATATACATCGTCCTAATGTTGTTTGATGTTGGCGAGCTCCTAAACTTTTATCCTGGAAAAATCTTAAAGAAAACAAATTTTAGTTAAGTTTTTTTTCTTAAATCGTATTAAATCTGTATTCGATTTAACCATGTCCGTCTAGTTTTGAGCCCATCATGTTTATAAAAATAATAGACGTATTTCTAGAGGATCATATTATAAAGTCAATATCAAGTTTTATTGTAGATCTACTTAAGATGTTAACAATTCAAAATTATATAGACGGGTGATAAGGCTAAACCTTATGCTGTTTTCCCTGGGTATTTTAAAACCCAAAACTTGTTTCCCGTTAATTTTTAAACTCTCGCTACAAAAAGGATTGAGATCGAAAAAAATGTAACACACATATATGTTAATAAAAATGAAAATTAATTATTACAAATTACAGAAAAATATTTTTATAGTTTTATTCACTAGTGATGATATTTGGAACCTTTTTCGGAAATCCTTCAATTAACGTTATTATTGGGCTTTCTGTCACTTTGCTTGAACAGTTAGTAAAGTTCCGTTTAAAATCTACATAACGAATTAATATTGTTCTTGTACCACTCAAGGTCTTATTTTCCGTAGTGACAGAATGCCAAGCCAGGCATTCTGTCACATTCAGGAGCCTTATGAATTGAAGCACTCTTTTTTGAAAACATTCCCTGATGTAAATTTTGGTATTTATAGAACCCATTGTAACAAATTATTAGCTTCTTTTGCCGCAACTGTATATTGCTTGTCATACCATAAACTTTTTGAGAATTTTTGACGGCTTTTGAGCCCTAAACATTTCATTAACATCTCCTCAAGCATCAGTTATATAAAATTTTTAACCAGAAGGTTGCGGAAAATCTTCCAGAGAATATGTTTCGTCGTCCATTTTGCAGCAAGAATACTTTTATTAGAAAATTTGACTCCAATTTCCGCGCTCTGTTTTTGACCTCTACTCTTAGCAGCGTTTCTGCTAACGACTTTTTGAGCCTTGTATGGTTTTAAACCAGCATTATCTTTAACTTTTCGTATCACTGTACGTGCGCTGAGCTAATCGGTCAGCTTTCCTTCCGGATATGTTGAGAGCTGATTGAAAATGCTTTCTATTTTTCTTTTGGCTTTAGAAGTATCATGTGCAACATTCGTTCTACCTGAACCAGGTTTCTATTAACGGATAAGTTCTACCGGTACTCTTCAATAATATAGAAAACAGTTTGTCGGCAGATCTTTGAATGATAGGCCAACTTTTTGTTGGACCAAGTTGGTTTTTGTTGAAAATATTTAATAATTTTAGTACGGACTTTTCTCTGGTCACTCATTTTAATCAGATAACAATATATTAATTTGTTTAACCTTAAACATAAAAATAGACGTATTTAACAAAATTAACTTGATAAAAAAAGAAATTATACTCAGGTTAAAAGTTTTACTTAAAAACGTGTGTTAAGAATTTTTCGTTCTCACTCCTTAGTTCTATAGATACTCAACGATTAATATTCGCTTTAAATGGGATATCTTTAGCCTTGGTCCTATTCAATATATTTTTTTCAGTAGAAGACCTACAAAATTTTTTACTTCTGCAGACATTGAAATCTTTTTGAAAGTTCAAATAAAATCACTCCAGTGGCTTAGATTTCTATAAGTCGATTTTAAATTCATTCTGAATTGATTGTGGATTTAAAGGTTGATATAGTTTAATTTTTTTGTAGGTTACAAACATTAAAAGAAACGCATACCTAAATCAACTGTGATGATGTAGTCCATAAATATCATCTTTTCTAATATGAATTAAACATATTTTTCTTATTATTTTTTTATCAAATTATCAAAAACTATTATTATTTTCTAAACAAATAATTGAAGCGCAATAATTTTAATTTCAATCCAAAAATGCTGTATGACTACATTTGCAGTATTAAATTATTCATATTCATATACAAACAATATCAAAAAACAGTTTATAATTATTAACCCCTTAAATGAACAATAAATAAATGATGTCATAATTAGACAAAAAAATGGAGAAACCAAAATTCAAACAATTCAAACTAAATGTATTTAATTAAATTGCAATCAAAATTCAAATCAAATAAATACAAATTAGGCAAAGTTAATTTAAACGCTTAAAAATATGAATAATTAATTGAATTGTTCTCATCTTACCTCTCATGATTATTGCGATATGAGGGAGCAAACGATGCAGATAAACATTGGAATTCATGTTCAAATAAACATTTCTCAGCACATTCACGTCGCGTGACCAAAGTGGTTATTGTTTTCTTTCCCTGGAATACTAAACTATTTCCGGGTATTTTTGTTAAAGTCCATAAACGTTTTTTACATATTTCGGGTACTTGAAATTAACAGAAGAATACGGATATTTATTCTAAATTTTAAGAATTCAATTTTTGAAATTTACCTTTTAAACAAGTTTTTTCATAAAATATTGCTTCTCCATCAGCCACCAATGGTAATTCATTACCCACTGCCATATAATTATCAATTCTTTCAAAATATGAATAACCATAACATTCATTGGTGTCCAACAGATGTACATAGGCTATGCAAGCATCATCTTCATTACATATACGCCAACACATGGAACTTGGTGTTGTTTCAAAACTTGCTGCTTCTATTGTTTCATTTTCCTGTTGTAGACTATCCAGAATCGAATAACCATCTCTAGTTATTCGATTACGATCATTATAATTATTAGCTGGTGCATAAATTAAATTATGTTCCGTTAAATATTCGAGGGGTGGACGAAAACCAACAATCTTTTGTAAATGCATTTGATAAAGTGGACATTTTAATAGAAGAGCATCTGAAAGTTTGAAATCAAAATTTTAATTTTTTTATTAAAAAAACTGATAACGAAAAAATTATCTAAAAATTATATTATTTTACACGAAGATGATAAGTTTTAATTTAATAGAGCCACTATTTGTATACTCCTCAAAAGAATAACTATTCGAAATAAATTTGGTAGTATTTAATATAATGCCTATATCTGCCAAGCGGTCAGACATTGAGCGATTATTTATTTTGAAATTAAAATCTTAATAGAAATTTTTTAACACAAGTTCTCCAGCTGGTAGTTAAGATGTACTAAAATATTGGACCTGGCTTTGAATTATTTATGTTTGTATTTTAGATAAAAGTATTTGTCGTTCACAGTTCATGAAAGCTGTCATCTGTAGTACAGACAAATTCTTGACAATATAGAACTACTGTCACTAATGGCTAAAAAAACCACGATGGTATAAAGGTGTTTGACCTGTTTTTAACTTATGGACATGTTATTGAACGTTAATGTCCAAACATCTGACCTAAGACTGTGGAGATAATTTAATAGATACGTGTTGGGGAGATAAAAGATTTATAGTACTATTTATTTCGATGGATCGGAGTTGCAATCTCATATCTTTGGTTTTAATGAACGAGAAAGAAGAAAATATAAATGTTGACTCAAATCTCCTTTAATTAGATCTTCAAAGTTTTTTTTCTATGATCTTCAAAATGTATATTTTTAGAATTCCCTTTGGGAGTATGAACTTCAACAAATACCGATATTGCCTATTACTTTATGTTCTTTTCAGTTTCTGTAAAAGTTTTTTAAGCATTTTAATTTTAAATCCAAACTAAGCACATGATCGGTATGCAGCAGCTATTTATGTCTTATTATAGTTGCCTATAGCAGCGCCCTCTAGTGTGATGAAGCGGTGGGGAACTTTGATAATTATTTAATTTGATTTTCGCAGGGATGGGAGCATTAAATAGTCATACACTGCTGTTTCTTTATGTTTTCAATTTTAAAACTACTACAGAGCTTTTGGTTGAAATAATAAGAGGCAGCCTTTTATAGAAAATGCGAACATATAGCTATTGAAAGAACCATATTTGAGCCATGTACTGTAACTGTTCCCGTTGGGTATACTTTTGAATGTTTATATTTTAATTTATGATTTTCAATATCAGATCCATTCATACGTTACTCTGCAATATCTTTACTTATTTAATTATAGCTTTTTCTTGTAAACATCTTAAAATAATAAATATTTAACCTTCAACCTCAATTCTTCTGCTTTAAAATGAACGCATGTCAATTAATTTATTTCTTATATTTTTTTTAATATTTTATTTATTGCATGATCGGAAATCCCTTCTGACTATAAAACAATAGAAACAATTGTTAATATTATAGTTATTTATAGTAAAAAGAAAATAATTATATTGTCATTTATTAAACAATTAAATAACTACCTTTACATGGAGAATTATAAAAAATATATATTTCAGTAATTTATTAAGGGAAATATTTAGAATTTATATTTGCAATTCATTGTCACTGCATTAAGATGCCTTTTGTCAAAAAATGTTATCATCATTGTAGTATGGCAGATGAAAAAAATATATATTTATCGAATCACTATCTCTACCGATTTCACTCAGTAATGTTCGACCATTTCTTGTATCTTATAAAAGGGATGGATTTATTGATATTCAAGATGGATAGCTTCGAGTATTAGAATAAAATTTCACAAATTTGTTATACCATTGGAATTTTGTACTAGAATTAATATTTCGGTAGATACAGTTCAATACCTACGATTGGCAGCCTCTAAGTACGACATTCAAACGGTAACCAGATATTGTGCAATTTGTAGCATCTCTGTGAATGTAGTTAAAGCTACCATGTACGAATATTGATCTAGAGGTTTTTGAATACACTTGAGTATACACCGTTCGTAAATTTGAAGATCTTTTCTAATATGTCTCGGGAGAAAGTCAAAATTGTGTTACGTGGAAGTTAGGATTATGCCTCCGATGACATCAAAGAAATAATTGTTTACTTAGTATTTCATTGTATTGCTTAACATATAAGATCTTAGTCTCCTCAAGTAGATGGTGTATTGAGGATATTTGTATTTACTGCGTATCACTTAGTCAAGGAGACCATATTGAAGTAGTGTAATATATCACTAAACGGCAAACAACAACAATTCTTGTTGTGACAATTCGGCTGTATGTGGTTGTTCTTTTCTGGGGAATAATTTCGATAAACTTCAACATGTTATGTTTAATTGTGATTGTGGTACAATCATATTGCAATTAACAAAAACGATTGGTTGTGGCCCATGTTATGCTTGTGAGCCAAAACAAATCCATGTGGTTGATTATAATATGGTTGTGGCACAATCATAATATGAAACTCTATACAAAGCACAGATATTGTCTATTGCGAATAGTTTATTTCAAAACTGTTACTCTTGGATAAAAGGTGTTTCAGAATTCGTTGCAACCAAATGAAGCCCTCTAACACGTGTTCATATATGCAATTGATTTTCGTAAAATTGTTTTTTATTTCTATTTTTATTTAATTACTGTCTTTATGACTATTTTTCCAGCAAATCAAAAATAAATAATAAATTATAAATATTTAAATAATTTCATTTTAAATAAAAATACTTACTGCAATTTAATAAATTTATTTGTATTGTTAATAAAAATATTATGAATATTTTTGTTATAATATCTGGTTTTATTGTTGTTGTTGCTGTAAAAACTTTTAATGTATTTTTTGTATTCAAAAACCACTCGATAACATTAATATTTTGTTGTTGTTGTTGGGTCATTGTGCAAGTCCAGGGTTTTTTTATTTTCATTTATTTTATAATTATTGAAATTCTATTATTTTATTTATAATAAAAAAAGATATTTTATAGTTTTGCTTTGCAAAACTATATGTTTATTTTGTTTGTTTATTATTTAAACATTTACTAATAATTATTTCGTTATTTATTTGATGACACTATTTTATTTATTTTCTTCTATGTTTTATATTTATAAAAATATTTATTTTATATTCATATTATGAATTTATATTTATGTGTGTCTACATTTTATGTAAATTAATTAGCGAAACCTTTTACACGAGATTTATTAAAACTGTTTGCCGGTTTAATAAGATCGTGTCACACTATAGTTTTTTTTTATTTTACTTTAAAATGCACTGTAGTTATTGATCTACCTCCACTGTTATTTTATTAAAAATGCAAATATTTAAAAGTTTAGTATGAAATTTAATAATCTCGTGATGTTTGTAAAATGTAATTTTTACTTAAAGTGATTGATTACTTTTTAAATATTTTTTGCTGTTATTCTGAAATAATTTTTATTACATATAATTTGTATTATTTATAAAATTTATCTTAAATTTTAAAACAGTTTTATAAAAAGATGAAATTAGGACCTATTAATTTTCTGTTAATAAAATGTTATTTCTTAGAGTTTAACGATTTTTAAAATTTCAAGTGTATTGAATTTTGTAGCTCATTTTTGAGGTTATAAAACTTATGATCTTATCGATACATAGTTAGGCAATAAATCAGTGACTTTTCATAGGCTACTTGAAAAGGTGGAATATCTCGGGCAAATCACATTTAAAGTCTCGAGAAACATGTCTATTTCTCTGCATATTAAAATGTTTACCCTTATATGGACCTCGTCAAGGACTTTTACAATATTATAGATCTGAATTATATATTTGATCTTGTGCCAGATTTTTTAATATGTCTTAATGCATTCAACTATAGAACTAAAAAGAAAACAAAATTTTTGATGAAATGAGAAAATAGTTAAGATCGATAACATCATCTCATCTAAAATTAAATAAGTTTTTTTATTTAATTTTTCGACTCTAAATCACATCATTAAATCGGCTTAAAAGATTAAATGACGTCCGTGAAGTATTAATATTTAAAACGATGGGTACTTTATTTCACCTATTTCACAAACGAATGTTCCCTCGAAATGGGATTTTTAGCTCACAAATATTTTTTATGTTATTCTAAAAGAATTTGTCAAACTTCATTATTCGTCACAAATGTATGTCTTAGTGTGTACTATTAGAAGTATTATACTATGATGTACGATTGATTTTTGAATTATTTTGGTTTGAATTTGGATTTTGTGAGATATATGCATTTAAAAATATGAGAAAATATGGACTGATGATTTCTTATTATATACAATGAAAGGCATACGTGTTTTAGAATTATTTATTCTTGGTGAGATCGGTAAATACATAACTTTATAACAAAAATTTATTATTTTATAATGACTCGAAAGTAATTGTCTATTAAGGAGAGAAAAATATAATGAACAACCCTAAATTAAAGAAAAATACACCAAATGGAAAATTTTGCCAGATGCATTTCTGCGGATGCCGAACGCAGATCTATAAACAAAGCAGGTTAAATTGCCTGCACAGGACGCCAGAAGCCCTGCTTTCACGAATGAAATAGAAAAAAGAATAGATTTTGCAAACCAGTTTGAAATAAGACAAATGAATTTTGGGATAAGATAATTTTTATTAGACGAATGAATATATTTATAAAATTAGTTTGGAGATGCATATCGGCAAAAGGTTTGGGAAGTTTGGAACTAACTGAGGAAATAATGAACAAGACAATCTATTTGAATATCTTAAAGAACACCTTTAAATAAAGTGCTGAAAAATTTAAAGTTCTTAATCATTATTACTGCAAAATGGACAATAATCCTAAACGTACTTCAGCTAATGTGAAGATGTGACTTGCATACTTAATACGTAATCACAAAGTCCTGATATGAATCCTATTGAATTCTAGTGATAATTTTTGGATCATTTGGAAAAAATGATTGCATAATCACTAAATTTCGAACAAACATCAACTGAAAAAATTGTTCATGAGTGATTGACATCTAATTTACTGGAACATAAAAAAGCTTGTAAATTTAGTACCAATTTTTTTAAAGAAGTACTTAACTCTAAGAGATGTCCCACTAAGTGTTATGCATTTAATTTAAATTTATTTAGTACCAATTTTTTTAAAGAAGTACTTAACTCTAAGAGATGTCCCACTAAGTGTTATGCATTTAATTTAAATTTATATTATTTAGGGGGTACCTTCACTTTTGCAGTGCAAAAATATAAAGTAACAAAAAAGTTGTTCTTATATTAATTTGATGTTTCTGAAAATTGTCATAATTTTTATTTTATTATAAATTATAATAAATATTATATATTTTTTTTTAAATTTTCACTTAAAATTCATAAAATTGTTTACTCATATAAGGGTGCCAAGACTTATGCTTTACACTATATTTATTTTCCAATGATATAAATTTAAAAAGAAAGTTCAAGATTTTTCATAAGATTAATTCACGTTTAATATAAATTTCATTCAAAATATTTACATTATCCAGATTGTTTGAAACAAATGGTTTGGGTTTGAAAGAGATACTTTCATATCTATATTCAAATTTTTCTAAAGACTTTTTAAAAGTTGTATATCTTTTCAAATTTTAAAAATTATATTTCTAATTTATTTATTACTTAATAATTTTCAGTTATGATTTTGTTTATTAGATATAAAGATGTTAATTCAACATTGTTTCACAATAAATGACGATTTTTGGAAATTTTATTCCTTGAGAGAGTAAATTTAAAAAAATTATGTTCGAAATATTTTAATATGTACAATATTATTTCACAAAAAAGTTAAATAAATGTTTAATTTAAATTATATAAAAAACTATCTCAAATTAACTATGTTCAACGTTGATTTTGCTTCTACTTTTTTCTGCGTATACACTTTTTAAATCGCATATTTATGATCAACCTTGAACCATAGTAAGGTTTTACTAATTTTTTAACCGATTTTTTTCAAACTTTTTATTTAATAATAATTTTTTTTTTTTTTAAATTTATATATTTTTTTTAATTTTTTGTGTGTTTTTTTTAATATTTTATTTTATTATTTTTTTTAATTAAAAAAAGATACATTTTATTCTTTATTTTTATTGAAATTTATTTTAAATAGATTTTAAAAAAAATTCTTTTATAATTTTTTTGTTATAAAATAAAATTTAATTTATTATAATTTCTTATTTTGAAATTTTAATTTTTATTCTTACATAATTTTCGTTTTTTTTTTCTTTTTTTATAAATTTTTAATTATATTTTTTTCCAAATAATTTTTCGTTTTTAATTTCGCTTTTTATTATCACTTCAATATTATCAATTTATTATTAAAATTTAACTTCCCGCCATTTTTTTAATTTAATAAATTATTTTCTTAATCCGATTTCTCGCAAACGTTTGTTACCAAAGTTAAACTTCAACTAATTGTTAATTTTCCTACCCCCAATATCTAACAGATATTATAATGTTTTTTTTTATTTTTCATTATTATTTGTCAGATTTAATTTTCATTGTTTTTGTTGCTTTTGATATTTTTGCATTTGTATGTGAATTAAAATGATCTTTCTATGCCGATTATTTGATGATACCTACAGACAATTCGTTAAATATATAATTTTTCTCTTTTTTAAAATCAAATCAATTTACACAGATTTAAATAAACAAACTCATACATGTTTATCTTTATGTATCTTAATGAACATTAGTTGCACGTAGAAACTTAAATGTTGTTAACAAATTAGCAAATTTTTTTTATTTTCTCTCGATTGAGACAAAAATCACATTAAATAAAAGTTGTCTCATCTCTCTTATTTGATCACTAAATGAGACGAGCCCTAATGTTTTATAATTGTATGTGTGTATTAATGAACTTTGTTTTTGTTTATAATTGTTATTGTACCTGCACTTGAGCTTGTTAATTCATGCGCTTCTAAATAAATGACGTGATGATTGTAGCTCACGTGCTCTTAACCTGATGCTAAAGCTTTTCTTTGTAGTTTATTTTTATTTATTATTTTAACTGATTTTTTGATTTATCACAGACAGTGAATATATTTTCTATAGCAGCAGTAACTGCTACCTGTAGCAGAAATGTATTAGATAATTGTGGGAATTTATGAAAATATTTACTGCCCAAATTGCGTTTAGTGTTGCTACTACCCGTGCCATTGTTTAGCACTCAAAATCTATGTGATCTATATAGAAAATGAATTTAAAATACATTCTCAATTTCTTCAGAACATGGCCATTTCATCAAAATTAGTAATCAAAAGATTTAATAAAAAATTTAAAAAAGTCCTTTGATAGATCAAGTTGATAGAAAAAGTATTTAAAGTTCATATAAAATTCCAGCATGGAGTAAAAATATATTTCTCTTCAGGTCAGTACTTGGAGTGAAATCCGATTTTAGCTTGAAATAAAAAAACATATGAATGTTATATCAGGCTATGTCGAATCTTTAATACCCTTCACCAATATCATTTTAGAACAATTGTACAGTTCGAGCTAAATCTTGAACCTTTTCGAGCGGTTCAGGTTGTTTTAAATTTTAAATTTAAGTTATGCTAATATTGTGATACTAAAAAAATCACTTTGTATGTAAACATCACCCCTCCATGTTCTATCCAAAATTTTTTTTGTCCTTAAAATTTTATCATTAAAACTGTATCCATGAAATTGTTAGTAACTGCTTTAAAGCGATATTAGAAATTTCGTGTGTAAGAGAGATATTATTCCCTGATGTACAATCCACAAATTTTATTATCTGTCATGTGTCAAATTTCATCAAATTTATATAGTTTTAGAGATATGCGACATTAATATTTTCGTTTGTGGTGCCACTCTTCTGTGCCACTCTTTGTGATCTTAATATAATGATTTAAAAATCATTTATCCATTTGTTAAGTTTCATGAAATTTGCTAAAATAATTTCAGTGAAAACCATTTGAATAGTCAATATCTCGTCTGTAAAGCAGATACAACTGTCCCTTGTTCTATACAAAATGTTTGATATCAGTAATATGGACTGACAAATTTAGTTTCAAATGTAAACGGTATTCAGTGTCGTTTGTAAGAGGTATACTTACTACCCCTGGTAACCTGTTTACCAAAGGAAATTTCTTTGTTCCAAATTTTACGGTATTTTAATAAATCGTTCAGTAAAAATTCTTGTTCAATTCTTTTCTTCAATTTTAAGAGTTCATCTTAGATATTGGAATATAACTTATTTTTTGTTGAACCGATTTTACTTACTTAGAATAGGAAACTTCTTAGGACAATAAGAAATACTCAGACCAAATTACATTGAGTTTTGTCAATTATTTTGAAAGACAGACTTACAGACGGATATTGCTAAATTGGCTATAATTTTGTTTAAATATAAGAATATATATGCTTTGTGGGGACTCAGGTGATTTCCTTCTGGCGATACAAGCGTAAAGACAAAGTATATACACATCACAACTTGTAATAATTAGGAATTAAAACTGAACCATGAAAATTATAAGTTTTCAAAATCGGTGAGTGGAAACATTAAGAATCTAATCAAGATGTGATTTTCCGTAAGGGGTCTTATATGGAAATCTTTTATGAAATTATGGTTTATGTAAAATATTATTTAAAGAAAATTTTATCAAAATTTGTGCATGAAAAAAGGAATTATCGCAAGGTATTTTG
Source organism: Cochliomyia hominivorax (assembly GCA_004302925.2). Lineage (NCBI taxonomy): Eukaryota > Metazoa > Arthropoda > Insecta > Diptera > Calliphoridae > Cochliomyia > Cochliomyia hominivorax. The sequence goes on along the minus strand of PYHX02000467.1, from coordinate 91,781,536 downwards.
TAAAAGCTATGATCAATATTGAGATTTCTGCTACTTGAATTCAATAGACTTCATTTATGCCCGGAAAATTATTTAAATTTCCTTAGAGTATCTATAAAATTTCAACCGGAAATCGGATAAGACTTTCCAGTTACAGGTTTTTTCTATTCAATTTTTTATTTGATACATTGTTGAGTGCTACTAAGATCTTAGAGTGTTTTCTGGAGTGAGCTTAATCCCTATTACCGAATTCGATTATCCAGTCTGTAATATATATTTTGTTAGTTATTCGTCCAGAATACAATTGATATTAAGTAAAGTCTCGACCATAGTTCTTGACTACGTAATAGTAATTGATAAAGGTCACCTAAAATTATCAGGGTTAACGTTTCTTAAAAATATTAATTTTTATTATTTAATGTTAAGAAACATTAAAAGCATAAACTCAATTAACATTGAATAATTGTAATGGAGTGGAAAATTTGAGGTCTACTTCCACCAAATTATGATTTAAATATTTTTTGTAACAATTAAATACCTTGACTTAATTTGTTAATCTCAATTAAATTTAAAAAATTATTATTTTCCAAATTCTTAAATATTATTTTTTTTAAATTTATTATTTAATACATTTTTATTTAGTTTTATAAATTTAATTAATATTTTTTCTTTATTTTAAACTTTTCATTTCAGTTGAGTTCAGTTCGGTTGTTGCTTAATAAGGTGAGTTGTTGTGAGTACTTTAGTTTGTTGATTTTTCTTTTTATAAAAAATATATATAATAAAAAATATAACTCTTTATTTTTTTCATAATTTATTAAGACGCTTGACATTTTTATGTTACGACAAGTTGTGAACTGTGAACTTTTATCAAAAGTTATGAAATTGTTTTATATTAAAAAGAAACGTAAGATTTTACAAAACTGCATTTAATTAAATAATTTTTAAAAATTGAAATATTTTTTAAATAAAAATTAACTCCATATTGAGCATTGTACTTGCCTACATTACACTCTAGATTATAGTCTAGACTAGATTATAGACCAGATTATAGTCTAGATTTTAGACCAGACTATAGTATAGACTATAATCTGGTCTATAGTCTAGACTGTAGAACAGATTATAGTCCAGTGTATAAGCCAGATTAGTTTAAAATATAATTATTTTCATCTTTTTTGAGAAGAATTGATGAATTGAATTTGTAGCGGGTTAATTCTTGTGTTATAATTTTAATCTTTCTATTTTCTAATTTTGTATTTCCTTTGGAAGGTTTCCGATTTTTTTTTTTCAAATCAAATTTCCCTTCTGCTTTAATAAAAATATTCCACATAAAATGGAACAAAGAACATTTGATCGCATGAATAGAGCGCAAAAATATTGCTAACATTGGAAAGTACCGTTAAATTGCTTCTCATTAAAAAATTAAATTTTAGCAGAGTTTCTATCAAGAACTTTACGATCCTTGTATGTTATTAAACCTAAATCAGCTTTAACTTTTCGAACCAAATAGTCCAGCCACTAAGCTAAATGGACAGCTTTTCTACCGGATCTGTTGGAAGCTCTTTGAAAAATGCTTTCAATTTTTTTTGACTTTATAAGCATTATTTCTTCTGAATGAAAAAGGTTTTGTTCTCCCTGTACTGTTTAATAACATTGAAAACAGTCTCTCGACAAGTTGGTTTTAGTTGTTTGATATCAAACATAATAACTTAAAAAATCAAATCATACATGAGTTAAAAGTTTTAATGAAAAACGTATGTTAAGAATGTTTTCGATCTCACTTCTTATTTATATCTACAAATTATGTTTATAGCTGAATAATTATTGTCCCAGATTATATTTCTATAATTATATAATTCTTGTCAATATATTTGTTTTGTGTGTCAATCAATTCTCATATTAATTAACTACATTCGATCATGATAAGTGTCAAAAAATCACTGTCGTGTTATATAAATCTATTATCAGTTGTTATAATCAATTAATTTTTGGTTGCATGTTTATACAATTAAAAACAAAAATAAATACATAAATAAATAAACATGTTTATTCTTGTTTTGCATACATATATACCGATGTATATAAATCATATTTAGGCCATTGAAAAGGTCAAGTTCATTCGAAACACAAACAAAAAAAAAGGAATTTAAGAAAAAAAATCAAATTAAATTAAAACAATTTTTCATAAGTAAAAAATTAAATTTTCTTCTTCACAAATGAAAATCGTTTGTCATTAATTTTATTTAAAATTATAACTCATTTTGCATAATTTCGTTAAAAGTTTTTATTTTCTGACAACTAAAATCTTTTTTTTTTAAATCACTCAGGCTTTAAATTATCAAGAAAAACAAATCGACTATAAATTTTACAAGAAAATTCAACCAACAACAACAAATAACAACAACAAGAAAAATTCACTAAAATTCTACAAAAAGCGATTCATGCAACAATGCATGACAATTTTGCTTTTATTTATATATTTTTTGTTTTCCTTTTATTTTGTTAAGAGAAGAGGAAGGAAAGAAAAGAATAAAAAGAAGAAATAAATAAAAATGACGCAATTATTGCGAAAAGATTATAATTAACACACTTCAGCAGAAAAATAATAAAATATAAATAAAATAAAAAACTAAAATGCTAAAAAACTTAAATAAAACATGCAACAATAATGAAGGGCTTGCAACAATAAAATAAAATTTATTTCTTACTCATACAAACAAACAACCAACGAACTAACTACCACCTCATACTACACCATTAAACTACCTACATGTTGGCACACAATTGATATTCTGTTATTTTGCAAAAACAGAATTTAAAAAGAATTAATTCTAGAATAGATTATAGACTAGATTAATAGTCTAGACTATAGACTAGATTAATAGTCTATACTATAGACTAGATTAATAGTCTAGACTATAGACTAGATTAATAGTCTATACTATAGACTAGATTAATAGTCTAGACTATAGACTAGATTAATAGTCTAGACTATAGACTAGATTAATAGTCTAGACTATAGACTAGATTAATAGTCTAGACTATAGAGTAGATTTATAGTCTAGACTATAGAGTAGATTTATAGTCTAGACTATAGAGTAGATTTATAGTCTAGACTATAGAGTAGATTTATAATCTAGACTATAGAGTAGATTTATAGTCTAGACTATAGAGTAGATTTATAGTCTAGACTATAGAGTAGATTTATAGTCTAGACTATAGAGTAGATTTATAGTCTAGACTATAGAGTAGATTTATAGTCTAGACTATAGAGTAGATTTATAGTCTAGACTATAGAGTAGATTTATAGTCTAGACTATAGAGTAGATTTATAGTCTAGACTATAGAGTAGATTTATAGTCTAGACTATAGAGTAGATTTATAGTCTAGACTATAGAGTAGATTTATAGTCTAGACTATAGAGTAGATTTATAGTCTAGACTATAGAATAGATTTATAGTCTAGACTATAGACTAGATTTATAGTCTAGACTATAGACTAGATTTATAGTCTAGACTATAGACTAGATTTATAGTCTAGACTATAGACTAGATTTATAGTCTAGACTATAGACTAGATTTATAGTCTAGACTATAGACTAGATTTATAGTCTAGACTATAGACTAGATTAATAATCTAGACTATAGACTATATTGTTACCATGGACTCTATATATGTCCAAATTTACATCAAGGAGTTTTTACAAAAAAGGACGATTCCATTCATAAGATTCCTAAATGTGTCCACTTATAGATTTTAAATGGAAATAGACTACCAGTTCCAGAAAAGTGACAGAGAATACTATAAAAATATTAAAAGGTTTCTGAAAAAAAGTTCAAAACTTCATGACTAGTGAATAAAACTATAATATAATAATCAAATAAAAAATAATAATAAAATAAACTAAGTTAGGAATTTTTCGATCTCACTTATTAGAATAAATTATCGTATACTCTTTAGACTAGATAATCTTAAAATGAACTTGTTAAGTAGACTTAGATTTTAACTCGAACTAAGAGCTACGCTGTTGTTTATAGTTGTAAGCTCTCTTTGGTCTAGTTTATAGATTTATCCGTAGAATAGAATTTTCAAATTATCGACTTAAATATCTGTCACCACTACGTTTATAAAATGTAAATACCGCATGAATAAATGTGAGTACAGAAAAATGCAATCACAGTAAATGTATATGTATATGTATATGTATATGTATATGTATATGTATATGTATATGTATATGTATATGTATATGCATATGTATATGTATGTGTGTGACTGTGTTAAATACGTAGATGAAATGGAAATGTGCAGATACAAACTAATAATTTCATGCGAACACTTTAAATGACGTATGCATATAGTCATCATTAACATATACACATATGTATATAAATACATATACATACATACATACATACATATATATGTATTCATATGATTTTTCAGAAAACAACCCATAGACCTACAAAACTGCTGAATAAATAATAAAACTTTATCATGATTTTACCTTGAACTATAAACAGTAAAACAGAATTATTAAACTAAATATTCAGGCACAAAACTACTGTTTTTCTACTCAGAAAATAACAAAAGTAATGACAGCAACAACAACTGAAAAAAGAAATAAAAAAACAGCAACAACATTAGAAATATTATAACTGAAATAAAAAAAAAACAAAATTATATGTAGCAAATGCTCTAGAAATGAGTACTTTTTTTCTTCTTCTTCTACTTACTTTTACACAACTACAACTACAAGTACAAGTATTAAGTTAACTTTAAGTGTGTATGCTCATGTCACATGTCAAATACATTCACACAATTTTTGTTGTTGTTGTCGTTGTTATTTTAAATGTCCGTATACACGCGAATTACTTAGTTGTAGTAGTTGCTGTTGTTGCTGTCATAGTTGAAGTTTGTTATTTTTCATTTTTAGATTTTCTAAAACCAAAAAATGAGATGACGACGATGAGCGCGCGTTAATGAAAACAAAAGTTTAATGAAAATAAGAATAATAATGAAACGAATGGAAAACAAAGGAAATGAAAAAATAAAACGAAACGAAAAGCAGATTCAACTGTTGAAATGAAAATGAAATTAACATAAAGTGTCAGCTACAACAAATTTCTCGTATTAGAGCAAATAAAACAATAATTGTATTTAAACTTCGAACAACAGAAAAACACAAAAAACATTTCCAACAACAATAGTTTTGTTTTGACTTAGATTTTATCTACGAAATGTGTGACCAATTAAAATTCTAAAGAAATTTCAATTTCAATTTCAATTTAATTTTCTAGAAGCTTTTAAAACTTACTGGAGAACTTACTGGTCAAGGGGGTAGAGTACTGCAGTGGGAAGTAAAATAATGTTAATTTGTTTTCGAAGTCCAAATAAAAGTCAAAATAAAAATAATAAATTCGATGTTTAAAATTGATTTAATTTTTTTGTAAATTAACGATTTTTACACTTTAACGGAATGTTTGTGACAGGGAGAGAAGCTATAGTGTACAGGTACATCGAGATATCCAAAATTCCTGTTTTTGTACAGCTTGTTTTAAATAAATTGTTGTTTGTTCAGAAAACTGATCACTCCTCTCTTTTAGGCGATTTGGTTGATTTTTTTGATATATAGCAAACGATAGGTGTACAATCGTGATACATCATTAAAACTTTAACATTCATTAAAAAAACTTGTCCGTTAATAGAAAACCTGGTTTAGATGGAAGGAATGGTTCGCATTATGTTTCTAAAGCCAAAAAAGTGAAAGCATTTTCAGTCAGGTAACCTCATTTCTCGGACCATTTGGTACGAAAAGTTAAAGCTAATAAAGGTTTAAAAACATACAAACCTTAAAAAGTTTCTAACAGGAACGCTGCTTAAAATTTAGATCTCAAAAGCAATGGATAACTTAACGTTGGTTCTGGAAATTTTTTTTCGCAATTTCCTGGTCAAAAATTGTATGTTGCTGATGCTCGAGCGAATTTCGAAGAAAATTTTTGAGGACTCAGAAGTAGTCATACTTTCCCAAAAAGAAGCCAATTGGGCTTTTTTGTGTCCACTTATTTTTGGTCAGACTTGTTATCCTGTTACTATGGTATACAAGCTCTTCAGTGGTATATGATCAATTTTGTGGTATTTGGATCAAGATTACTCCAAAAATGTGGAAAACTTTTAACGGAGATGGAATATTCGACTTAAGTGACCGAAAACACTATAAAAACGTTAATGGAAGGGTTTCGGAAGCAATTGTGGAACTTTTGTAGCGTTAGAAATATAAATTTACATGGTAAGAGCTACCTTTTTATCGAGTTGATTTCGAAGAGTGCAGCCTCCATTCTAATCAGGCGAGTAGTCGTTGAATCTTCAAAGTTAATAATCTTGGATATTTTTCGTAGGAATATATGGAAAATAACTAAATTTCACCAGAGAAAGCCTTTTTGAGGTTTATTTTTCAGCTTTTTATGAAAATGTTAGAACTTGACTTGAAGATGTCAAAAATGTATGAAGAACTTAAATTTAAAATTTGAAATCACCTCATCTCTAACCATGTGAAATTTTATAAAAATATTTTTAACGATTAAGATACTTGCTGGGCTTTGGACATTGCATAGTTCGGAACGTTTGCGCATCACATTCTTTATAAAATCTGCAATATTGATTTAAAAAATTTGCAGATAATCCACCTTTTTCATTATACCGTTTATTAGTATTCAAAGGGTCAGGATTCTACCAATTTCAATAAGCCCACGCTATCATATTTCCATCCCTTAGTTTCATAGTTTCTTTCTTTAGGAACTTTTTTAACTGATATCAGACCAATTTTTCAAATAACTCTACGGGCTGTCATTCTGTTATTGTCTTGTTTATGTCAGCAGCATCCTGTTTTGTTGTTTTCACCTCTTTAGGTGTTAATAAATATTCCATAGTATTTTTTTCTTTTTTTTCACTTGTAGCGCTGCCTGGTGGCAAGATTCGAAGTATTTTTGTTTTGTCATTATCACAATTGGTTTAAGGGTTTTTGGGATTTATTACAAGATTTTGCTATCAATAACATCTACAAAATTTAATAGTAGTTTTTGCCTTGAACCCTTATTTTACTAACATCTCATTTAGTTTTGAATTATTTTGTAAAATAAATATTTATTTTTAATTTACCCATACATATACAAATATGACGCATAATTATCTACGTCAAACCAAATGCGTATGATTTAAATAAACAAAAATGTAATATTGTTGACTTAAATGTGGAATGAAAAAAAGAAATAAATAAATGAATAAACATATTTGAAAATCATAGAGAAAAAAACATAAATTTAAATCCCTTTTCAAAACAACAGTGATTTGTATGAGATCGTAAACAGTTGTTTTTGTTATCCAAAATTTTCAATAAAACCGTTTGAGAGATCGGATGTAATATAAATGACGATCTTAATTATTGGTCCTATTTTCTTTCACGCTTATATTAAATTTATTAATTTGTATCGTTATATATGGGCACTGAAAGTATACTCGCTACAAAAATTTCTCCTGTTTTGAAGTAAAGAAGGAATCAAGATACCCTGACACCTTGTCTATAAGTGAAAGTAAAGGCGTTCGTCTTCGATTGAAACAAATATTAATTGAAAGAGAATCAAATTCTAGGAAATTATCCGAATGCGCCAAAATTTTTCTTGCACTATTTGTTTTCGAAATAGATTTTGACCGGTTGTGATGACGAAAGATAATGGACATTCCCGCGACAGCCGGTTCTTCGTACCGTAATGACCCGAAATTCGGTCAAGGGCTGTCACCTCAGCAACGAAAGGGAGAAGTACGGAAGAGAGAAAGATAATGGATGACCTCCTCTGATAGAATATTTTGATTGTTTTCATTCATTGTCTTCAAAAGAATTAATTGTTGTCGGTGAAGATCCTTCTTGGAAAATAGGCTACGGTGTCGACTGTTTTATCAAACTTACATATGTCTTTTTACACCATCATGTAAAGTAATAATACGACGCTAAAAGACTTCCGTTGCGATCAAGCATATCATTCGGGTACAATTTTATGGGTCTCTATTTCCCATTGTTCTGTGTCGAAATCGCCACTTTGAATCGCTTAAAAATGGTCTAAAAGTTTCAAAAGTTGACACATATTGACCGAAAGCTTCTGTCAAGCATTTATATATTGTTCAAATCGGCAATGCATACTCACAGCAATTTAACTAAGCAATATTTTGTCTTTGGAAATCCAATCAATACATTTGTATGGGCTTCTTTAGGCAATAAAAATCTCTTTAAAGATTACAAATGGTTTATTTTTATTGTTGTTACTAATTTCTGGCAATTTGATTCCACAGTCATAAATAACTCCATCCCAAATTTTACTTCACCCTCCAATTCTATATTACATCATATTTTAATTTTATTCCATCAATTATAACTTAGTTGACCTTGAACTATCATTGTCTTACATTTTAAAAATAAAAACATTTGAAAACCACTGTTAAAAACACATTAAGTCAATATGTATATCAAGAGGTTATGTTAGGTTTGTCAGCTCGTGTGTAACATCTAGAAGAGACTCTTAGGATCTCATTGTTTAAGTCTATATAAACTTATTTATTGTTCCTGTGTAATCCCAAAATCTAATTCGATTTCCCTATAAATGGGGAGACAATAAATTATGGTTGTGTCATTACAAAACTGTGATTGTGCCACATTCATAGTCGATAGAAAGAAGGTGACCAGTATCATAATCATATTAGGACTATGATTTTTTTAATGATGTAAAATATATGATTTCCCGATTAAGTTGCCACTTTTACGCCTGCCTCAGGAAAGATTTTTGAAAGCGTATTGAACATCAGGAAAAATTTAGGGCTGCTTCAAGTACTTAAAGATACATTACGATAATTTCAAAAGCAAAAGGTCATGTGTAAAGCCCTACCAAGTAAAGAAATTTACGCAATAATCGAGGGTTATATTATGAATTTGATTGGTTCTAAACAGTGTGCTTAGTAAGTCGCTGAATTCGGCTCAGACGATTGTAGAGGACCTGCATCGATGACATTTGTCTCGTTTAAAGAAAGCAATCGAAAGAGCTCGACTAATCAGCCAAATCAAGACTGAAATCGAATATTCATTAAGTCATGGAATTTTCTGTATTTAGTGGGATCAGAAGTGCGCTTTTAAAAAGCTCATGAAATTGATTCAGATAATTAGCGATGACAATTGACTCGTTTGAAGAAAACAATTAAAAATGTCCCATCAAACAGACAAATATTTTTTTGTAATCCTTCATACATTTATTTCTAAAATCTTAATTGTAGAGTGCATTTATGATTCGTTACCACCTTAATTATTTTTTTATTTTATTTATTACTCTAAATATTTGTTTCTTCTTAAATGCAGTCATGCGTTGCATGCAACATTTTGTTACAATTATTATTGTTATGCAAATATTTGTACAAGTATTTATATTTATGGGTTCACATTCATACACACAAATTCCATACTCACTGGAATGGTGGAGAGTGTCATCATCAACTCTTTTTTCCATTCGATCATTGATTTCAGTTGTTTTCTTTATATTATATTTAAATATGTAGTTGTATGCATGTTAGTAAGTACCTCTGGTGGTATGAACGATATATATGAGTGATTTTTGCTGTTGGGTGTTGTAGTAGTTGTTGTTGTTATTATTTTGTGTTAATATTTACAATAACAATTAAACACACACACACACACACACACAATAATTGTATATTTTTTTCATGTGAAAAGTAAAATGAAATGATTTTATAATGAACGTAAGAAATAGTATGATGTTGTCGTAGAGAAGGTCATCATAACTCTAAAAACTCAAATTTTTGACGTAACATCGGTAGTGGATATTAAGCTGTTTTGTTAAATTAAAATTTCTCTGTTCAAAACCAAAGCAACTTTAATTATTTCACCTGAAATTCTATATTTTTATGACCTCAGTGGGTAAATCGTTTGGCACAGAATGTGTTTATTCAAACTCTCCTTTTTAGAATCCCAAAGAGGTTCTCCATGTGATTGATATTTGGGGACTATCAAGTATGGGCAATCCAAGAATTAAATATCATTAGTTTATAATTATTATTTCATTAAGTTTAATTAAGCTTGGTGATATTGTCATGATGAAATACTAATCGAATAAGTATTTCATATTCAGTTTAGTGTGTCCTTTGAGTGGTTAAAATGTGACTGAAAGTGTAGCGGCCTATTTTATTCGGATTTCTACAATGGGAACATTACAGACCGAAAACCAGGTTTAAATCAAAATACTGTCATTCCATTGTTTTTTTGAGTCCTTCAATTTAAGCCGCCCACCGAATTGACAAGTACTGCTTGCTCAGTATCATTAGCCTTACTTTTTCGAGTTATGACAGTTTTGCTGCAAATGAGCGATGTGTACTTATGCAATTATTTTTGTGAATAAAGTTTATGAAGAAAAAAAATTTAAATGGATTTTTTAATATTAAAATAAAATTAAATTTGTTTATTAATTAATGTCCAATATTACGAAAAAGATGTCATGTCACCTGAAAATGTTGTGTAATCTGAATAAATATGACCCCAAGATTAAATATGTAAGATTTTTTTCTTCGCAGATTTTAATTTGCTATTAACCCATAGTGCAAATACTATAAGTTTATTAATAAATAATATTTTCGTTGACATTTAGTCCAATTAAACTTGTCACCTTTTAAAAATTTTATAAAATGTTAAAACAACATTTTCAAGTGCAAGTTTAGGCAACTGTTTTCGTTATAAAGAAAAAATAGCAGCTGCTGGTCAAGGTTGGAAATAATTATGTATGAAAACTAAAGTTGTTGAGGGAAAATTGCTAATATTTCTTGGTTATAATAAAAAGTGATTCCAAGAACTTTTTGGAAATGATCTTTAACTTTGGAAGTGCTGAAGATTTTTGAATTATCAACGAAATTTTTAAAGTATTTTCCAATTGATTTGAATCAGCACAATTTTATAGAGAATTCAGGAAACGAGGGGAGTATGAAATTGTAAAATTATTTTTATACATGTGGTAGAAGTTTGACCTATTTTTTAAATGTTTTTCTATATTTCATGAAACTTCTAAAATATCGTTCTCCGTCCCTACGGCATGCTGCTATTCTTTTGAACTAGTACTTCAAATAGCTTCTATATAAATGCCATTGGATTAAGAATCGCACGTGGATAAATTTTGCTAGAATTGGTCCAAAATTTCCTATAGTCCATATGTAAACCTTCACTTTCGAAAATTAATGCAACAACTAAGAATGTTATATATTTGACAATGACGAATCTTTAATACCTTCCACGACATGTATATCAGGAGTGAGATCTTCCGATATATTTTCGGAAATCCTTTCATTAACGTTTTTATAACACTTTGCTGGATCAGGCAGTACATTTCCTTCTCAAAAATATACCACTCTTTCGGACACTTTTTTGTGCTCTTCAATTCTTTTTTACAAGACCCCAAAATCTCTCCACTGCTATTAGCTCCGGGCAGTAGAGAGGTTTTACCACGGTTTTGTTTTTGTACCACTCAAGGGCTTGTTTACCAAGTGATAGGATAAATCAGGTCAAAAATAAGTAGACACATTATGAAGTGCTATGAATGGAAGCAGCTTTTTTTGTGCACATATTCCTTGACGTAAATTTCGGTATTTATGGTGCTTGTTCTAACAAATGATGGGTCATTTTCGAAACATTGCAGTCATGTCAAGAACTTTTTGGGAAATTTTGATTGTTTTTAGGTCTTAAACTTTTTTTCGACATTCCTTCAAGCATCGGCAGTATAAAATTTTTGACCAGGAAGTTGGGAAAAATTTGTCAAATCATAAATTTCGTTATCAATTATGCTGCAAGAATATTTTTTAGAAAACTTGACTTCAATTTCTGTGCTCTATTTTGGCCTCTAAATTTATAGTCCTGTCAGGATCTTTTCGAGCATTGCATGTTTTTAAACTGATCAGCTGTTTACCTACCGAATGTGTTGGGAGCTCATTTGAAAATCGCTTTAGAAACATCATGTAGACCATTTTTCTACATGAAGCAGGTCTTCTGTCAATGAACAAGTTCACCCGGTACTGTTTGGAAATATTTTGACCAATATTTTGTAGGACAAATGTTTAATAATTTTATTATTCACCTTTTCTGGTCACTTATTTTAATCAGATTCATTTGTTTGAATCAAACATAATAATTGACATGTTTTAAAAGGTTAACTTGATCAAACAAATCACATAATACTTGGGTTAAAAGTGTGTTGAGAATGTATCGATCTCGCTTCTTATTGTCTATTTTACAAACAATTATTTGATTTTTAAACCACAAGATCCATAAAGACACAAAAGTGTTTCCAGCCAGTATCCAATGACTTCGTGTGATTTCATATTGACAGCTACTTAAGATGAAAATTAAAATCAGTTTTCTAATTTTATGTTTTCCAAAAATTTCTTCTGTTTGACCTTTGTTTTTTTTTTTTTTTTTTTTTTTTGATAATTTAGTAACGACACTTTTTCTATTTTTATGGAAATTTAAAAATTCTAAACAAATATTTTCTAAATGTCAAAATACTAAATAATTTATTCAATATTCCCTTTTCCAGAAATTTATATTAAGGTGGCTCAATTTATTTTAAAGAAAAAAATACGAATTCTTTAAACAAAATAAAAAGTCCTGTAATATTTTGACCCTAAATTCAAATCTCTATTGAATCTTAATTATGTTAAATTTCATTTTAGTCAAAATCAATTTTTATGTACATCCCTAATATACAAAATTTATTGCATGTGGTTTAAATAATTGAGTTTTCTAGTTTTTTGTCAATTACAATTAAATTTTTAATAAAACACTTTGATTTTAGTAATTAATTTCTTTCAAAAGATTAATTTATTATTTTTATTTTAGTTTTTGTTTATTTTATGAGAATTTTAAAATTCTCCACTTGATCCATAAATATTAAATTTATTTTACTAATTTTTATACCCTCCACCAACACAAGTAGTGAAGAGGGTTTATTAAATTTGTTATTTCGTACAATTAATAGGAATTACCTAAGACCCCATAATGTGTATATGTTCTTGCATCAAATCAAAGTCTTGAGTCGATTTAGCTATGTCCTGCTGTTGGCAGGCAGACAGGTGAATTAGTTCTGAATATTTTCCTTTTTGAAATCAGCAAAATTGGTTCTTCATTCCCATTCCAAATAATTATCAAAATTAGTTTAGTAGAAAATAAGTTATGCACTAAAGCCTCGTTTTGCGACGTTATTTGGGACCGGAGAGCTACGTCAGTGACATTTTTCGCTTATTTTGATCATGCATCCAAATTGAAAGAAGGGAATCCATTCTTTACGAATAAGAGATTGTATCTTGTTTAGATTGAAGGGGTGTGACGATTTCAGCTTAATGTTTTATTTTATTATTGCCTCTGTGCTATTCCAAGAGCCTTTCTCTTGATTAAAAATGTTTTATTACGTCTAATTTTTGTTACAAATATTTTTTTCTTTTACTTTAACTCATTTATTACGTCTTTAATGTACTTTGGAGACACTTGATCTGAGCATTATATAACAAAGAAAAGGGAATTCTCCTTATTTCACGTAACTTGAAAACTGAACGTACAGGTGACGATAAGTGTTATTAGTGATAATAAAAATAGTAAAAATTTTACCGTTTCTAGCGACCCAAATCGAAATCAAAACGAGGCAAATCGTACAGCTGCAACTTGAAATTGCACATTTGACACAAATCGATTTTTTTTCACTTCATAAAAAGCCGCATGTCGGGGCTCTAGTGTATTAAAGAAAGAATGAAAAACTTGTATATATTGTATTCTTCTGTAAGTTTATGCGTGAGTGTATTTACGAAACATAACGTATTTAAATCACTTGCATTTATGGTGGAGGGTATTAAAGAGTCGGCATAGCCGAATATAGCATTCTTGCTTGTTTTATAAACAATTTTTTGTTTGTTATTACGATGAGCAAAAAAATCCCACTGGTTCCAGACCACATTTACATCGTTATGTAACAAGTATTTTAGTTGTGACAATTAATTTTAGATTTTTGTTTATTTCTTCTCTCAAAACTGTTTATTTCAATTATTTTAACTGTCTGTTGCCTTTTTCCACTCATTTTTTTTCCGATTAAAATAGTTATGCAACAAAAAGTGTAATCAAAATAAAAATTGTTTGGATTCATGTTTGTTAAATAAAACTAATTAAAATTTATTTTTATTAGTTGATAAATTATTTTTAATTCAGCCATATGACGAATGTGGTTTTATTTTTATTGGAACTTTTGTGGTTGCAATTAAATGCTGCGAAGGTTAAGGAAGAGGCGCATTTGGGAGCTGGAAAAAATTATTTATCAATCTCGTATAATTTCCCATATCGATTTTAGATCTCATTTGATCTCAATAGATCTTAATATCGATATTTTGAAGGGACTTGTATGGGACCTACAAGCAGCAATGGGCTGATCCTCGCATAATTTCGCACGGCGTTTTAAAATATCACAAGAGTTTTGTTGAATTTTGTTAAAATGGCTTTATATTTAGGATCTTTATGAGTTTAAAACTTCATTGCGGAAGGACATTTGTCTGGAAGATACCTGAAATAATGGACCAATTTTAATAGGCATCGTTCTTGGGCAAAAATAATAATATGTACCAAATTTCATCTTTTAAGAATTGTGATTAGAGTGTGTAGGGTGTTCACAACTTATACATGAATAGCCAGCTGGTCAGCTAGACAAACGACTGAGGGACATCGTTAAATCGATTCAAAAAGTGATTCTTAGTCGAACGATTTACTTAAATTATCTGTGATACAACTTTTTGTGCATGTTACAAACGTATAATAACCCATACATGTATGGTTGTGTAGGGTGGAGTTACTAAAAAAATTGAATCTTAAACTGATTTCTCATGAAAATTTTTATCTTTTAAAAGTTAATTTTAAGATATTTTTTTCAGAAAAAAGATTTTTCAATAAAAATATTATTTTTTAACTAAAAAGTTTAAAACCTAAATCGACAGCAAATTTTGTACTAAATATTTTTTCTCTAATCATGTTTACCAAAAGTTTGATTTTTAAAAAGAAATTTGATATTTAATAAAAATTCAATTTTTAATTAAAATTATTTTTTTCTACTCAGCACATCTTTTTGTAAACAAATGTATTTTCTTTGCACATCACACTTAATTTACGTACTTTGCAAGCGACCATATTTTTCGGCACAGTATACGTTTTGCAAACTACCGTATTTTATGAGCAGCTTACTTTTTGCAAACAGAAGTATTTTTTGCTCAGAACACTTTTTTCACAGCACTCTTTTTGCAAACAACCGTATTTTTTCAACGACCGTATATTTCCACACAGCACACTTTTTGTAAACCTCCATACTTTTTGCCCAGGACATTTTTTCACAGCACACTATTTACAAACAACCGTACATTTTTTCTGAACAGCACACTTTTTGCCAACGACGGTATTTTTTCTGCACAAAACACTTCTTACAAGAATGCAATACAATGAATTTAACACTAGAAATGTTGTAATATGATTCGAATATAAATATTTTGCTTTAAGAAATGAATTGATATTCATTGTAATATTTTTTTTTTTTTTGAATTCAGAACAAAAATTCATATATAACAGCATTTCGTCATATTATTGTTGTCTGTTCGACTACCACATAAGTCACAGAGGGCTAAAAATTATAAATCTAGTACAAAAAGGTGTATGATTTTCCACCTTTACGTCTTAAGAACTTAACAGAAAAACAAAACTGTTTTTAAATTAACTAATTTTGAATAAGACTTGTAGGCAGGTCTTTGACCAAATCTCATCTGGATTTACTTTGCACTGATTTTCGTTAAAATTTCTTTATAAAATAAAACAAAAAACTATAATATGGAATAGAAAAAGGTTTTCTCTGTAAATAAATGTTGCCATTATTTTTGGAAAAAATCATAAAAAAATATATTTTTCTTTAAAGGTTTCAAATTCAAGTTTAAATTTTTAACGGATCCACATATTTAAATTAGTATTTTTTTTTGAAATGTTTGTAGGTATTTTTTGGATATATTTTTCCAATATTACAAAAAAAGCTAAAAAATTCAGGTTTGAAATGGGTTAAAGATTTCTTTCTACACATGTGATCATAGTTTTTATAAAGATTTGCATGAACAATCTATATCTCTTTTTTATATCAATTTATAGTACAATTTCTTCTAGTATAAATTGATAAAATTCTTGAGACTGCCAAATTTAGAAGGCACCGACTACGCTTCTGATCAAATAGGGGTCTGCACTCCTTCAAATGAACTCAAATAGACTTCAGCTCTTAATATGTGAAATTTCATTAAAATGTTTCTTCAAGTTTAAAAGTTATAGAATTTATTATTTCATAGTTATAGAAAAAACGATTTCCACACTGTGCATTCCTGAGGTAGCCTATTTCGGAGGATCAGATAGAGGAATGTACTCATTCCGCCAAAACTCGAAAACACTTCAGTTCTAAACGTGTGAAATTTCATTAAAATATCTCTGACGGTTTAAGACTTTGTTTTTGCAAACAATTGTACTAAAGTGATAAGATACAATGCGTTTAATAACATGATGTATCACAAGGTATATCGTAGAGAGACAGTAGTGACAATGGGTTACCTCCTAGTAGAAGTCTGTGTTAAAATAACTTATCGGATAACTAGTTCGGGACAGTCATCAAAAAATGTTTGTGTCATAAGCGATATTATTATTTTGTATACCCAATATTAATTTTTTTTTCATACCCACCACACCAACTAAATACTTACCACAACTGTTTCCTAAGTTTTCTTGTTCCCTTTTTTAATAAAATAAACAATTTCAAAATGATTTATTTAGCATAAAATGATTATTAATTTTCTTTATTCAATAATAATCTTCATTCTTTTTATAAATAAACATTTTTTGTTTTGCTCTTAGTTTTCTTCTTCTTCTTTGTTTTTATACTAAATAGTTTTTAAAAATTAAATTAAAAAAAAAACATAAATTCTTTTATTTTAAAGAATTTTTTAAATATTGTATTTGTTGTTGTTGTTCTTGTTTTTTTATTTTATTTTAAATTGAAAATTAATGCATTTTTTTTAAGAAACTCTCTGTATTTTGGATTAATTAAATTTAATATCGTTTTAGTTTTCAGTGTGTGTGTGTGTGTGGGTGTGTGAGTCAGTGTTTATAGGTAGAAGGAAGTGTATTGCAAAGAGAGAGAGAAAGAGAAAGGGGTAATAAATAGTTATTAAGTGATTGTGAGAGTTTTATTTATTTGAAAGGATAAATAATTGAATGATTAAAATTGAGAGTTAGATATTGAGTAATGGAAAGAGAGTGATTGATAGAGAGAAAGAGGAAGTTAGTGATTTAAAAAAGGAGGTGTTGTGGTGATTTTTTGTTTTGTTTTGAAGAGAATTTTAGTGATGGAAAAATTAAAATGATTTTTTTTTTGTAAAAGAAAAAAAAATGAGAAAATGAAAATTCTTTATGAAAAAAAATGATTAAAACTACTAGATTTTAATTTAGCAAATGTTATTAATTTTTTTTTTGGTTTTACAAAAAGCATATAGATAATTTTTGTTTGATTTAACTTAAATCATGCTCTCTATATAATAATAATATTCTTTTTTGTTTTTGTTGTATGTAAATATGAATTTTACAGCTAGAAATATTATATGCTAAATTTCATCTTTTTTTGACTTTTTATCTTAAAGATCTTTTGCTATAAATTAAATAACTCTGAGAAAAAAAATTGTTTTATCTAAAAGATCAAAAGTCTAAATGTTAAATGTTATAGTCGGCCAAGCCTGACTATGTAATACCCTACACCACAATGTTGGTTATGAATAGTAGTTACGAAAGAAAATAATGAACGACCCTCGTATAAATTTAAGTTTCTGATTTATTCTTAAGTGTGTAGTAAATTGTTGCTTAACTAATATTTATGTGAAATTTATGCGAAGGGTTAAATGGGAGCTTCAAGAAATTACGGATTGACCCTCGAATAATTCTGTTAATCAATTTTTATCTTTTTTTAATAATACAATACCAACGACCAACGTGGTGCTGGGTAGAACAATTTTGTTATATTCTAAACTACCGAAGGTGCTTTGGGTCTAGTTGTAATCACTTTCAGAGTCCATATAACAAATGTCCGTCCATCCGTCTGTCTGTCGGTCCGACCAGCTGGCTGTCCATGTAAACGTTGTGAATACTCTACAGGTTGCAATTTTTTGAGATATATTGATGTAATTTGGTATGTATTATTTTTCAGCCCTGGAAGGAAATCTATTGAAAGTGGTCATGTTCAGTTTAGTATTTCAGATACCTCACATACAAATGTCCTCCTGAAATGAGATTTTCAGCTCATACAAGTCTTAAATACAAAAAAATTTAAACGAAATTTTGCAAAAAATAGTATTATGATTTTGAAAAGATGTGACAAATTATGCGAAAGTCGTTGAATTCATTCTCATATATCCCATACTTTGAGGAGCAAAAATCTCATATATACGTTAGTGTTGTAATAAAAATTGCTCAAATTAAGATAATAAAAATAAACAAAAATCGATGTACGAAATTATACGAGGGTCGGTCCATAACTTCTTTTAGCTCTCATATAACTTCTCAATAAATTAATTTTAAAACGTATAAACTTCATATGAACGTGTCACCATAATGTACTGCACACGAAAGCATTGATCATAAAATTAAATTACACGAGGGTAGTTCATTAATTTTTCCTAACTTCAATTTATAACCAATATTGTAGTGTAGGGTATTAGACAGTTGGATGTACGACTAAAACATTCTTACTTGTTTTACAAAGTTAAATAATTTATAGTTCAAGATCCTGTCTGGGGGGGGTGATCCTTAAATAGTGTAAGCGATTTTTTGTATAATCTTTATTATTATTATTATTTTTAATTTTTTGTCACACACATACTTATTACAATTTTTTTTGGTTTTTTCTTTTTGTTAATTTTAAAAATTTTAATTAATTTTAATTTATTCTTTTTTATTTATTTGTTTTAAATTTAACGGTGTTTTCAGTTGCAAAGTTTTTTTTCTTATGAATTTTTTTGTTTGTTTGTTTGTTTTTGGTTTACGATTTGTTTTCTTGTCTGTTAATTGCTATAAAATTGATGCTATAATTTCATTTCATTTGTTTTATTTTATTATTATTTTTTTCTTCTTCTTCTGTTAAATGCATAAATTTTGTATGGGAGAGTTGTTGTTTTTAAAAAAGATTGTTTTATTTGTTGTTGTTTTTATTTTTTTATAATTATAATGTATAATAAGATGATTTTTTTGTTTTGTTGTTGTTGTTGTTTTGAAAAATGTTTAAAACTAAACAGGAACCTTTGCTTAAAGGATTAAGAAATACTGTTGGGTTGTTTGTTGTTGTTGTTGTTGTTTTTTTAATAATTTTTATAAAGACAATGAGGTTATAATGTTTAATTATAGTGATTTTTTTATTATATATTATTATTTTAATTTATTTCTTATTATTTTTTTATAAATTTAAATATAAGGTGCTTGTTTTTTCTTTAAATATAAATTTATTATTATTTTACACAGCAAAGGTTTTTTTAATTTATATTAAATTTTTAATTTTATTACTTTTTTTAATGATAACATTTTTTTGAAAAAAGGAGGAATTTTTCTAAAGAAAGAGAAATAAATGACAACTTTTTTATAGCTTTTTTTTACGAGATCATTTTTTTAAGATTTAAATATTTTTTCAAATATTTTGCTTTCATTTAGTGTGTCATAGTTTTAAATTTTTATATAAAAAAATTTGAAATTTTACCATTAAATTTGCAAATCTAAATTTTATAAAAATTTTATAATTTGGTTTGAGACCAAGAATGTTACAAAAATTTTCAAGATAAATTTCCTGAACTTTGTGAATTAAACTCTTTCCCTTAATATACTTCTTATACCTTATGCAGATCGCAGATACGATCAGGTTTACTTCGTTATCATTTTCTTTTCAAGAGAGCGGCTAATTATAGAACCTTTTAAAGAATCCATTTAAAATTCAAAAGTAAATTCATACTTATTCAGAACTTCAGGCATTTTCATTATTGACAAAGTACTGAAAATTTTAAATTTGGTCTACTCTTTACACTTCCAATATCGATTTGCGATCAATCCAATGACGGAAGTTCTAACTTCAGTTATATTTCCAGTAGACTTCTCTTTGTTCCAAATAATTATTAAAGTTGTTAAAGAATTAACGAAATCAATTTCACTGGTAAAATTAGATGGAAGCATCTGAGCTATCTGACCAACATTCTGCAGAAATATGTAGTGATCAATTTTAAGATAAAGAGAACTATTAAAATATCAATAACTATTTTTATTAATCACGACTTTCTTTGAAGAGCAATTTGATTGCAGTGATCAAGTTTCTACTTTGAGTTTTAAAATATATTTGTTTTTATCGCTTTGTACACTCTTTACAAAAATTTATAAAAATTTTAAAAAATCCAAAATGAGCAAAATCTCAAATGAATAAAAAATTATCCTTCATAATCAAAAATGAAGATCGACAAAAATGTAATCTTCGCAAACGATATTTTAAAAAGAGAAAATTCAACAATAAAGATTTTACTCCGAGTTTCTTCATCCTTTTATTTGAAGATCGCCTGAATGAGTTTACATAATTGAGTACTGTTTGTTTTTCATTATTTTAGAAATGTCTTACATCTTCTTAAGAAAGCGATTGTTAGCAATCGAACTTCGAAGAAACATAAAGCTTTTGATGAGAAAATCTTATGACACACTTAGGAATTTTAGAATTTTGAAAATTTAAAAAGTTTGTAAAAAGTTGTCATGATTTTTTTTAATAAGTTTTGAATTTTTTATTAAAAACTGAAAATAAAAACTTAAATAAATATTATTTTATTAAATATGATTCTTTTTTTTATTTTATTTTTATGATTAAAGCTTAGCAAAGCTTTTAATTCTAACAACTAATTAGCTAGCATTTGTTTTCATTTCTATATATCTCCGATTTCTTCTCACTTCTTTTGCATTCACTAAATTTAAATTATTACAATTTTAAGCAAAATTCTTCTTCTCTTTAACTTTAATTCTTTCTTTCATTAATTTTTTCCTTAATTGTAAATAATGTTTTCTGTGGTTTCTTTTTAACGATTTCGGTTTCTCTGTTATTAACAGTATTATGTTGGCAAAATGTTTCCTTGATAATGTTGTTATTGTTGTGTTGAAAATTTAAATTAAACAAAATTTAGGTTTTAAATCGTTGATAGTTTTTTGCCGAAAAATAAACTCAAATTTAAAAAAAAATAATTCCATTTTAAAACTTATCACAAAATAATGTCTTTTTCTAAATATGCTTTTCACTTTTTATTGTTAATTCATTTTTCTTCATTAATTCTATACTTTCATGATTTTTTTCTTTTGGGCGGAATTTTTAGCGTGTGTTTTAAAAACTTAAAGAAATTTTAGTTTTTTTTTTTAGAAATTAAAAATATTAATTTTTTAATTAAGTTAATTAATATATAGAGAAACTTAATTGCTTAATTATAATTAAATTTGCTATATTTATTAATTGTTTGTTTGGTTTGATTAAATATTTTATTTAGATTTAAATAGAGTTAATGTGTTAGAAATAGAGGGAGGAGATTTTGTTAAAAGCGTTTTTTTTCAGGAGAAACAAATTTTAATTGAAATTTAAATTCTTTTCTTTTTCTTTAACAACCCAAATTTAAGTTTAATTTATTTTTTTTTTCTTATCAGTAAAAAATAATTTTGAAAAAATTTATGAAATATAATTATAATTTGGGCGACTGCATTCTTGTTGTTTTATTTCTTTGGTTAAATTTTGTTTTTTTATTCAATTTTAATTAATGATTTTTTCCTTATAAAGTTTTTTTCTTATTTTCTGGGGATTCAAATGTATTTTTATGACTTTTGTATTTATTTCTATGTTTATTTTTTTTTGGTTTTTTATTATGAAGTGAAGCTTATTTTTTGGTTTCTTAATAAATTTCTGTAAATTTTCTGATTTTTTGTTTTTATTTTTTCTTTTATATAAATATTTTTTGTTGTGTTATTTTTCTCTTCTTTTTTTGCTCTTAATTGTTGTAAGTTTAAAATACCATTATTTGATCACCACTTCCCTCCGCACTGTCCTCATCATCGGTTTCTTCATCTTCATCGTCGGATGTTAGAGATGAGGCATTATTGACCACAGATTCTGAAAAAATGGAGAGAAAATTATTTTTTATTTTCTTATTTATTTATTTATTTATTTATTTATTTATTTATTTATTTATTTATTTATTTATTTATTTATTCATTTCAAGCCGTACCGATTACGCATCTGCACTAAGATATTTCTAAAATTTTGCGGTTTTCAACTAATTTTTAAATTAAATCTAATAATTTTGATTACTATTTTAATCATATATCACACAGAGATAATAGAGATATAGGCATATATGAGTTTTGAATCGAAACTTTATGTATCTAACACTAACAGTGCAACATGCTCTTAAAAATATAGATACTTTGAGCATTCAAAATCAAATAAAATGAGTTATATCTTCGACGATTTCAAAGATAATTGGATAAGAGAATTCTGCACATGAAAATCTATAAAATTTAAATTTTAAAAGAACCAAAACTTGGTTTTTGAAATTTTTAGTGAAAATTTGATTTTTTTGATTTTTTTGATTTTTTTTGGTATTTAGTGAAAATTAGTGAAAATTTCAATTGAATTTAAAAAAATTTAATTTTTAATGAAAAATTTAATTTTTGATGAAAAATTGAATTTTTTGTGAAAAATTGAGTTTTTTGTGAAAAATTGAGTTTTTTAAGAAAAATTGAATTTTTTGTGAAAAATTGAATTTTTTGTGAAAAATTGAATTTTTTGTGAAAAATTGAATTTTTTGTGAAAAATTGAATTTTTTGTGAAAAATTGAATTTTTTGTGAAAAATTGAATTTTTTGTGAAAAATTGAATTTTTTGTGAAAATTGAATTTTTTGTGAAAATTGAATTTTTTGTGAAAAATTGAATTTTTTGTGAAAATTGAATTTTTTGTGAAAAATTGAATTTTTTGTGAAAATTTGAATTTTTAGTGAAAAATTGAATTTTTTGTGAAAATTTGAATTTTTAGTGAAAATTTGAATTTTTTGTGAAAATTTGAATTTTTTGTGAAAATTTGAATTTTTAGTGAAAATTTGAATTTTTAGTGAAAATTTGAATTTTTAGTGAAAATTTGAATTTTTAGTGAAAATTTGAATTTTTAGTGAAAATTTGAATTTTTAGTGAAAATTTGAATTTTTAGTGAAAATTTGAATTTTTAGTGAAAATTTGAATTTTTAGTGAAAATTTGAATTTTAGTGAAAATTTGAATTTTTAGTAAAAATTTGAATTTTTAGTGAAAATTTGAATTTTTAGTGAAAATTTGAATTTTTAATGAAAATTTGAATTTTTAGTGAAAATTTGAATTTTTAATGAAAATTTGAATTTTTAATGAAAATTTGAATTTTTAGTGAAAATTTGAATTTTTAATGAAAATTTGAATTTTTAGTGAAAATTTGAATTTTTAATGAAAATTTGAATTTTTAGTGAAAATTTGAATTTTTAATGAAAATTTGAATTTTTAGTGAAAATTTGAATTTTTAATGAAAATTTGAATTTTTAGTGAAAATTTGAATTTTTAATGAAAATTTGAATTTTTAGTGAAAATTTGAATTTTTAATGAAAATTTGAATTTTTAGTGAAAATTTGAATTTTTAGTGAAAAATTGAATTTTTTGTGAAAAATTGAATTTTTTTGTGAAAAATTGAATTTTTTGTGAAAAATTGAATTTTTTTGTGAAAAATTGAATTTTTTGTGAAAAATTGAATTTATGGTGAAAAATTAAATTTTTTAGTGAAAAATTGAATTTTTTTGTGAAAAATTGAATTTTTTGTGAAAAATTGAATTTATGGTGAAAAATTAAATTTTTTAGTGAAAATTTGAATTTTTTGTGAAAAATTGAATTTTTTTGTGAAAAATTGAATTTTTTGTGAAAAATTGAATTTATGGTGAAAAATTAAATTTTTTAGTGAAAATTTGAATTTTTTAGTGAAAAATTGAATTTTTTAGTGAAAAATTGAATTTTTTTAGTGAAAAATTGAATTTTTTAGTGAAAAATTGAATTTTTTAGTGAAAAATTGAATTTTTTAGTGAAAAATTGAATTTTTTAGTGAAAAATTGAATTTTTTAGTGAAAAATTGAATTTTTTAGTGAAAAATTGAATTTTTTAGTGAAAAATTGAATTTTTTAGTGAAAAATTGAATTTTTTGTGAAAAATTGAATTTATGGTGAAAAATTGAATTTTTTAGTGAAAAATTGAATTTATGGTGAAAATTGAATTTTTTAGTGAAAAATTGAATTTATGGTGAAAATTGAATTTTTTAGTGAAAATTTGAATTTTTAGTGAAAAATTGAATTTTTTAGTGAAAAATTGAATTTTTTAGTGAAAAATTGAATTTTTTAGTGAAAAATTGAATTTTTTAGTGAAAAATTGAATTTTTTTAGTGAAAAATTGAATTTTTTAGTGAAAAATTGAATTTTTTAGTGAAAAATTGAATTTTTTAGTGAAAAATTGAATTTTTTGTGAAAAATTGAATTTATGGTGAAAAATTGAATTTTTTAGTGAAAAATTGAATTTATGGTGAAAATTGAATTTTTTAGTGAAAATTTGAATTTTTAGTGAAAAATTGAATTTTTTAGTGAAAAATTGAATTTTTTAGTGAAAAATTGAATTTTTTAGTGAAAATTTGTTGTGCCGAATTTTTATTAAATTCCTTTCTATTGAAAAGTTTACTTCAAAGCTTATTCCAAAAAGGAAGCAATATAAAAACACGGACCGATGTTCGCCATATTATTAACATATATTAAGTAGGAAAAATAATTGTGCTGAATTTCAATAGAATTGTTTTAGATTTCAAAGTTTTAGAAGCTTGATACCATATTCCGGGAACGTACCGTGTATGGTCGCTGGAACTAATGATGGCCCAACACAGTATATTTTTTTCTTGGTTTTTTACTGTATCATAATAATTGTATGTGGCAATTTTCAAATAAATATTTTTAAAATTTCAAACTATATGACACACTGATTTTAATGATCTTTGGAACGATAATTAATTACACGTAGTTTTGCTTTATAAAAATTTTAGAAGAGTTTTTATTCTTAATTTTGATGTTGCTTCAGATATCGGTCCATAACTTTTTTCTTTTTATACACATGGAATGACGAACTTATTATATCCCCATCACCATTTGAGGTGTTTGAGAGTATAATTACAACTAGATCCTACAGATTTGTGCTTCTCATTGACACTTATGGTTGTTATAGAATCCGATATATAAATATTTCAACCAGATATTGACAGATAAATTTCATTCTAATAAAAAAATAAAATCTTTTCAATATTTTTTTTAACCAATAAAATATTTTATAACACATTTGAAAAATATGTTTATATGTAAATTTTATTTCAATAAATCTGTACTTAACACTCCCACAATTTTATAATAAATTTATTTTCTCACACACACACAGACACACAATCTAACGATACAGTAACAAAATATTGAATGTTACATTTACAAAATAATAAATGTAAAACATTAAAATTTATGTAACATAAGAGTTTCCTAATGCAAAATGGCCAAAATGGAGAGAATGAGAGGGAGGAAGGAAAAGTGAGAGGTGAATATGATTCTTAAATCTCGTACATGTGTTGTACAAATACATGTGTACATTCTCAATAAAAACAGATTTAATTTGATAATGTTATTTAATGAATTTATTGTTTATTTGCAGATTTCAATGAATCAGTATTATATTACAATTATACATATACATTTACAGTTATGGCCAAAAAAATAGCTTCAAATTTATTTTCGTCTGTCTTTCTTAATTTCCAGGAAAAAATTCGATTAAAAATTAAAAGTTTTTTGTGTGCACAATCGTAGCAAAGTCACTGTTAAAAACATTTAATGACAACAACATCAATAACGGTACATTACCTTATGTGCATAAGGGATTATTCACATTGGACAAAAACCCCTATTTATTTGGCCATAACTGTAGGTATGTGTTTGAGTGTATAGAAATATCTTTCTCTCCCTCTCACTTTTAATCCATATTCGTTGTAATTGTATTTGTTTGTAATGCAACCAATATTCAAACATACACACATAAGTATTTTATGATAACATTAAATACAAATACAAGTACAATTTTAATTGTAATCACAAAATTGGTCAGTTGCAGACAGTTTTTTGATATTAATGCATTTTGATTTTAATAATTTGATCACAAACATCTGTTAAAATGTATTAAAATAATGTTTAGTATCATTTTTTTTGACGAGAGGGGAGAGAAACAAGATACATTTATTTGTTTATTTGAAAATCTGTTTATAGTTTTTATTATTTAAGTAAACATAGATTTAAGATAATATTTGTCTTATAAAATATTTATTTAAATTAAAATTAAAATAATCAGTAAATGATTTATTACAACTTGTAATTTCTATATTTGTTTTATTGGCAAGAAATTGGAAAATTTATATAAGAAAATTAAACAGGAATTGAAAATATATGGAATTTTGTGTATAAGGAGGGAAATCTAAAAATTCTTAACATACATTTTTATTTCATTAAAATTATTACTACAATTAGCGAAAAAAATGTTTATAGTTTAAATCACTAACGATGAAATTATGAACTTTACTCGAACAGGTAGCCCATCTCTGTTTAAAATCTACCACATTTTTGCACACTTTTGTTGTGCTCTTTTATACCCTTTAAAGAAGAGCCCAATATCGCTCCATTGGTTTCAGCACCGGGCAGTTTGGTAGATTTGCCTCTCTTGGTACAAATACCACATTATGGTTATTGTTATTGTTATTGTACCAATCAAGGGCTTGTCTACAGTAACGCGAAGTTAGGTTAAAATAAGTGGACACATTATAAAGTGTAATGACTGAAAGCAGCCTTCCTTGATGTAAATTCCAGTATTTAAAGATCCCGTTGTAAGAAAAATATATTGAAATTTTTGAAAAATTTTGACTGCTTGTGGATCATAAACTTTTCTTAAACATTTCCTCGAGTATCGGCAACAAACAATTTTTGATCAAGAAGTTGCGAAAACTCTGCCAGAACATAAGTTTCGTCATTAATTATATGTTTTTTACAAAACTTAACTTCAGTTTCCTTGATCTGTGTTTGACCTATAATTTTTAGCAGAGTCAGGAATTTTTTGTGTTATAAGTTTTCAAACCTCCATTAGCTTAACTTTTCGAACCAAATAGTACCAGCACTGAGCCAAACGGGCTGCTTTTCTACCGGATATCTTGCGAGTTTTCTTGAAAATGGTTTCTATTTTTTTGGCATTAGAAACATCATGAGGACTATTCCTACTACCTGTACCTGATACTGTTTAATAATATTGGAAACATTTCGACAGCAGACCTTTGAATGCTTGGCCAACTTTTTGTAGGGCCAAGTTGGGTTTTGTTGAAATTATTTAATAATTTTAGTACATACATTTTTCTGGTCACTCATTTTAGTCAGATTGACAACATATTCACTTGTTTGATATTAAACATGATTACAGACATGATCTACAAAGGTAACTTCATAAAAAATCAAGTTATACGTGGGTTAAATCATTTTTTGACCTCCTTGCCACTCCAAAAATGAAATCTAGATTTAAATTTTTTTCTTTCAAACCGCATCGTCTGTCTAAATTAATTCCTTGTAAATATTTCACACATTCGGGTTATTTCATAGTTTTGGAGTTATTTAAATGGAAATAAATGTTTAACCCATTTTTAAGACTTTTTTCATATTTAGGAGAGCGGACTTTCTGAAGGTTCTAATTATTTTTTTAATTTGAGCCAGATGCCTTATAAAATTAAAAAAAAAATTTGGTACAATAACTATATAAACATATGAATCCGTTAAAAATGGATTTTTTCCAAAAGAAAGCAACTCTGTTTTGTTGTTTAATTTATAATTTTTTAAGAAATCTTAACGGGAATTTAAGTGAACTTGTTAAAAAATAATCCTTTATTTAAAGTAAAGTGAACATCTAAGAACCATGTTCTGAAGGAAGTCCCTTATAATGTTAGGCTGCTCATTTCAGTTGGAAAAGTAAAGATTTTAGTTATGATTTTGGATGTTTCCGTATAAAGAAGCGGGAATATTAATAATTTTATGATTCATGTACAAGTTCATATATTGATTTAGCTTTTAAAATAGTGAATCTCCAGTTGCTAGCATTTTCTTAGATACCAAATACTTAT
Organism: Cochliomyia hominivorax; assembly: GCA_004302925.2. Lineage (NCBI taxonomy): Eukaryota > Metazoa > Arthropoda > Insecta > Diptera > Calliphoridae > Cochliomyia > Cochliomyia hominivorax. The sequence continues at coordinate 91,753,143 of PYHX02000467.1, read as the reverse complement.
GTATGAAGTTGACTGAAATTTCATCCTAAAATTGGGTCCCTCTTGTCAATTTTAGCTTTTTTCTAAATATTTTAATTTTTAAGGGATCTCAACCTACCGAAAAATTATATAGTTGATGAATGACCAATTTTTCAGATTTCAAATACAAACGTAAACTAATTTTTATTTATTTTTTACCAAATACGTGTTACCATTTCCTGTCTAAGAAAGTGATTAAATCCTTCAAGTTACTGGGACTAAAAATAAAAGCTCTCCTACTGTATGTGGGGTAACTATCTTTTTGTTCTCCATTAAATTGAATTTGAAAACTCTGTTCACAAAAGGTTTCTAGATAATCGATAGTGCTTCTTTGTGTGAAAAAATATGCCCATAAGCTTGTAGCAAATGGAGTAAGATTTCATCTCTGATAATTAATAAAGACATAACAATAGATTATTCCATTATGTATTGAAAAATATTTTTGTTGGTTAGAAATTTCAGATTTAAAATCCGTTCCTTCCCACTGTGCAATGTTTTAAAAAAATAGCCAAACTAAATAGAATGGCAAATGTTTTTGTTTAATTATGATAAACTATCTCAAATTAATGATATTTTCCAAACACATATATACATACATACATACATACATACATACATACATACATACATACATACATACATACATACATACATACATATATACATACATGCATACATACATATATACATACATACATACATACATACATACATACATACATACATACACACATACATACATATATACATACATGCATACATACATATATACATACATACATACTCATATGTTTGCTAATGACTAATAAATTTTAAAATAAAACACTTAGAATTTCTAAAATTTTATTGAAATACAATTAAGAAAAAAATTGTTTTAATTCATCAAAATAGTAATCGAAACTCACCACAATTAGGTTTTCCTCGAGTACGTGTATTGGCGAATTCAACGCCATGTTTATCGACACACCAGCAAACGCCAACAGAATTATGACACTGTGTGGGTTTATAGAAACCTTGAACATCACAATCGGGTGCATAAGCTCCTGTTTTCGCCATAAATTTTGATACAAAAATCAAACATACAAAATAAATAAAATAAAAAATAGAAAAATATTTGTTAGAAATTTTTTTTTAATTTTAATTTCTTTTGTTTTATTTAGAAGAGTAATTATTTGATTATAATATTGTATATGTGTCTAAATATGTGTTTGTATGTGTGTCATAAAAAATATATATATTTTTTAAATAACAATTACTAAAATATTTAAAAGAAATTAAAAGCATAAGCTGCTGTTTTTTTGTTATTAAAAGAGTTTTTTTTATTTATTTTTTTTTAATAAATTGTTTAATTAATTTAGCAAAAATATTTATAAGTTTGATTAAATATGTTTGTCTATTTTAAGTAATTAATTTTTATTTAATATTCTATAACTAAAAAAATCTTAAATAATAAAAAACTTTAATAAAAAATATTTTAGTGTAAATAGAAATTTGTGTTTTTTGGCAAAAATGCAAAAACATATTTTGTCGAAAAAAACTTTGTGTAATTTTTAAAAAAATGTGTGTGTAAGGAAAAAAAGGCTTTAAATTAAAAAAAATGTTTTTGCTAAAACTTGATTATAGTTTAGTGATTGTTTGGTTGAATGTAAAACTCTAGGAAAAATCTCAAATTAACAAACTTTAAAGTTTAAGAGATATTTTTTTCCTAATTTTAACCAGCAAACAATTTTTGTAAATTTAAACAAAAAATTTACTTGAAATCAATGGGGAAGTAAACGCTTTTAAATCTGTCACTCAAAAGGCTTAACACACAGAAAAAAATCAATGTAAAATTAACTAAAATAGATTTAATTTCAGTTGTGATTTTGCTTCATAAAAAAATGTTTATTCAATATTGTTTTGAGAATTATTTCTCAAATCAACTATGCATAACGTTGATTTTGTTTCATGTTTTTTTTCTGTGTGCATTAAATCAATTAGCTTTTAAAAACAGATATTAATATAATATAAATTTTTAATTATAATAAGATCGACTATATGATATTCTAGTGGAGGTTACCCCCACTGCAATAAAGCTGCTAAAACGCAGAAAATCGTGTTCGGCTATAGTGAATTTTTTATACCCTTCACCTGCGTTTGCATGGAATTATTTTATATTTTCATTACTGATTTGTATTATATCGGAAATGTGTTTTTGCCTATAACTCGGAATATAATGGAACAAAGTATTAAACTTTAAATTCCTCAAAGATAATTGAACCGCAACTAAGAAAAATTTAGTCTTTAACTCTTACAAAATCTTCCAAAGAGTGCAATAATCGAGAAAAAAACTTTATGGTCCTTTTAGTTTTTCGCTATTTATTAATGAATATCGATAAAGATATTGAGTCCAATATTTTCATATTGATTTTGAAACTAACTATTCTATCAAGATATTTCTAAAATTGCGAACTCTAGAGTGTCCACAACGAACAAGGGTCGCTTTTTTTTTTAAATAATTCTGTGACATTGGAACTACTCAATCTGGGACCACTTTTAACGAAATTTCTCATTGAAATTTGTGAGATACTTTGCAATTGATTTAAATAAGGAAATGTTGCTGGGGTCGAGAAACATATTTTCAACTCGGGTACATATGTGTTAGTTATATGTGACTGCCATAAGCTGTTTTTCAATGGACATGAAATTCTAACTCTCGGAACTTTAAACGATCTTGAATTTATTATTTTTATATTGATTGTGAAATTTTTTTATTGATTGAAATTTGAGACCAAAAATCCTAAAGGTCTAAGTTAAAATTCTCTCTAAAATTCCCAAATTTATAAACAGAATGAATTCCTTAATGTTTTCTATATCATTTCGGAAATGGAAAACTCTTCATTAAATGTTCATAAAAAGAATCGATCTTTCCCATTGGTGTTGGATTCTGTGATTTGTGAGTATCACATTATCGTGATACTAATTAGAGACTTACTTAAAGTCTAGATTTAAAGTCACATTTCGGGAAATCTTTTATGTGAGGCCTACGTATTATTTCACCGAAAAACTTTAGCTTTTTTTGCTAAAATAATATTTGTAACATCAAAACCCCAACGGACCATGAAGTTCAAAAATGCTTTTCAGCTAAAGTGTACCCTCAAACCGTTTCCAGTACTCATGGAGTGGTTTTTCGCCAAAAGAATAGAAAAAATTGTCTTAATTGTGCTCTGCTCTAGCTATTAAGAAATGGAAATAAGTGGATGTATCTACACTTTCTACGTGCTCATCCATAAAAACGGTATACAGAAAATCTTAAAATTCTGTTTATAGGAGGAAATAAATAAAGTTTTAATTTCCAAAGAAAACGTTTACTACACTTTAAAGTTAGTTTTATAGCATTTATTATAATACATCTCTTACATTTTATGATTCCTTTTTATATTTTATTGTTTGCTGGGTTATATAGTTTTGTTTTGTTGCCAAAATAACTATAAAATATCTTTCGAATAGTTTTTCCTTAAACTTTAAAGTTTGTTTAAAGTTCTAATGAAATTTAAATATTTTTTTCTATTGAAATTTTTAAGATCTAAATTTTATTCTATTTAATGTTTCAATGAAGTAAAAATTATCAAATTGGAGATAATTTTGTATTTTGGAAAACTTTTAAGTTTTTTTATTTGTTTACACATTTTATTCACATATTTTAGGTTAAATAGAAAAATCAAGTCAAATACTTTTAATTTAAAGGGACATTAAGGACTTTTCTTTGTTGTCGCCATTTACAAGTGGTTGAGGGGAATATTTTAGGTTTATTAAGGATAACTTCAAAGAGAGTATATTTAAGTTCCGATTTGATATATTTTAGGAGCATGTCGAATATTGAAATATTTTAGCAATGTCCATCTTTCTGTCCGTATGTTAAAAACATTCTCAGAGTTGCACTGATAAACCCATTTTGATACCGTAGTGGCGATAACTACAAGGGATTAAGAGGGAAATAATATTTTAATTTAGAATGGATGACTTTCAAAAGAATCTTTGGATAATATCGTTCTTTAAAGGGATTTAAATTTGTCCGTCCTTTCGTCTGTAGCTACACCATAGTGCTGACATGATGAGTGCCCTCCATTTGATTCAATGATTTGTGCTGACATCAAACACATTTGCTGAAAGTGTTACTTATCATATTTATGTCCTTTATGAGGGATTTGTGTCCTTCTCTGAAGTGGTATACAAAAGTTGGGAGCTTTGAAAAATTTTGGAACGATTCTCGAAGAATTTGTTACTGAATTTGGTCTGCATGGGAGCAATGGCCATCTCAGGGCCAATCTTATTGAAATCTGGCACGTTACTTTGTATTTCTTCTATGAGTTTTACGTGCTTAAAACCGCTTGTAACATTGTGGCCTGTATAGTGTTCACATAGTTACATGGTTAGGATGTCAATTAGGACAGACGTAGGGACAGACATCGTTCCATCATCTTTAGAAATAATTCTAAGACGATCGTTATATTTTAAGAAAGGAGTAACACTGTACTTTTTGTGAGTTATTAATATCGGAGTATTATAAACCGATAACTGTCATTAACACTTTAAAATAAGTTGTTTTGCATTATTTTTTAAAATTAAACTTAAAAGCTTTCCAAACTTTTAATGACCTTTCAACTAGGAAACTTTTAATTTTTTTTGGATAATAGTTTTTTTTATATTTTTTAAATAAATATATAAACTATTTTAATATTTGTTTAACATAAAAAAGCAATGCTAAAGCAAGAATTTATTTTCTAAATCTTACAAATCACGAAATAAAAACTGAAGCTTTAATTTTCAAAAATTTAGCAAATTTTTTCTTTTAAATAAAGATTAAATAAAAGTTAAACTATATTTTAAGAAAATATCTGAAATATATAGATACATGATATAAAATTTTAAAAGAATCAAATGAAAATTAAAGTCCATTTTTGGAAATTTTTTTTATTCAACCTAAAGCATTTTTTTAAGTGTATTTTTAATTTTCTTTCTTTTGTAATTTTTTTTGCTCATTTTCTTTTTTAATTCATTTTTTCTCTTTCTTTCTTTCTCTCTCTCTCACTCGAGGGGTTAGGAAATATAAAAAGTATATACGAAACAAAATCAAAAAACATAAACAAAAAGAAAAGAGTTTCTCTGTAGTGAAAAATAACAAAATTTGTATGATAAATTAAAATGTCCACCTGTACCTATCTCACCTGCAAAATCGCCGGCAATTCTTCGTCTTACAGCAGCACAAGGACGATCTGTTTTCTCAAAACAACGACACCATTCGCGGGTATTTATTGAGTTATCTTGATCCAAATCGCAGGTATCAATGAAGGGCTTAATACAACGTTCATTTTGATCATGTTCTAAATCGTACATTTCTTGTAACGACAAAAAGCCATCATTATTCAAATCCAAATGACCGAACATCCATTTAGCTTCGGTCTTACAGGCGGGAGGGAAATGAGCCTTAGATTTTTGACTATGTTGACGACGTTTCTTACTATCGGCCATAATGACAGAGAACCAATCCAATAAGCGATTACCAATTGCTGTTAACTGTTGGGGTTTACATTCAGGTGATTTTGAGGGGTAACCTGAGGGGGAAATGGGATCCATTTTAAGATTTAAATAATTTTATTTCTTTATCTGTCTTGCTGCCGTTTTATTAACCAAATTTTGAAAACTTCTGTAAAACTTACCATTATTGATGTTGTTGTTTTTCAAGTATTTTTGAGGTTTCTCAATGACTTCATTATATCCACGAATTTTATGTTTATCTTCTTGATATTGTTGATTGTCCTGAAAGATAAAAAAGACATAAAATTAATTCAATTTTCAACAATTTAAGAACTTTATTTTCACTTCATCATAAAACTTTTTTATATCGTCCACTTTAACAAGTGTTGGAGTGAGAATATAAATTTAACATTCCGTGTTTAAGATCCCATAAAGTACATATATTCTTGCATCACATAAAAATGTGCTTCTATTCGTCCGTCAGTCTGTTCGATTTTTCGTCTGTATGTCCATTTGTCTTTCTGTTTTTGGAACGGTTATTCCTCTATTAATGGTCTCAGCTTAATGAAATGTTTTATTATTGTCCCAAGCAGATCGCTATTTAAAACTATCAAAATCGGTTTAGTACAAATTTATTGACTGATATCTGAGACAATCTCAAAATTCCAACAAAGAACTTTTAAGCTTTTTCTTCAATTAGAATCAAATAAATTTAATATTTTTTATTATGTGTTTCCACGGCAATTGGATCTCTGTTCCAAAATGTCCTGTGTCACACTCGGCAGCAGAGCGCACTGGCTTTTGCCAGTGCGCTCTGCTGCACAATAACTGTGCAGCTTCTTTCTCCCAACCGTTTTAAATATTTCCAGAGTAAACCGTTCATAGGAAAGTCACAAAATTTGGAAACTGAGACGAAATAATTCTTTAAATATTTGACAAGAAATATTTGATTTAAATAGTGACAGATTTCCTTTGTATGGAAGGTATTTTCTCCCCTGATTCCATCTACCATCTATTTTCTATAGTAAATTGGACTAAATTTGAGAATCGCAGCTGTAAAAGTTCCGCGAAGTATGGAGTGTACTTCAACCCATGGTCCTATCTGACCTATATTTATTTCACTACAGCAATTTTTTAAGAAAATATTTGCTTCATATGAGTGCTTCGTCCCACTCTGGTCCTATCCATCATTTGATTTTTATGAGGGGAAACCTTTGCCCCTGAACCTATATTTTGTCCAACTTAACTTGGGAAAGTAGTTCAGACGAAATCTCAACTATTAAATTTCTTTAGATATTCGATAAAAAATATTTGTTTCTTATCGGGGATACCTCTCCCCCGTCCTATATTTCATCTACTAAAACAGTTCCTTAAGAAAATGATTTGGTGCAAGTTTTAGATATTTAGTTTTTTCAAGATATTTTCTCGCCCCCCGATACTGCTAATTTTTTATAATCTATTTTACATTCGGATATAATGGAACTGTTCTGCTCCAATATAATGAAAGTTCCAAACCAACAAACACAGAAATAATATGCAACTATTTATATATACTTCAGACGATGTCAAAACTTATCCTAATCGGATCGATACTTAAGTATGTTCGCTACGAGAATTTACTTGTATCTGAATATGACTTTAATTTTATTAGAGTATAAATGTATTGGAGTCTATTAAGGATTCGTTACAACCAAAGAAACTCTTATTTGCTCTTAATATTTTTTAAACTTCATTTATTCCAAAAAATTTTAAGATATTCAGAAAACAACTTTTATTTTAATCTTTACATAAATTAACATTATTTTAATCCTGAATGAAGTTACCTCAAATTAAGGTATTTTTCTTATTTTGAATAATAAAAAAGCACTTAAATTTGTTTTTCTTTAATCTTGAAAAAAAAGAAAACATTTCGATTTAAATCGTCTGAAATTTGGAAAATATATATTTTATGTTTTAAGTTTCATTGCTTTTATCTCATCTTCTCCTTTAGTTATTCAATTCTCTAATTTCATTTTGTTGTTGCTGTTTTTGTTGTTAAATATTTAATCTTGATATTTACTTGTTTTATACACTAAACGCCCATTAGTTTCATTATTTACAATACAATAAGCAACAACTAACAATATAATGTACACATAATACATATATAAATATGTTTTTGTATGTGTATATGAATATGAATAAAGAATAATATACAAAAACTAATAATATAAATATGTATCTGTGAGCAAAATCGCAGGAAGGTTAACTTAGAAAGATTACAGTGGGAGACAAAAGTTGGCGAAACGACCGCAGCTATTTCAGAGGGGAAATTAAGAGCTCATTTTTAAAACTAACCCGTTTCCCAATGATCCTTCTACCAAACGGTCCACGATGGTAAAATCATCATCACCGCGAAAGTTTTGTGTTTACTTGATTTGTAATTTTATACTCATGTTTAGCAGAGATTAATGTCATTTTATGAGGTGATTTTCAAGTTATATGAGGACTATAGGAAATTATGAACTGAATCACGTAAAATATCCTACAATATTTTTGGCTGTATAAATTTTATATAAATGTTCATATTTTTAGTGATTTATGCACTTTAGAGATTTAAAGATTTTCGAAAGATACCACGGGCATTTGGGGACCAATCATCTTGAAATTTGACATGTAAATTTGAACTAATAAAAAATATTTTTCTGCTAAATTTAGTTGAAATATTTTGATATCTCTTAAGAGCCTAAAACCTATTTCAGAAGTTTATTTGTATGAAAAATGAGTCCATATGAGAGCTTATGGTCATTTTGTGGATCGATCGTCTTGAAACTTGACGTGAAGATTTTTTTGTTTAATTGAATTCAAATATTTTCATATCTCTTAGGAGCTAAAACCAAATTTCGGAAAGATTTTTGTATGGGTGCTGCTAGAAATATTTAACACATTAAAACGAATTTAAATAGTCTTCGTTCTAGGGCCCAAAAAGTAAAACAAGCAAAATTTCATCGATATATCTCTCAAAATGGGACCTGGTGTATGCTCATAACACACAGTAGACGCAAAACTTTTTGTGGAGATAATTCTAAGTTTCACATACATATTCATGGTCCCATTTGTTGAAGTCAGGAGTGGACTTCCACATTGTTCAAATCGGTTAATTAATTTTTTTCAAGAGATATTTGGACCAAAAAAAATTTTTTGATCCATTTTTGCACAATTTTTTTAAGTCATCCAACACTTGCAGTAGAAGGTATGTTAACTTTTTTGTTGCCTTTATTATGCTTAAAAAGAATCATTCCAGATCCCATAAAGTATATATTCTTGTATTGTATAAAAATCTGGGTAGATTTATATATGTCCTTCTGTCTGTCCACAATAATTGAAAGTGCTCACAGATTTGGTAAAAAAGTTATATACCGATATCTGAGTCAATTTTCTTCTATTCTGAAAAATTTTTTGATTATGATCAAATGGCTTTTTCCATTTCCAAGAAATTTGGCAGGGTGATATTAACTTTATTTTAAAATCCTTCACACTAAATAATTTTTGAATAAGGCATCGGGGCGTGATATCGCCCTTACTAACAAAACTTTTGATTTCTTGAAATTTGGCACGTAGATAAGCCTTAATAACAAAATACTAAAGACTAAAAAATTGTGTAGAACACTGAAGATGGGTCCACCTTATTGGCAATCTTTTAAATATCACATTTTCCGTTACTGCTTGTTTATTTAAAATTGGAGCATATATGTAGCAATAGCAGCAAAATATGAGTACTTAATTTTGGGGTAGAGCACGTTGACTGGTTTCCCCTTATAAGTGGAATTTTCTATACGTTAAAAGGTTACAATTTTTCTAAAGTGATCGTGGTGAAGGGCATTAATGATTCGACAAATTCTAATAATTTATAAACTCGTTTCAAAATTTATCTCAAATCATCTTCATTTAATGTCCTTTTGATTTTATATTTTTCCCTTAAAAAACTCTACACAAGAATACAATTATTTTTACTCGTTTGCACAAGACATCACAAGAATTCCATTTCTTATTCAATAGTGTTTTTTCCTCAATTTAAGTCTAATATAAACCATGACTATAAATTGTATTGGGGTTATATTTAATCTACATTTACATACACACTTGTATGTATATGAGTATTAGTTAATAATAGTAAATGACACTTACCTTTTTATAAGCAGTATACTTGAGATATTTATAATGTTTGTTGTCATATTTGATCTCCTCTGGCGTGAAAGTGAATTGTGAATTGATGTGATTGTAATGACGATTGTTATCATCCTTATCCTGTGTTGTGTGTGAGTGTGTTAGAGACGAATGACACGTAAATAAAGAGATAAAAACAAATAAAAAAGAAAAAAACATATTAGTAAAATCAACCAAATAACAACCATTATCAAGAAGAAGAGCAAGAGATATTCTCTAATACATATACAAAAAAAATCGAACCAATATAACCATTATATAGTAAAGTGTATGTGTTTGTGTGTATGCCTTTGTATAAAAAAAATAAAATTTTTCACAGTTGTCTACTTGTGTCTGTCTGTATTTTCAAGTATTTTGGATTAGAGATAAACACAAGCTTAACAATACAACAAACAAATTCACTCAAACATACACGTTGTTAGACATAGCATAACACATGACAATGTTAGTGTGGGTACACATTTCTACATAAAAATACAAATACATTAACACAAGTACAAATACCTAAATACAATAATATGAAAGGATAAATATAAATTTTTTGTATCTACAACGGAAACGGATATTTGTGTATGTGTGTTATTTCCAAAGAAAAGTATTAGTTGACACACATACACATGCACTCGTAGGCATGTAAGGATGTTAAAGAAAAATAAACAAGGATTCGTTTGTTGTATTTTTCTGTTAAATTTTTTATATTTGTTTCGTTTTAAGATTAATAGTCATTTTACCATTTGCACAGCCAGACAATATCACTGAAATAAACACTGAGTTTGGTTTTTTAAAGGACAAGGATTAGGAAGGAGGAGATTTACCATATAATAGTTGTTATTTCGCTTTTATTTTAGTGTAGTTTTATAGATCTCAATTTTTATTTTAATACCACAAATGGTGTAATATTAAGGAAACTACGCCTTAAATTATATTTAAGGAGTGAGACCGAACAAAAGTTAACACAAGTTATGTGTTTTCAATATTTAATTTAATTGTCAGTTATTATTTTGATTGATAACTGTAGTATATGATCATATATGAAGTATATGATCAAATTATTAAATCATTTTTGAAAATCTTAAGTTGATCCTACAAGAAATCAGGCGATTAGAACTGTAGTTTAGAAGTCTGACTATATGTTAGGAAAAGTGAATACGAAAAGTTCAAAATCGTTCCCTGGAGTGATATCAAAACAAGACCTAAAAGTTGTAAGTAATATTAACGACAAATTTTCGAAGAACTTTAACGAAAAAAATGTGTTAAATAAACATATTTTTATTCTAATTAACATAATTTTTCTTCAAATAGAAGAATTTACTTCAAATATAAACATAAAAAATTTAATTAAAAACATTTTTAGTAAAATTTGGTAAATTGAATAAAATTTCGTTAAAAAAATTTGATTTTACCAACATTTAAAAAACGCCATTAGAGCATCGTAAGTAAAATCACACATAAATTTATTCAATTATCCATACTAAAATGATGTTAATTTGAATAAAATTTTTGTAAATTTAAAAATTTTTTCTTCAAATTATTTTGTATATTTTCTTTGTCATATAAAATGAAATATGAAAAAGAAAATGTAAACTGAATATAGAAATTTAAGGAGGAAAATATTTTATAGTACATTCTAATAATTATGATTGAAATTAAGGAATATTTTGCATAAATCCAAAAAAATGCAAATGGAAGATCTGCTGATCAACAAACATGTAAGAAACTTTTCATTAGAAATACAAGCCGATCGGCTCACCCTCGTCCAGTGACATTGCACTATTTTCAGTTGTATGTTACGTTTTATATGCTATTTAATTATTTTCTTAAACTAGCTTTTACTCGGTGCGCTTCACTGCATAAAACTGCTCCTCAATCCTAGATCTTCAAAGAAATTTCACAAATCGCAGAGTATGTAAAAAAACAATTGGGACCAAATTCTTGCTTTAGTAGATCTATAGATATTCGATAATCAATATTTGCTCTGTATGGGTGCTACTTCTCGCCTAATCCTATCCTCCTTACATTTTGCACAGTAAAACAGTTCCTTGAGGAAGTCATTGGGACTTAATTTGAAAATTCTCGCTGTTACAGATCTTAAGATATTTTTAATTAGTACTCCTTCCCTTAGTCCTTAATAGTTTTTGCATTAATTTATTACAACAACTTAAGGTAACTCTTTCATCAATTCAACTAAAATTTCGCAAATTTATTATAAATATGTTAGTTAAATGGAATAATATTCATCGATATATGTCAATTTAAATAATTTATTATTCAAATTGAATTCATTTTTATTCAAAATAACCTCATTTTCAAATAGTTATATTGACAATTTTTCTCCAATTTGAAGAATTTACGAAAAATTAACGAAAAAATTTTGTTATAAATGAATAAAGGTTTCGTTGGCTGATATTTAACCTACTTTTCTTCAATTATACACCCTTTTTCATTATGTTTACTACCTTTTTTGGTTCAGTGTATGGGCTAGATCGGTAGTTTTGTCTAGAAAGGGGATTTAAGTGAACATTTCCTTTATAGGGAAAATTTTCTAAAATTTAATTTTTTTATTTCTTTTTTTATTTCTAATAAAATGAACATTTTCTTTTGATATTAAATGAAAATTAAATGAAAATTACTATAAATAGAGTTTGTTAATTAAAAATTTTTCAAGAAAGAAACTTTAATGAACATTTAGTTTATCAAGAGAATTTTAAATAAATTTCATCTATGAAGAAAATATTTAAAAAAAATATCTCAATAAATAAAATTTAGAAATTTCTTATTACAAATTTATCTTTAAAGGACATTTCTTCCAATAACAAAGAAATCATTTAATTTAAGAGTATTAAAATTCTACATCTGAATAATTTTTTAGGGAAAGAATTTGTATGTTATTATCCTGGAGATTTTTATCTCTCTGTATTTTTGAGCATATCTTGATCAGTTCCTTTTTACACCTTTTTCATTATGTTTTCAAAAAAATGTTGGTTATAGGTTACAGTTTTAGTGTTCTCAATTTTGACTCTTCTTTTATTGGCCTCAGTTTTTATTACATCTTCCTTCTTATGATTAAAACATAAATAATTACAAATATTTCCTCAAATACATATGTTTTATGTTGGTCCTTATAAATGTCCTTTTTTCTGGTGTCCATCTTTAAATATATATCGAACAGCCAGCATGTGTTAAGTTTTAATCCATAATAAACAAAAAACATCTTCAGATATCCTCTAATGAATAAATGAACTTAAATGAATATATAAGTTGATGTTTTTGTATTATGTGTAACATATGTAAGTAAGTATGTATGTATGTATGTATGTATGTATGTATGTATGTATGTATGTATGTATGTATTTGTTAGTAGTTGTATAATTGTCTTTGTGTTAATAAAAGTGCACATTAAAGTGTTTTGTTTATTATCTTCATTGTTTTATCATCACTCTCTGTATTTACATGTGTTTCTTCTTCATACTTACTTATTTACTAACACACATACAATACAATTAAACATAAACTTAACACACTCTCTTTTACATTTGTATGTTTTAAGTTACCACACATTTGATTGTGACATGAAGATATACAAAGAGAGTTAGAGAGAGGCAGAGAGTGTGTGTGTGTGTTACATGAAATTGTGTTGTGTTAAATGTAGTGAAAATATCTCTACATGAACATTATTATCATTTTGTTATAATAAAAAAAGTCACTTTTTTCTTTATCAAAAAAATAAATTTTGAAATTAGTTTGATTGTATTTGAGTATAATTTTGTTACATATTGAAATATTTTCGGAAATGAATTTATATAAAAAATTACAGGTGATAATATAGAAAGTCTAAAAATTGAGGGCAAAAAAAGGGCTAATTTTTATTTCGACCTGAATATTTCTGAAATTAAAAGAGACTACGAATCAACATACAAATTAGGAGGGTCACCAACTAAGCTCTCGAACCGATGGGTGCCTCTAAATTCTATTTTTATATCCCTAACGGTTTAAAAGTTACAGATTTAGATCCAGAAATTGTATTGGTGTTTATAAATTGTATTAAGTGTTTTAAGAACATTATTGGATCAAATGAACTTGTTGTATCATGCGGTACCTGTAATTGACCCTCTAGGGTTTTATAGCATTTTAAGAAAAATATAAGATTTTTCTGATGATAAATAAATTTTTTTAATTTAAAATTTTCAAATTTAGATCATTTAATTTTATATAAATAAAACTTTCAAATGAGATTTTAAAATATTTCTTTTTTTTCTGGAATTAAATCGAGTATCCTTTGGGGGAAATATCCTTCATAGATTATTAAGCTTCCTTCATAGAGGAAATATATTTTAAATTCCCTTGATTAAATGTATATTGAATTAATTTTTCTGAAAAAAAATTTTAGTGCTTCACAAAAAAGAAAAAAAAAGAAAATATAAAGAAAAAATAAAGAAAATTTCTACAAAATTCAATCTACACCAAATTTTCTCCAATTTTCCTTTATAAAGACAATTTTTGTAAATCTCTTTTACACTAATTTCCGCTTTTCAAAATTCCAATAATTTAATTTTTTTGTTTTTAAGTTTTTTTTTTTTGAGGATCAAGTAGGAGCTTGTACTCCTCCAAATCAAATCAAAAACTTATCACCTCTAACCATGTAAAATTTCTTTAAGAAAACTCTAATGGTTCAAAATCTAGAGAATTTTGAAAACAGTGGTTCCAAATCTATTTGGAACCACTAGACTGTACTTAATGAGAATTAAAAAACTATTACTCATACGCCACTTCGATCAAAGGATTCATATTGAAACAAGATCAGAAAAAATTACAAAAAAAGGGAGCATGAATCTTTACAGAAAATTTTAATTATTCATACAACAAACGATTACATATTACTATTAAGGAATGAGATCGAAAATTTATTAACATACATATTTTTTAATAAAAGCGAAATCCCTAAACTTACAGTGTTAATTTTTCGAAATTGATTGAAATTATAACAATTAAAAGAAATATTTTTATAGTTTTAATCACTAGTGATGTAATTTTAAACCTTTTTCGAAAACCTTTTCATTAATCTCAGGCCAAAAATGAGTGGACATATTATGAAGTCTTATGAAGCAAACGTTATATATAGAGCCAACGAGCTCAATAAATAACAAATGATTGGTTTCTTTTGCAACTGCAACAGCTTATTGCTTGTCATACTAAGAACTTTTTGGAAAATTTTCACTGGGTCGTAAACTGGGTCTTTAACATTCCCTCGAGCATCAGCAACATTAAAAAATTTTCCAAACATACTTTTCGTGATCCATTATGTATCAAAAATATTTTTTTTAGAAAAATTAACTTCAATTTCCGTGCTCTGTTTTTGCCCTCTAAATTTTTAGCAACATTCCTGAGGAACTTTCGCTTAAACTATTTATACTAAATAGTCTGAGCTCTGAGCTAACCGTGGTACTTTCATTCCGGATGTCTTGGAAGCCCTTTCCAAAATGCTATATAGTTATGGGCTAGAAAAACATCTAGCGGACCATTCCGTCTATCTGAACCAGGTTTTCTATCAATGCACAAATTCTACTGGTACTGTTTTTTTTTTGTAGGACAAAGTTGGATTTTGTTGAAAATACTTAATAATTTGAGTGCGCACTTTCTTCTGGTCACTCATTTAAATCAGATTATAAATATTTTTATAGGTAAAAAAACATGTGTGTTACGAATTTGGCGATCTCACTCCTTAAAATAAATCAATCTATTGGCAACAAATGGAAATACTAGACTGTACTTAATGAATAATAAAATATTACTCATACGTAATTTTGATGAAAAGAATCGTACTGTCAAAAGATCAGAAAGAATTTTACTAAAAAACAGGGGAAAATGTATTTTTACAGAAAATAATCATAATTTATGGAACCTATGATCACAAATTAAGATTATTATGACTTCTATTTTATAAATTTGGATTTAAATCTTTAACAATCAAAAGTGATGAATTTATTTTTATTTTATTTAATTATTTATTTTATTTTTGAAGTTTATTATTTTTCCTCTTCTCTCTTTTTATTTGTGTTGCTGTTGTTGTTATGTTTTTATGTTGATGTTTAAATAAATAACAAACAACATATTTGTTTGATGCATGTTGTTGTTGTGTTGCTGTTTCATGTACACAAAAGTTAAATGTCAGTGTCATGTAGTGTTTGATGTTATTTTTGTTATTGTTGTTGATGTTTATTTTTGAGCATGATGATGATAATAATAATAATGATGCAGTTGTTGTTGGTTGTCATTTTATAACACATATTCCTCTACATTTATAAACATACACATACATATTTACATATATTTATATGTTTATATTAAAATATGTTTAACAACATGTCTCTCACATGCTGTAATTGTTCTTGTTGTCACTCTTGATCTGTTTAAAGCAGAGAATTAAGAATAAAAAAAATATTTTACTTATTCATTTTTTGTTTCAAAAACACACACATACAATCATACTTGTTTAATTCACATATTCATTTTTATTCATTTATCATTTATAAGTGGATTTGTATATTTTGTATTGGTTTATATGTGGTTGTGTGTTCGTTTTTTTTAACACTCTTTCAATAATTTATTACTGCTGTTGCTGTTGTATTTTGTTTTGGTTTGTTTGGTTCAATTTTTCTGTTTCGTTTTCTCATTTTTTATACCCTCCACCACCATAAGTGGAGGAGACGGTATATTAACTTTGTCATGCCGTGTGTAGGGCTAAGAAGGAACCTTGTCAGACCTTATAATGTATATATATTGTTGCATCAAATCAAAGTTTGAGCTTTGTCTGTCTGTCAGTCTGTTTGTGGCACACTCACATCCACAATAATTGACAGAGCTCAATTAAATTTGCCCTGAGCACTTGCTATAGTCCTAAGAAGTTTCCTGTTTAAAACCAGCAAAATCGGTTGTGTAAATGAAAAGATATAAATGATTGAAATCGGTTCAGTATGAAAAAGAGCTGTAACCAAAAATATAATTAATTTCATGACTCAGTAAGAGTTCCTATTTAAGAACGTTTATAAATTTCATACGTGTCTCAGTGTATTTGAAGGTGTGTATGTATTTACTTCACACGCATTTGTGGTGGAGGGTATTGAAGATTCGGCATAGCCGAATACAACATTTTTAGTTGTTTATTTTAATTTGTTATTAAATATTCGTTTTTAGGTCTTTTTTTCCTTTACTTACATCCATTATTGTATTAAATTCATTATTGTTGCTGCTGCTAATGATATTGTTGTTGCTATTCTCTTTGTATTGTTGTTGTTGTTTCTCTTGTTGTTGTTCCATGGTTTTCTTGTATTTTGCATTAAATGCATTTTGTCTTTCATTAATGCGTTGCAAACGTTTCTCACTGATGTTATCTGCAAAAAAAAAAGACGAAAATTGTAAAGAATCATAATAATAAATTTATTTAATTAATTTTATTAAAAAATGTTAAAGAAATAATTAAATTTTTGTTCATGGAAAAATTAAGTTAAAAAGAATTATTGTTGTTTTTGTTTTATTAAAATAAAAGTTTTTGATTGATTGTTGTTTTCAAGATATTACAGAAAAAAAGGAAGAAATTTAAGTCTCTAAGGAAGAACCAACTTTTTCATAAAGTTTTAATTAACTTGATTTGTTCATTTTATTTAACATGAACAAAACGAATAAGGAGTGAGAACTTCTTGATTTGATTTCTTAAATTTGAGTAGTGATATATTGTCGGGTATACAAGTTATTAAAGGCGATTTTGATTACAATTTCAAAAGACGCCTGAACTGGCGAGTAGAGTCGGAATGACCATACATCACGTAAGGTAATAAGTGCCTACTGCACGTCTGCTACTAGCTGGAAGCACTAGATCCATCCCATCTCTGTGAGGTGTCTAAGAGGGTTATTTTGTTTTGATCGCCAATGTCGGATATTTACAATTGATTTCCAGATTATCATACCTGCGAAGATGTTCATTAAAGGGTAATCCAATTATACTTAGATTACCATGTCTTTATAGCACTATGACTCAAGAGTTGGCTCGAGCGTTTCAGGTTGAAAGCAGGCCACATCTCCTTGACGACTCAGACCATCTTTCTCCGGCCTGTCTAAGGAAAATACTGTTCCTTATATGACCTGTGGAATTATAACTGCATTAAACTGCATTAATCAGAAGGTCGATATGAAGTGGACATTCCAATATCTTCCGAAAAGACACCAGCCCCTACATTACTCAAATAAGATTTTTTTTCGAACCATCAGTGTAGATCTTTGTGCTACGGCCCCTTTTTAGGTGACGTATTTGTCATAACTCTCACATAGAGATTCATTGAAACATACAGAAAATATTAAAATTTTTATTTAATTTTGAAATATTTGAACTCAAATAAAATCTATATAAAATGTAAGATTATTACAGACAAAAGATTCCTCAATACAAACCAATATAGAAATTCCCATTTTCTCATTCCGAAATACCCAAAATTTCCATTTCTTCAAAAACAGACCTTTTTTAGTAAATTTGGCTGTCTGACATTAGGGAAGACTTGACCCATTACAGATTAAGTCACATTTTCTTTAATTTTAACTTTGGCATTTTTTAAACTTTCAAAAAACTCATGAATGATGTTTATAACTTAATTAAATTCAGATAGGTCAGCGGAGAAAGTGCTCGGATTTTTTTTAAATTACCTTAGGAATTTTTTCGAAATTAAAAATAAAACATGATACTTCAGAGGAAAATAATGGAGCTGAAATATAATTAAATTTTAGTTTTTATTTATTCAAACGTCACAGACGAGTTGAAAAACATTAAAAGTCTACTACTCCTCGTCACATGAACTCTCTAGGAACTTGTGCTGCTCTTAATTAATTGGAAAACACTTTAATTCACATGTCCATGCCAAAATTGATTAAAGAATATTATTTAGTTACAAAGTTACAGAATTAAAAAAGTTTTGGGATCACTGAAGATCACCAACTTAGTTGGAAGTGGTGCTGCTACAAATCAATTGGATAATACTGCAATAATATCCTTATCAAATTTCTTTACAAAGTTACAGAATTATATCCAAAGAAGCCTATTTGGATCACAGGAGGTGATCAACTTTGAAGGTTCATCCCTCGTTCCTTGGACTCACTACATTCTTGTGCAGTTTCAATTAAATTTAAAAACACTACGAGTATTTCCATGTGGGGTTTTATTGTTTTATTGTATTCAATTGTTCCAAAGTTACAGAATTATTAAGAAAAAATTTGGAACTGGATCGCCAAATTTGAAGGTACACTGCCCGTTCCCTAGATCTGCTAGTTACTCGTGTTGTTTTCAAATAATTGGAAAACGGCAAGAGGTTTTTTATTAATATTTTTAGTACAAAATATTCATTAGTTTCAAAGTTACAAAATTAATTCCCAAACTAGCGTTGTAGGATGTTATATGTGACACATGACTTGAATTCAATATTTTTGCCAAATTGTTTAAAATTGAAACAAAATCAAGATTTTTTCCAATTCTAGTTAAAGGTAAAACATTTGTGTTATATATTTTCGAACTTATTGCTTCCGGTTTTCCAAAATTTAATTTCCTTCCAACCATTAAATTTAACTTCTTACATTCTTGTTATTTCATCTGTTATTAGAGTCAACAACAGAACAACATCATGTGTCTAATCAATAAGGTCTGATAGACATAACAAATTTTCATTATGTGGTTGACCCTAAACCTCCCCCCCCCCAAAAAAAAAAAAAATAACAAGCATTTGATTTGATGTCTGTTATCATATCCGACAATCCAACAAATACAGACAAACTCAACATTTTGCTTTAATTCAAAACAAGATATCCGCATTTTGTTGTTGGTTAGATTATTTTTTTGAGTTTCATGTAGTTTTATAGTTTTTGTAGTTGTTGTTGTTATTCTTTGTTGTTAATACAAAATTTTGTGGCAGTTGGAACAATTTTGATTTAATGCAAATAATTTTTTTCTTTTTGCATCCGAGAAAAAAACTATTATTCATGTCTTTATTATATTTTTAGATTTTTTCTCTTGTTTATTTTGATTATGATTTGTTTTTGTGATTTGTTGAGTAATTCTGTATTATTCAGAATATTGTGTTGAAAATGAAAGTAAATATGTGGATGAAAGGAAAAAAAATAATTTTTTTGTGTACAAAATTTTGTGGCATAAAATTTCGATTTTATGTCTTCTTAAAGAGTTGAAGAGGTTTTTTGATTGGAAGAAAAAATTTTGAAATAAAATTATGGGAAAGAAATTATAAAGACCAAAATTTTGAGATACATTTTTCATACAAAATTCTCCAAAATGTGGTAATTTTATAGGCTGATCGATTCATAACTCCAAAACCTAAACATCTGAATTTAAAAATATTACATTTTAAGATTTTGGGAAATTTGTATTCTTAGGTTCTAGAAACGATTTGTGACTCCAGATATTCAAAATAAAAATTTGTTGAGGTACTTTTTTCAAAAGTTTGGTACTTTTTGAAATTATTATTTTGTGTACATTTTTATGCTCGATGTGCTAAACCACTAAAGAAATAGATGGATTGAATTCTTCACCCCATAATCTAAAGGCCTGAAACTGGAAATTTTAATGCAAAGGGTGTAGAAATGGTTTAATAATTCCACATCTCTCAAAACTTATATGTATACAAAAAAGTACTGTGCTACTTTTTTAAATTTTAGGTACTTTTTAATATACGATTATTAATAAAATTATAACAAATTTATTAAAAATTTAGGAAAAGTTATGTTTTTTGATTTTTCTATTTATGGATCTTTAAATAAAGGGAAATTCCGTTTCGGAATTCTTAAATCATGTTGGCACAAAATTTTGTATTTTTAGTGCCAAAAGCATAAGTGTTACATATTTTGAACCAAAAAATTAAGTACCTTTTTAAAAATCTACTTTGTCTTAAGAAATTGAAATATTGTTTTGGTTGATAACTATAAAATCCAAATATTAAAATCAAAAAATTAAAATCAAAAGTAAACGTTTTTTGATAGAAATAAAAATAGGTACTTTTTAGTTTAAATGGTACTTTTTTCATGTCTTTTAACTTAGTATTCATTAAACCTGTTTGAATAAAAAATTTAGTTTCTTTACTATAACAGAGAATATAGAATTGTACCAAAACATAAATAATCTTAAATTGGTGCTAAAAATTTAGTACCTTTTTCATACTTAATACCACCACATTTGCGCAAAACTTTGCTATATCCACTCTTTATTATACCGTTCGACACAGAATTTGAGTTGATAACCTTCAATACTTCTTTATAAAACAATAAAAAAAGTTATTAATTTCAAACAAATTATAAAAATGTTGCCACCTTTTAAAAATGAATCCTAAAAAAATCGGGGCTTGTGAAATTTTTAAATTCATATTAAAGAAAACAACATTTTTTATGAAATTTGGATAAAAATGAATTCAAAAGTTATTTTGAGCTTGTATTTTTCTCAATGTATAAATGAAGTTTTGGCGAATTAGAAAAAAAAAACAATATTCAAGGTGGTCAACTTCGGAAGGTCATCGTCTAGGCCCCTGACTAGATTGGGGCTTGTAGTCCTCCAAATTATATCGAAATTATCTCAGCTTTAACTATATGAAATTTTATTGTTATATCTCCAAGATTTCATAAGTTACTGAATTATTGCCAAAAATAGTTTTTAAACCGATTTTTAAACCACAGTATCAAGAGGGAATCTGCCACCACTTTTTTATTCCGCGTGTAACTCTGAGAATGAATTATCTAAGACCCTGAAAAGTATATATATCAAAATCTGATGTCGATTTAGCTATGTCCGTTTGTCTGTTGTTGGCAACCTCACATCCGCAATAATTGACAGATCTCAATGAAATTTTGACTGAATATTTGCTAAAGTTCTGAGAAGTTTTTTATTTAAAACTAGCAAAATCGGTTTGGTGTATTAAAAGGTATAGACCGATATCTAAGGCAATCTATAAGTTCAAGAGAGAAACTTACGTAAAATTTTCAATCATAAATCGAAAGATTAGAATAAAATTTTGCTGTAAAATTAAAATTATCAAAATCGGTTCAGTAGAAAAAAAGGCTCAAACAAGAAATATGGCTAATTTGATGACACATTAAGTTTTTTGTGTTATATTTGTAAGTGAATATGTGAATATTACACTGCGTGTGTACTTCACATTCATATATAATGGAGGATATTAAAGTTTCTGCATGGCCGAATATATTCTTACTTCTTCATAAAATAATTTCAATAAAATATCTTTTTTTTAACTTAATTAACTTATTTACTTAAATATGTTACTCTCACCTTTTCTAAACTGAAATAGTGAAATGAACTTTAATTGTTACTTTATCATTTAACAATTTACATATTTTATGATAAAATTGAACTTTTTAAAATTCTATAAAATTATGTAATTTTTATTTCAACTTATCTGAACTCTCATATTAATATTTTACAATAATTTCCTTACATTTTCTCTCTTCTTTCTCCATTTTCACAAATTTCCATTATGGATTCATTCGTGGCTTTTTCTTTGTCTTTTATACATTTACAACGAAAAAGTTGGTAAAAGGAAAACTTTTTTCCGTTTGGATTTCTCCTTCATTTTTTTGATTTGATAGGTGAAATTCTTTTGTGAAAATTTTATTTTATTATTGTTTTTTGTTATTCTCTTTTCCTCTTATCTTTCTCTCAATTGCATACCTGTTTTATATGTAAGTGGGTTGTTGTAGGTTTTCCGTTAAATAATTTATTAATGAGTTCAAAGAACTTTTGTCACAAAAGAGTTTGTTTTTTTTTAATTTTATTTGTTTATTGTTTTAATACCCTACAATTGTGAAGTTATATTGAATATGAGATTCATTTGGGAGGAGCTCAAGTAATTAAGGACATTTTTAATATTAAATATATTTTTTTTGGAATGAATTTATAAAAACTCTTTAAAGGAAAATTGTCTATTTTCGTTAAAAGACATGTCCAAATCGATTTTATTAGGAAATACTTCTGGTATGAAAAAATAAGTGAATTTGTCTAGATTAAGCCTAATTAAGGTCGGTTACTATTGCATAAACTTCAAGAAGTTGAAGATCTAAAATTTTTAAAGAAAAAGTAGATAAAATATCATTTGATGTCTAAAATTTATAAAGAACGTAAACTGTAGATTTTTGCTTTTTTTTCTTAAAAAAAATAAAATTATTATTAACTTTTTAATAAAAT
Organism: Cochliomyia hominivorax; assembly: GCA_004302925.2. Taxonomy (NCBI): domain Eukaryota; kingdom Metazoa; phylum Arthropoda; class Insecta; order Diptera; family Calliphoridae; genus Cochliomyia; species Cochliomyia hominivorax. The sequence continues at coordinate 91,730,168 of PYHX02000467.1, read as the reverse complement.
GTAAGCGAATAACAACATTTTTATGTAATTTCAATTTGATGAATCAGAGAATTGAAAATATTCCCACTTTTTCATCCTGAAATATCTAAAATTTCAATCCGAATATCCCTTGCAGAAAGTTTTTACTTTTTGAGTATTAACCTAAGATACACTGAACCAAATGTCATTGGTATATTAACGAAAAATTTTCGTAGTACTTTAATGAAAAAAATAGTGTTAAATAAACAGATTTTTATTCTAATTAAGAATTTTCTTCAAATAAAAAAATGGAATAATTTGTTTAGTAAAAGATGTTAAACTGATTAAAATTTCGTTAAAAAAATAAAGAAAACTTTGAATTTACCAACAGATATTTATAAAAAAACGGCATTAACGCATCGTAAGTAAAATAACACAAAATTTTATTCAATTCTACGTACTTAAATGAAGTTAATTTAAATAAAATTTTTGCTAATTTAACAATTTTTTTCGTCAAATAATTTTCTCATATTTAATTAAATATGACAAAAAATTTTAACTGAATATAGAAGTCTGAAGAGGAAAATATTTTATAAAACATTCATAATAATATAATTGAAACTAAAGAAATATTCACAAATTCATGAAAACGCAAATGAAACATCAGCACTTTTTTCTGTTATCTATTACGTTTTTTACACTATTAAATTTTTATCTAAAAAAATATTTTACCCGAAGCGCTTTGCTGCACAAAAATTTTCCTCAGTCTCGAAAGAAATCTCATAAATCGATGTGTATTAAAAAAATAATTGTTTTCGTCAATTTGAAGAATTTACGGAAAATTAACAAAAATTTTCGTTCTGATGAATAAAGATTTTGTTGGCTGTTATTTAACCTACTTTTCATCAATTATACACCTTTTTTCGATATATTTACTGCCTTTTTTGGTTCATCGTATTTAGCTGTAAATAAATTATAATTTTGTGATTTAACAAAAGATGTATTAATTCTTTTCATCATGTTCATTTGAAGTTATTTATAAAAATTACAAGACTCGGAACAAAATATTTGACTTTGTCAGATAATAGAATATGGAGTTTTGTGAAAAGGATCTTAAAAATTAATTTTTTTCAAAGACCACACAAACTAATTTTAAGAAATTAAAAAAATAAATTAGCCAAATTTGTAGCATCACCGACTATATCCCTGGCTAGATAGGGACAAGCACCTCTGCAAATCAACTCGAAAACAATTCTTAATTCTAACTACGTGAAATTTCATTAAGATATCTCTAACAATTTAAAAGAATATTTCCATAAAATAATCCATGTGAACACAATGTACATCGCTCGTTTCAATTACATTTAAATAATAACAATAAGATTGAATTAAATAAATTCAAAAGGTGAATTTAATAAATTCAGGAACAGCTGTATTGTACAGCTGCCACTCATTTTGTTCTAATTGCGGTATTGAAATAGTAGTAGATGTTTAAAACTTAAGTTGTATTGTTAATGGAATAAATATAATTTAAGAAATAACGAAATCTAAAAGTCACACTTTTGTAACATTCATTGCAAGAACATTTACATAAACATTTTTAAGAATCGACTCAGTTTCTTTTTTAAAATATCAAATATGGTTTAATATGTTCATGTATAATATTCTGTAATATAATAACTAAAATATATTGTTTTACTATATATTAGAAACCATAATTGAGGTTATGGTTTCTCTACCTAAAGAATTTTTTTTAATCAAAAATTTAAAATTTTCATCAAAATTTTAATTTTTTTCATAAAAATTTCAATTTTACTAAAAAGTCGTTTTTATAATCATTAAAAATGAAATTCTATTTTTCTCACCGATTTAAAATTTTTACTAAAAATTTGATTTTATACTAGAAAAAATAAATATTTACATTAAAAAATATTTTTTTTGCATTTTTCACAAAATATATAAAATTTCTGCTAAAAAATACAAATTTTTGTTAAAAATATAAAACTGTCACTAAAAATTCACATTTTTATTAAAAAATAATATTTTCACAAAAAAATCGAATATTAACAGGAATTTAAAATTTTTATTAAAAATTCAAATTTTTTAAAAAATAATAAAATTTTCACAAAAAAGTTAATATTTTTATCAAAAATTTAAATTTTTTCCAAAAAGTTAAAGTTAAAATAATAATAATAATAATAATAATAATAATAATAATAATAATAATAATAATAAAAATATTAATAAAAATTTTCACTTAAATTTAATTGATCAATAAAAATATTTTTTTTACTAAAAATTCAAATTTCCACTATTTAAAAGAAAAATTACCTGACTTCTCTTTATGGCAGGAAGGCATAGTTTATGTTATTAAATCTGAGTTATAATTTATTTTTAGAGCTTTTTTGAAGCTGAAACTTTAAACAACCATAAACAAATTTTAAAATTAAATTTTATTATCCTCTTTATCCCCTGTAAATCATAGTTCCCCCAAAGCAGTTTACTTTAACCATGAAATCATCTATCTAAACTTAGAAAAAAATGGGAGTTTAACTGCATCTTATGATGCCTAAAATTCGTTCTGAACTCTCAACAATATAATAAATTACTCTTCTCTTCACTTTTATCTTTCTCCTGTTATTTATTGTTATTGTTTTTTTAAAAAAGTTGTTGTTATGCTGTTAATGTTGGGTTTGTAAAAGCTTTCTTTGTATTTTATTGTTGTAATGGTGGCAAAATGTGGTTCAATGCGGTTGTTGTTGTTGTTGGTATTGTTGTTGATGATGGTGGTGATGATAGTGGCGGCAGGACTTTGAATGTCTGTTTCAGGTCGTTATTTAATTTTTCTTTTTGTGTTGTGAACTCTTAATAAAAATAAGTTTTGTTTTTATTTTTTGTGTTGGTATAAGTAAACATAAACTTTCTCTCCCACAATTTTCCCTCTTCCTCTCGTGCTGCAGCTCTTTGACTGCTTTAGTTAATTGATTTTTTAATTGAATAGGTTTTGCCAGATTTTTTTTCTGTGTTTGTTCTTGTTGTTGATTTAGATGATATTTGTTGTTATTTTGTTTTTGTATTTATCTTTAACTATGGTTTTTCTCGTTAACACCGTCAACGCCACCAGCATCAGTAGAAAACCTTTTTAATTGTTAGAATATATTTTTTTTTAATTTTATTTTCTCTGCTTTTAATTTGTTATTGTTGTTGTTGTTGCTTTTTGTTTTACTTTATGGTTAATAAATCTGACTTTAATTGAGGATTTTCTTTTTCTTTTTTTTCATTTCTGGTGTTATTTTAGTTGTAGCTGGTGTTTGGTATTAAAAGGAAAGTACAAAATGTTTTAAGGCTTCTTCGTTTTT